>OZ024832.1:51730235-52163231 GCA_964016985.1 Anodontia alba
TATACAGCATTGGGAACTCAAAGTCTGCTAAGATTGTTCAAATGATGATACTAGGAGAACCTTTGACTTCTTAGGGCATGGTCAAATTTGTGTCCTAGTTGCTGTAGCAATACTGGAAGACATTGCATGGCATTTACAGATATGCAATAGCTGTGTTTTTTTTTTTTGTTGTTGTTGTTTTTGTTGTTGTTGTTTTTTTTTATCAGGTGAGCGAATCGTGGCCCATGGGCCTCTTGTTAGAGTGCTCATGGTGAGCTATTGTGATCGGTCAGTGACCGTCGTGCGTCGTCCGTCGTGCGGCGTCAACAATTGCTTTAAAAGCCTACTCCTCCTACACCCCTGGGCAAATGGACTCGAAACTTGGTAGGAAGCATCGGGTTGACTTGTAGATCAAAATAGCTAAAATCGTTCCGATCGAAATCCAAGATAGCCGCCATGGCGGCCATAATGAATATCTGTTTTTCGCTTCTTCTCCTGAACCAAAGAGCCAATTGACTCGAAACTTGGTAAGAAGCTTTGGAATGACTTGTAGATCAAAAATAGCTTAAATCGTTCTGATCAGAAATCCAAGATGGCCGCCATAGCGGCCTTGAAAATCTATTTTTCGCTTCTTCTCCTGAACCAAAAGGCCAGTTGACTCAAAACATGGTAGGAAGCATCTGGATGACTTGTAGATCAAAAACAGCTAAATAGTTCCGATCGGAACTCCAAGATGGCCGCCATAGCGGCCATCTTGAAAATCTATTTTTCGCTTCTTCTCCTGAACCAAAAGGCCAATTGACTCGAAACCTGTTAGGAAGCATCGGGGTGACTTGTAGATCAAAAATAGCTAAAATCGTTCCGATTGAAAATCTATTTTTCGCTTTTTCTTCTGAATCGAAAAGCCAAATGACCCAAAACTTGGTAGGAAGCATCGGGGTGACTTGTAGATCAAAAATAACGAAAATCGTTCATATGGGAAAACCAAGATGGCCGCAATGGTGGCCATCTTTAAAATCTATTTTTCGCTTCTTCTCCTGAACTAAAAGGCTAATTGACTTGAAACTTGGTAGGAAGCATCAAAAATGTAGATCAAAAATAGTTAAGATAGTTCCTTTCGGAAATCCAAGATGGCCGCCTTAGCTGCCATCTTGAAAACTTATTTTTCACTTCTTCTCCTGAACCTAAAGACCAAGACTCATGATGACTCGAGACTTGGTAGGAAGCATCGGGGTTGCTTGTAGGTCAAAACAAAAGTGACAAATGGAGTTAAGCAAGGCTGTGTACTAGCTTTAACACTGTTCAGCATGATGTTTTCTGCCATGCTTACCGATGCTTTCCAGGATGGTGACAATGGTATACCTATTAGGTATCGCTTTGATGGGAAACTTTTCAACCTAAGAAGGTTGCAGGCTAAATCCAAGGTGCAGAGAAAGGTGCTAGATGTGTTCCTCTTTGCTGATGACATGGCAAAGGGTGCTCCAGCAGAAGAGAAAATGCAAAAAGGTGTGATAAAGTATCTGATTCATATGACAGTTATGATCTCACAATCAGCATCAAAAAGACTGAGGTAGTATATCAGCCAGCACCTGGAAAGCCTTACAAGGAGCCTACCATCACAGTGAAAGGTCAACGACTGCAAGTGTTAGACAAGTTCACCTACCTTGGAAGCACATTGTCTAGAGTTGTGCACATTGATGATGAAGTCTATGCTAGGATTGCCAAAGCTAGTGCAGCATTTGGCCGGCTACGTGGAAGTATTTGGGACCGAAGTGGAATCAGACTTGGCACAAAGCTGAAAGAATATAGATCGGTGGTGGCGCCAACACTATTATACGATGTGAAACTTGGACTGTTTACCAACGGCATGCCAAAAGACTGAACCACTTCCATACAAGCTGTCTCAAAAAACATCTAAAGATACAGTGCCAAGACAGGATTCCAGACACAGAAGTCCTGAAAAGGGCAGGGACGCAGAGTGTGCATACTCTTCTGAAATTGGCACAGTTAAGATGGACAGGCCATGTTTCGAATGCCTGATGAACGTTTGCCGAAGAAAATCCTCTATAGAGAACTACAAGTTGGAAAACGCTCCCATGGTGGTCAGAAGAAGCGATACAAGGACACCCTCAAAGCCTCCCTTAAAGACTTCAACATACCAACAGAGTCGTGGGAACAGATTGCACAGGATCGAACAAAGTGGCAGGCCTCATAAGAAGGGGTGCTGGTGAATACGAAGCAAAAAGAATCAGCAAAGCCGTGCAGAAACGTGCACAGCGGAAAGAAAGCGCTAAAGTATCACCAACAGAGCTTTCTTCCCCAGACCTCTCTTGTTCTATCTGCAACAGGCAGTTAAGAGCTAATATTGGTCTCATCAGCCATCTTAGAACACGCAAATAATAACACATCACAGAGTTGATTAGGATTGGTCATTGTCAGTAATGACAGACGAACGAACAGATAAAAAAAAGTAAAATTGTTCTGATTGGAAATCCAAGATGGCCGCCTTGGCGGCCATCTTGAAAATCTATTGTTCACGTCTTTTCCTGAACGGAAAGGCCAATTGACTCCAACCTGGCTAGGAAGCTTTGGGGTGATTTGTAGATCAAAAATAGCTAAATTTTTTCCGATCGGAAATCCGAGATGGCCACCATGGCGACCATCTTGAACATCTATTTATTGCTTCTTCTCATGATCCGAAAGGCCAACTGACTCGAACTTGGTAGGAAGCATAGGGGTGACTGGTAGATCAAAAAAGCTAAAATTGTTCCGATTGGAAATCCAAGATGGCCATAGTGGCCATCTTGAAAATCTTTTTTTCGCTTCTTCTCCTGAACCGAAAGGCCATTTGGCTTGAAACTTGGTAAGAATCATCGAGGTGACTTGTAGATAAAAACATAGCTAAACTCGTTCCGATCGGAAAACAAGATGGCTGCCACAGTTGCCATCTTGAAAAACTATTTTGAACTTCTTCTTCTGAATAGAAGGCCAATTGAATCGAAACTTGATAGGAAGTATCAGGGTCACTTGTAGATCAAAATAGCTAAAATAATACTATTAGAAGTCCAAGATTGTCGCCCTAGCAGCCATGTTGAAAATCTTTTTTTTTTTTTTTTATATAATCATCATGAATCTTGGTCAGAATGTTTGCCTTGATCATTTATGGGTCAGGTTCGCTAAGTGCTATGATACTCAGGTGAGCGTTATAGGGCCATCATGGCCCTCTTGTTTTATTAAAAGATCGTCTTCGCAATGATGGCATGTCTATTTGGTAAAGTCTCCAATACACGTACTGGCGAAGTATTTTTGACTTGCTACTATTTTGATGATAAGAGTCTGATCACTTTTTTATGAAAAGAGTGTTATAGTATTCTTAATGATGGCAAGTCTATCTGGTAGAGTCTCCAATACATGTACTGGCTAAGTATTATAGACTAGCTACTAGTCTGATTTTTTTAAAGAGTCTACCTAATTATGGCAAATCAATTTGATAGAGTCTCCAACATAAACACTGGCTAAGTAAATAATTGCAGTGACTCAATGCACATATTCAGATAATCTTAAACAGTAGAGGAAAGATGCCCGATCAGGCATCAATAACCTTTGGTGACCTTTGTATTTTGCATGGTAGATGATACTATAATTTGAAATCCGATCGGGCATCATTTGATCATTTCTGTAGTTCTCTCAGAAAACGAAAAAAATGTATCACAGTTTTTTGACCAGATGAATAAATTATCTAAAGTTTGACCGTTCAGAATTTTTTAAAGTGCCTAGAAAAAGTTATTGAGGTTTAAAAATAAATTTGAGGTTTAAAACAAAATACAGTTGCATACAGGCATTAAATTATTGCATAAATTATTAGCTGCAAGTTAATGTGGTTGAAAAACAATTTTTTAAACATTTAAGAAGGAAAATGTCTCATTTGTAAGTGCATAACTGATAATTATCACATGTATCTAATAGTATGTTCCATGAAAGATGGAACATATGATGGAACATATTAAGTACTTTAAATACAAATGTAAAAGGATATTATTAAAAGACAGAAAAGAGAGTGAATAGTATTTCAGTGTACCAAAATACCCTATATAATGTACCGTAATGCCAAACAACCATGGTCATCCTTAAATAGGAGGGTCATTCAATAAGTAATGCGAACTAGTCCTCATTTTCTACGCATTTGATTCATTCATAGACTCGTCTGTACAATTAACATGATAGATTATTTACTGTTTGGAATCAAATAATATTGTGGTCAAATCTTTCCTCCTTACTAGTTACCTAGTAACAAAAGAATGGAAGGGTACAGCCGCGTGGTCACGCTGTAAAATCAATCTTTTGAACAGATTTAAAGTGCACATGCACTGAGAATTAGCCGTTTAATACTTTTACTTCATACGGCACGATAATCCTAGTACTGATCAAAATACTAAAATGTCACATCAAGCACCACGTAGAATTTGACTCGGATGTTTTGCTCAAAGTAAAACGTGAACATCAAGAACCGATGTAAATATATCTGCATCAAGTCCACAATATCAAAGGGGAAGTTAGAGGCTTACAATTACCCCGGTTTGCAAAGTAACCCCTACAGGATATTCCAAAACAAATTAATCATGTAGTGATATTTTGTTTCAACTAAAAGACTTCATAAATTGTAAAATTAATTCTTTACCGAAATTAAGCACATGTTTTTGTTTCGCTAGATATTTGGCCAAAATGCCTTAGCTACGATTATGATAGTTTTGTCATTTGCACTTACAACCCAACATAAAGAGAAAAAAAACATAATGATCCATCTCGAATTTTCTTCATGTTAGCAAGCGATAATTTTTATGAACACAAACATCATATTTGACACTATTTATAGGTTTTGGGACAACTAACTTTGTTCATTTACCCTGAAAAAAAAAAAGATTTTTAATAAAGTTTGAGTCCATGCCAAGTTTGGTTATACAATACAATTGCTAATGAAAACTTTAAAGCCTATCGCAATTCAATGATATTACACATATGAAGTGTACATATACTAAGGTACAAACTGCTAGAATTTTGAAGACTATATATATATATGCATTCATTAAAGACTTAGAGATATGTTTGCATTACTTATTGAATGATCCCGTAATACTGAGTTTCCCAACAAAGTTTTGCTGTCATCGTCAGCTGACGGTGTTACCATTTTGTATTTACTCTGAAGGTCTTTAAAATTGTTACCCATTAGTTTTGACAGTTTTTTCTAGAAAGCTTTTGCTTACTCAATGATGATAAAATGACTACTCATTTAATTTAGATTGCATTTGATACAAAATCAAAATAATTTGATTTAAGGTTGCAGTAATTTCACAAAATATCTAGAGTGACCCAAAAATTCAAAAGACAGATTTTCATTGAAGCCATTAGCGAAAATAGTTTGTAACCAATAGTCACTATCAACAGTATACGTATAGACAACAATATCAAATCTGACAATTTTGGGATTTAACAATGCTCAAACTGTCTTTGTGGCGTCTTTATGTCTTTACATAAGTTGTTGTTTCAGCCAAAAAAGTTGTAGTAGCCAAAATCTTTCTGTGCACCAAGATAGCTGTTAGATGACATATCAAAATTTAAAAGATCACAAAATAAAGTCAGTAATCAATAATGGGAGATTGAAGATATTTTGCCTTCGTCAAGAAAGAAACACTTCTTCTTGAAAAGTTTGAAAACTGGCAAACATTTCTGAAAATTGCAGTTAACACCTCAGTGACATCAAGATAAAGTGAGACACATCGCGTTGATGCATCATTAACTTTTTTACAGTACATAAAATTATTGTTACAGCATTCAGTTTCTCATATAAAAAGAGATCTCCTGTCTATTTCAAAGCAAACTTTAAGAAACTAAATATACCAGAGCCGTCAGTATCTTAACGTCCTTTGAATACCTTAAACTCCAATAAAAGTAATCATTTGTGGACACTCTTTCATTATCTGATAGTCCCGAAACCATAGCTTTCTAAACGACATTATTCTATGTGGCTCTGAAGTTATTGTCAATGCAATATAGGGACAATATTTAAGAATCTCTATTCTCAGAGTACGTGAAAAATGCAAAGCTGTTTTGAATCCGGGCGTTGGTACCGAACGTGTGTAATAAAGGCATATGCGTAGCGCTCAGTACGCACGTCCGCATGTGCGTAACATGCGTAAGAAACTTTTTTATGATAAAGTGGCATTAACATAAAATATTTGGTCCCCTACATTTGGGGCTGCTCTTAAAGGAAAGAATTTGCTCCCAGAGGGAGCAAATTCTTTCCTTTAAGAGCAGTCCCTTATTTAGAAGTGCTTCAAGGCATGTGCGTAACATGCGTAAGAAACTTTTTTATGATAAAGTGGCATTAACATAAAATATTTGGTCCCCTACATTTGGGGCTGCTCTTAAAGGAAAGAATTTGCTCCCAGAGGGAGCAAATTCTTTCCTTTAAGAGCAGTCCCTTATTTAGAAGTGCTTCAAGGCATACTTTTTCAAGAGTTCTCCTGGATTTGCGTACAAATAATTCTGTGTTAGCTACGCCACTGATTAAGATGATCAAACTTCACATATTTCACGTACATGTCTTGCCATTGATGGCTACAAACTGTAGCTTTTCACACTTGCCGATTGACAACACAACTGATTATGTTTATTTGTCAAGTGCAGAGAAGTAAAATGCCTCCCGAAGTGTACATGACGGAAAATGAAAAATGATATGCAGTTGGCATGTTGGAAGCTGGGCAATCCCAGAACGCAATTGCTAGACACTTTGGCAAATCCAAAAGTGTAATTTCGAGGCTGGTGTCACGATATCGACAGACGGGTGGGGTCAAGATTAGGGGTGGGGGAGGATGGCCTAAAAAGACAACTCGGCAGGATTGGTATCTGCGCATCTCTGACAAGGACACATAAACGCCTTACGGAATCAGTGGGAACAACTTCATCATAGGACGGCAACAGCGTCATTGGCGATACACCATGTGCTCCAATAAAATCAAGATTCTGCTTGAAATTCACCGATGGTCGAAAATGTATTTGGAGGAGGGTTTGGGAGAGGTACCATCCTGCAACAGTCCAGCAGCACGATAGGTATTAGGGTACACTATCATGGTCTGGGCGGACATTGTATAAGGTAATTTGAGCAGCCAACGTTACGTTGATCAAATTTTACGTCCAGTGGTGTTCCATTTGCCCAGCGCATTGGTGGAAACTTCGCCTTCCAGAACGACAACGCACGCCCACACCGAGCCCGTGTTGCCGTCGAGACAGCAAGGTGTAAACTGCCGTGGCAGGCCAAATCCCCCGATATGTCGCCGATTGAGCACATAAGGGATGCTTAGGCCGTCGGGTGCGCAACAGACCCCAGCGTTTCAACAATTCACAACAGCTTGGCCGGGCATTACAAGAGGAATGGGGACGGATACCAAGGGAGAATCTATCGCATAATAGCTAGCATGCCCAGGTGTCGTGCATGCATCAATGCTCACGGGGCATGGAATATCAAATGGCAAATGATGGAAAATTTATGCACCTTTCAGTGCAAATCAATTGATTTCAACAAATTTTGCACAGTTTTGATTTCTTTAACCCATTTAAGCCCAGCGTCCCATAAAAGGGACATTGGCAAACAGTCTATACCTATATCAGACGCCGCAGAATGTGGCGTCTGATCAGGGTCTACACTGTTTGCATTAAATACAATAATTTCTATAAAACATGGTAATAATAAAAACTAACCAGACATCCCTTATATTGATAATGGACCGGTCCAAACAGTGAAGGTAGAAGGGTCCACTCGGCATAAATTGGTGAAGAATGTAGGTCTGTCTATTCACGCATTGATGACTGAAAATTAATCATAATTCAAATGCTATAGCAGACACAATTTCCCTTCTGAAAATATGAAGTTTGCTGAGATATCTGATATAGCCCATGATATAGTTGACATACTCGCCAGTGCATATCTAAAGTTTTTGAGTATATATAGTACATGTATAGTTATATATAGGTACTCATATTCCTTTGCTGCAAAGCTTTCTTTCTTTAACTCTTAAGAATTTTTTTTATATAAGCTGTAACGTAAAGTGCTTTTTTTTCAAATTTAATAGAAGTAAATGCGTGGTTTTAAAATATCTAATCAGTTCTGGAAAGAAGATATATTTCCACCTTATTACATTCCCTTCTTGAAGAGACATGCTGAATACTGCGGTCTTGATTTCTGTAAGGGCTTAGTCATATTATCTATCTGGAATAAAAATATAAAATATTGCATTTGGATATGAATAACTCATTAAAGATAGTTAGAATAAAGTCTACATACAACATATTTTGCTTCCGTTTCGGGAAAAACAGAGATACAGAAGAAATATAAAATTTTATACCCCAATCATTTTTAAAGGAACTTAAAAATTCTGAACAATCAAAGCTTTTTAAACATTCAAAGTCAATATGCAAACTGAATTTTGTTTGCATTCTGACAGGGCAACATAATGTTCAGTGTTCCCAAACGGGATGTACAGTTTCCCAGTCAGGCATCACAAATGTCATGTGTTCCCGAACGGGATTCATGTATTCCCGAACGGGATACACAGAAGTGCAAAAAGAAAATACTGATTTTAAACCTCAATAACTTTTTTCTAGGCATTTTTAAAAAAAATTCTGAACGGTCAAAGTTGGATAATTTATTCATCGTTAAGCTCCCAAAATTTGGTGGAGATTGGTTAAAAAACTGTGATACATTTTTTTTCGTCTTCAGAGGGTACTACAAAAATGATCAAATGATGCCCGATCGGGTATCAAGTTACTAATTCCATGCAAAATTCAAATGTCACCAAAGGTTATTGATGCTCGATCGGGTATCTTTCTACTGTTAAAGTAACGGTGATCAAAAATTCTACATTAAAGTCCATTACAATATCTAAAAGACCTGACCACTAAATTTCATTAAAATCAGGTGAAAGAAAAGAAGTTATGACATGAAAACTAAATTTAATGTTAGAAGGACTCTATTAGAAAAGACAAAATGGCGTTTTTTAGTGAAACATTTTTCTTCATAAAAACACATCGTGATTTTCGATGTAATAAAACAAAATGTATGGAAGTTATAGCAATGAAACTGTTTATAGCATTTATTAGAAGCCATAATTCTGTAGATATATATCAAAACTTACATCTGCATGAAAGGTCCACGAAAGCAACGCAGTACAAATGCATACAAATGCACTCAAGCGTATACAGAGCCGGTATCATGTAACTTAAACAGTTTTGAACAGGCAATAAATTCATTTTGTGACAAGGCCCTCTGATCCTAGCTGCTCAAATCCAGACTGCTCATAGTATGGTGTCTTGTTAGTTTTTTTTTATTATTATTACTATGTTATATAGAATAAAATCTTCAATTAATATTAAAAGTGTAGATCCTTATCAGACGCCGCATTCTGTGGCGTCTGATCTGGGTCTGCACTGTTTGCCAATTACCTTTCTGGGTGTTTCCCGACTAAAATGGGTCAGTTCATGTTTTCTGGGTGCAAAAAAACAAAGCCCCTGACAGGGCTCTACATTCATTGTTGCATACTATTCATAGTAATGTACTGGTTTTATTTTCTTGTCTGTTACTATTAATTAATTCAGGTTTTATGTGTGCAAAGAGCAAGGTCTTTTTTGTTGTTTTGTGTGTGTGTGTGTGTGTATGTGTGTGTGTGTGTGTGTGTGTGTGTGTGTGTGTGTGTGTGTGTGTGTGTTCTCAACTATATTTGAAGTCACAGAGAGGTCTCATCCTCACCTCATTGGATTTATTATCTTAGCTAACCCATTCATGCTCCAAAGAGTCATTCCATAAAGTCACTCCAAAAGTCACTCCACTCCAAGGCTCCACGCCAAAAGCTGTCTTCACTCTATGTTTCAGTAGATGCCCTATTTCGTCGATTCTTGGTGCCATTGTTTTTACGGACAGAATTAATAAAGCTTTGATTTGCTTATCTAAACACTCTGCTGCTTTGGGGTCACAAGGTCATTTAGCTGTATCAGACACACTGGTATGAAAATATAATTAACATTTACTACGCTGTAGGGTAAACTGCCAGACAAGGAACGTGTTTTTGTTTGTTTTCATTCTTTCTTTCCTCTATTTTTGTGGTTACTAAAGTTGATTTTCATTACCGCTTTTGTATTTGAAATAAACAACAACCTTTTTTTTTCAAAAAGAAAAAAAAAACAACAACTATATTTTAATATGTTTTGTCGCTATTTGTGCAGAAAATGAGGTGTGGTAAACTGAAACAATTAAAACCAGAAAATCTCCATGACAGAAATCCGGCACCAGCCTATTTCAATTATAATCGACCACCTGCAGTGATAAATTACACTGCTGTAAACAGTATAGCTGATGGAAGACATTTAGCATGCTGAATTTTAAAATGAAACAGACAATTAAAATTTTTACTTACATTGACTTCGAACTTGGTATTTCGCTTTTCTTTGCATTTGAAACATTTGTTTCGAAAAACTGTTCCAACTGATCTCCGAGTTCCTTACCTTCCCTACATAAATCAAGAAAGATATATGTCTGTGATTTTTTTTTTTTTTTTTTTTTTTTGTTTTTAAATGCTAAAAATTAAATGCTAAATGTGCCATATATATATATTTATACATACACAAAAATAACCAACAAGAGGTTGAATTATTCAGTGTTTATAAAACTTACCACGTTAACAAGCAAAACTTACTTATCAGCAGACTACGTTTTAGTTGCTGAAGTGCTGAAATTTCGAGCCGATATGGCGAGAATTTTAAAGCACTTCGACAACCTCTTTGTCGTTTCTTGGTGGCATTGTTTTTACTGACAGAATAAATTAAAGGGAAACGCAAGTATATGTTGTTGCATAATTTTAAATTTCGGGCGGTCAGGCGAGAAAATTAAAATATGCAATAACCGATTTGTCGCAATAGCCCTTTAGGACCATATCTCACCGATGCTACGATGAGACTGACCACAGTGTACACCGATCATGTATTTTATCAAGGCTATCGCGTTTCATTTAATGGCTTATTGCGACAATATAAGTTGTAAGTATATCTTGGAGTAAAGTGCTTAACAAACCATTTTTTTTTTTTTTTTTTTTTTTTTGATGCAAGAGTTTTCAAAATCGGCCCAGAGAAAAGGAAGTTATGGTGGTTTGAATATGCTGAAAATGGCTATCATGGATGCTGCCATATTGTAGGTTTTGTGACGTCACACAGCCCAAATTAAATATGCAAAACCAAATTTTTAAGGGTTTTTAAAAATAATTTGGCAACAAATTTTTATAATCTTTTAATTCTAGTGACAAGCAATCATTTCCTCCAAAATAAACCAACTTTATGAGAATAACTACCTTTATGAAACGAATTTTAATTTTTATGAAACCTCATTAAACATTCATAATGGCGGCGCCCATTCCACCAATGGTAAAATATTCAATTGTCTATAACTTACTTATTTTTCCTCCGATTTTGATCAAATTTGTGTCAAAATTCATTGTTTGTAAATTTCTTTACTTTAAAATTATCTAAACACACTGGGGCTTTGTATCACAGGGTCATTTAGCTGTATTAGAAATATAGTTAACATTTACCGTGATGTAAGCAAACAGCCAGAAAAGGAATGTCTATTTTTGTTTGTTTTCTTTCTTAGTTTCCTCTATTCTTGTGGTTACTAAAGTTGCTTTTCATTATCTTTTTTTGTATTTGAGATAAATAACCACCTTTGAAAAAAACTATATTTTAATACATGGTAGTCTACAAATATGTAAATTTTGTTTATTAAGGTGGTAACAATTTGTGATTAATCACTGCAGTTGGTCGATTATAATTGAATTAGGCCGGCACAGTTTCTAGTTGCCTCATTTCTGTATGGAACGGTATTTACGTAAAAATTAAAATGTGAATGATGCACATTCTAATATGCGAATCTGGCCTTGCATTTTGAAATATTAACGTTCCATTATGTAATGTACACTACGCAGCTTGTATGATGCAGTTTTAACCTTTCTTTCCGTAATATTTTAATCTGCACAGCCTTTTGTGCAAGGTATTGCCTGGCATTGCACACTCAGGACTCTGTTCTTATCATCACATTATGAAGCTTCAATGCTCGACTTTTTGGAAATCGTCACACGGTTTTCAGTTTATAACAATCCCTGTTAAGTAGGCAATATCAGTATTCTGGCTGACAGTTATCTTTTTCATCGGAATGAGGAAAATTAAGTCATAATCTCGCTTTGGCTGCAGGTTTCATCATTACGTTCGAAATCCCATTGTGAAACTTGCAGTTCTAATTTTGAAGTACGGTGGCGCTAGTATCGCACTCGTAATTTTCCGTTAATAATCGCTTTTTTTCCCGTCAGAGACGAAGCGCATTAAAATATTGCACAATTCAGTGATTCGGAGTAGCTAAGTCAGATAACGTCGAGCGATAACACAATCGAGCATAAATTGTATGACGTAGCATACTAGGCATAGTATGTCATCAGATAGTTAATCGAGGTCAAATGTGGCAGTATACAGCGCGTCTGCAGTAGCTCCAGATAATATGATTATTCACCAAAATCTGTCTTTTCCACGAAACATTTGCTGTTGCGCATTTATGAATGACCTCGGCGAGATATATTAATTATCATAATCACCTCACCGAGGCAATTTTACTCTTAGTATTTGGAATCCATACGGACAGAAAGTAGAAAATCTTTGTCTGGATATCACACTTATCTGGAGCCATGACATGGCGAGGGTGCTCAGCTGTTAAGACTATTCTACAATATATCATTTGCTGAGAACTGTCGTGGAAATATTCTGAAATTAAGGGCCCCCCATATATATATATATATTTAAAAAAAAAACAAACAAACAAACAAAAAAACCAACAGAATTTTCTTAGGTTACCTAACCAAACAATAAACAGTACAGGTTTTGATGCAACGTCGCTAACGTTGCCGTCGCTGTGACGGTACCTCGACCTTATCTGTATTTGACTGACAGGATTACAAATGCATTACTTTTTTTTATTGATAATTTAATAGGGTATAACAGTTTCATAATGGCGACTTTCTGCCAAATTCTGCTCCAGAAACAGAAACAGAAATTGCACATATTTTGGCGAAACGTCAATAACGTTGCCGTCGCTGTGACGGAACTACAAATGTAATAAATATTTTATTTGACAAATAAATAGAATGTAACAGTTTCATAATGGCGACTTTGTGCCAGTCCGCTCTCCAAAAACTGATACTGCAATTGTTTGGGTGCAACATCATTAACGTTGCCGTCGCTGTGACGCTACTACGACCGTATCTGTATTTGTCTGACATCACTACAAATGCAATAAATATTTCATTTGACAAATATAGAGTGTAACAGTGTCATATTGGAGAATTTGTGTCAAACTCTGCTCCAGGAACTTAAACTGCACATGTTCGGGCCCAGCGTCACTAATGTTGCCGTCGCAGTGACGCTACTTCGACATTATCTGTATTTATTTGACAGATCAAAAAGTTATTTCAAAAATAAATAGTCAAGAGTGTTACAGTTCGTAATGGCGACTTTGTGCCAAACCGTGCCCCCAAAAATGAAACTGCGCATGTTTTGGCGCAACGTCACTAACGTTGGCGTCGCTGTGACGCTAATTAGACCTAATCTGTAATTTTCTGACACAAATTTAAAAAAAAAATGCAACAAATATTTGATTTGACAAATAAATAGAGTGTAAAAGTCTCATAATGGCGACTTTGTGCCAATCTGTGCTCCAAAAACTGAAACTGCAAATGATGTTGCAAAGGAGGAGATAGCGTGACGGACAGAAGGACGGACGCCAGACGCACGGAAAGTAATTATGCTCTCGCATACCCTTACCATACTTTTTAACTATGGTTGTTCAGAATCAATTACTCATGTAAAAGCATTCCCGTATAAGGCATAAGATGTAAGTAGGGGCCTAGGCTACATTAATGGCAGCAATACTCCGGAGGTGCACCGGCTATTTTCATTACCTTTGCTTTATTTTTTTTGCTCCTATTTTTCTACTGTCTTGAATAGACGCTTGCAAAAAATAAACATTCCGTAAATAGTCGTTGTCATTCACGGAAATGACCGGGCTTTTCCTCGAGATCTGGTACAGTCGCGGGAAAATAGCGTAAACGATTAGCGCCAAACTTTCTAAATGAATGCCGCGTTTGAGAGTTTTCATTTTTAGCACTGGAACTGGGTAAATAGCATTCAGACTTCGAGACTTTACCACGATGCGTATCAGAAGCTTCACAGGACATACTGTTCAAGTTAAATCCTACATAATGAAAGGTTCAAACAGCAAACTACAAACCGGAATACTTAAAAAAAAAAAAAAAAAAGGCTATGCAGTGCATATTTATAGTCGAATAGTTCAAAATGCAAAATACAAGTTATATAGTGTACATTGCTAGTTAGACACTCCATAATGAAAGGTTAAAATTACAAAATACAATGTCAGACTCGCATATTAGAATGTGCATCATAAAAGCTACGTAGTGTGCATTACATAATGGAACGTTAATACTGCAAAATGCAATGCCAGAATCACATATTAGAATGTGCATCAAGCACATTTTAATTTTTTCCTAAATACCGTTCCATATTTCTGTCATGGAGACTTTCTGTTTTTTATTGTTTTAGTGTACCACACCTCATTTTCTGCACAAACAGCGACAAGTATTATCAGACATTTAAATTGAGAAAGGAGACTAGACTAGTTAAAATATTATACTGTTCATTTTAATGCAAATAGATGGCATTGTTGCCATATTATTCATTTTAGCTAGGCTAATTTCATACCAGTATATCTGACATAGCTAAATGACCCTATGATCCAAGAGCAGCAGTGTGTTTAGATAAGCAGATCAAAACTTAATTAATTCTGTCAGTAAAAACAATGCCAGCAAGAAGTGACAAAATGGTTGTTAAACAGTTTTAAATTTCTCGCCTAACGGCTAGAAATTTAAAACTGCTCAAACACCTGTACATGGAAATACAATGCTGGTTTTGGAATCGGATATATGGCATGCTGAAAGGGAAAAAGCAGACGTCAAAATACAGTATAACCTCAATGGCTCGAACCCGGATGGCTCGTTTACCGTGGATGATTCGAACTCGTTTTTGAGTCCCTACGAAATTCTTCCGATGGCTCAAGAACACAAATATTTCAGGGAATTTTCTTATTTTATCATCGAATTGTATGTTGTGTGTACTCATTAGAATCTCCTCATCGAGGCGATTCTAATGAGTACACTCAACATACAATCACTGTGTAGAAAATAGAAAAGATTTCTCTAAATTATCGTTATTTGCTTCCTGAACTGGTGCCATGATTAACCCTCAGGGGCTCGAACTACCCATGTCTCGAACAATTTTCATGGTCCCAAAGGTGTTCGAGCCATTGAAGTTCGACTGTACATCTTTCTTGTCGATATTTGTGCAATAAATGAACTATGATACCAGTGTGAGATACATAAAAGTACAGTCGACTCGTTATCTCGAATTCCAAGGGACTCTCTGAAATACTTCGAGATATCCGTACTTCGACATATCAGATTTGTGGAATTGAGGAAAAACTAATTCGATTAACCACAATTAACAAATATATGTGTAATTGGACTCTTGAAATTAGAGATATGTTGAAATCTTTTCCATAATATTTTTTACATGTTGTTAGATTTTCATGTTTAGGCAGAGAACAGATTTTCACTACGAGATAAGCGGTTATTCGAGATAAGCGAGTTCGAGATAGCGAGAGTCAACTGTATATAAAAAATGTATCCAGTACCCATGATCTGGAACTTGAGTGAGACGGAACAAATTAAAACGCACCACCTACAGAGATGAACCACACTTAGCTTGCTGAATGTTTAACTTAGCAGTAATTTAAATTCGATTCATTCGGAGAAGCCTGCGAAAACAGGCTTTTTTTACTCTGGGCATAAAAACAGAGCTTGATGTTTCATTTTCGTTTGCATTTAAATAGAGTTTCATGTCCTTCCTTTCATGTGTACATTCCCTCTCCCCTATCTTTCCCTAGCATAATCATTTAAAATGTTAGTGAAGATGGCCAGGAAAAAGCCACAATCACGAAGCACTGGCCTCCCGAGATACCAAGAGAAGGAGAGATGAGGAACAAACAATGACAAAATAAACGCCACATATGAAACTACAGACGCACAAAGAAAGAAGAACTGCAACAGAGGAAAATGTATTTTGTCGTCTGCTATTTCCACTATAGCAAGCATTCTACATAAATCTATAGTCAGGGTAGCTGACGGGCCGATAACAGCCGATAACGGCCCGCTGTAGATTTATAAAGAATGTTATCTGGGTATGTCTAGATGATCCTGTGCGCAGGAAATCAGCAATTTTATCAGCCGCTAATTAACGTCTGTTATAAAAAAATAAGGCAAACAAATCAGCGACATATTGGCTGCTGATCAATTTTAAATTCCTCCCTTGACGGCTCAAAATTTAAAACAAATAAAACCCTGTACTTAAGTATAGTTTATTTGGGGAAAAGAAGAGGAATGCACACTTAAAACTGTATTCAAGGGAAACGCTTCAAGTGCAAATGAAAATGAAATACAAAACTATGTTTTAAGGTCAGAGTAAGCAGTACAGATTGTTAATTAGTTTCAAATTACGAGCCGTCAGACGAGAAATTTAAAAATAGTCAATAACCAATTTGTCGCTTGGTTGCCTGCCTTGTTTTGATATAAAAAAGTTAATTAACCTATGTAGGCACACGTATGGGTTGTTGCAGTGCTTAAATTTCGAGCCTGAAAGGCGAGAAATTTAAGCACTGCAACAACCCACTTGTCGCATCTTGCTGGCATTGTTTTAACTGACAGAAATAATGAAGTTATGATTTGCTTATCTAAACACACTGCTGCTTTTGGGTTACAAGGTCATTTAGCTGTTTCAGACATACTGATATGAAAATATGACTGACGTACACCCTGATGTATGCTAAATTGTCAGTCAAAGAGGGTTTTTTTTTGTTTTTTTTTTTTTTATTTAAGGGAGAGGTCACTTGGGACACTTTTCAAAAGAAATATTTTAAATACAAATAAAAAATGAAATACCAAGCTCTTTGTTTAAAGTCAAAGCAAAAAAGACTGAAATGTCTGTTTTATTTTAAAATTCAGCATGCTTAATGTCTTCCATCACCTATACTGTTTACATGCCAGTGTTATTTATCACTGCAGGAGGTCGATTATAACTGAATTAGGCTGGCACAATTTCTAGTTGCTGCATTTCTGTCATGGAGATTTTCTGCTTTTTATTGTTTTAGTCTACCACACTCATTTTCTGCACAAACAGCGACAATGCCGATTTTGGGATCACGTCGCGGGGTTATCGAATATATGGTTTGCTGAAATGGAAAAACAAAATGCACTATACACTTTATTTTCTTCTTACATTTTTGTTATTATATGGTGAGGGTCGAGGAAGGATTGGGGAGCGACTGTATACTTGAACTGTATTTAAAACAACTTCAAATTCAAATACAAATGAAAAATAGAAAAGCGTCCGCGGGACACGGATGCCTCCACCTGGTGCCTTTTGTATCGTACACTGCTTAGGGGCCGACCATTAGATTTTTTTTGTGCGTGCGCGTATGTGTGTGTGTGTGGGGCGGGGGGGTGGTAGGGGGGGGGGGGCAGCGGGAGAGCAGGGAGTAAGAAGAACTTTTTGTTTCGTATAGCCAGAGACACATTTTGTTTTCACAAAATCAAAGGTATTATTTTGTTTCAGAAGTTTCAAACAATTATTAGATCAAACAAGCAAGCTCTCAAGCCTAATTTGGCAAAAATAAAAAAAAATAGTTGTTTTTAAGAGATATTAGGTATGAATTAAGAAATTTACTTGTTTCAATCGTCATGTGTTTTGCACACCGTTATATCCTGTATCTGGCTTCCATATAACAAGCATACTAGCAGCCATTGATACAGAAATACTACAACTGCACAGAAGCGAATAAATGATGCTTTCAAATATATGTAGATATTGAGGACCTTGGTGGCACAGCTCGCCTGAAGCCCCACAGAGACCAAAGCAAGTTCCAATTTTCCAATAGTGTAAAGACTTGAAATCAAGAAATTAAGAGACATTACTCATCCCCGCAAGCAGGAGCATTTAAGATCTATGTTATCAAATACATACGCAACTAAATAATAGGCATCTAAGATAAAGATTTACATACATTTGCTACTGAATAATGGGGCGGGGGGGGGGGGTCTAGAGGGTAGGTGGAGGACTTTGTTCCCCGGAAGCCAAAGATTTTTGACACTGTAAAGATTTGAAACAAAGTTTTGCAAGCACGGGTGATTTTTTTTTTTTTTTATCAATGAGCAAGGACTATTTTTTTTCCACAAAGCTGGAGCCAGATTAATGTCTAGCATAACCTGAACTGCAATTTCTTTTAAGATAAAAAAAAAAACCCTCCCCGTCCCCAGAAGATCAAATGGCCCGTCTCTTACGTTATAGACCAAGAGTGGTGGTCCAGAGAGAGATTGCAAACAGCATAATAGAGATCTTCTTGGTAAGACAAATTTATCTGAAAAAAAAAAAAAATCATGATCAAATCCCAAAAGGGGTAATTTTAAAAAACCGATGTAGCCAGAGTTTTCTTCCTTTTTCGCGACGCATCGTCTCGATATAATTTATCCGTCTAAGAAGTTTTATGTATATATATTAAATACAGTTTAGGAGTTGTGAGTCGGAAGTTTTCAGCATTACCCTGCATGGATTATAGGCAAGTGCGATAATTAAAACACAAAGGAGCCAGAGTTGTCTTCTTTGTTCGCGACACGTCGTCTCGATATGATTCAGCTATATGTGAAGTTTTGTGAATATATGTCATACGATTTAGGAGTTATGATCCAGACACGAATTTTCAGCATTAGACTAAATGGATTTTAGGTAAGGGGGATAGTTCAAAAACCAAAGTAGCCTGAGTTGTATTTCTTGTTCGCGACACATCGTCTCGATATGATTTAGCTATCTGGGTAGCCGCATGAATTGTTTACATGCAAGGGCGGACATGAGGTCAAACTTGATGCCCTTCCACCATTCTTCGCATGGGCGGGGCATAATGAAATACAAAGCTAAGTTTTAGTGTCAGACATAGAAAGAATTTAAGGATCTGTTTCAGCTTAAAATTCAACATATTAGATGTATATCGTTTTCATAATCGTGGTTTAGCTCTGCAGAGGAAGGATTTTAACTAGTACAGTCACGCTAAATTTCCTGTTGTTTGCAATTTCCGCACCAATCGATTCGTCAGTGCTGTCAGTGCTTTGATTGTTTTATGTCCCACAACTCAATTTTCGCAAATGACACTGTTGTGTATGAAGAGACTTAATAAAAAAAAGTAAGAGAAAAGTCCAGGGAGTGCCACAATCACAAACCGCAGCCCTTCCCAGACCCCAAGAGGAAGAGAAAACCGACAAATCTAAACAAGCACAAACCGAACAAACGTACGAAAAGCACTAAGATTAGCTCTCTCTTCCCCAAGCGAGGTAATCGCAATACTAAAAGGACTGAAAAACACAAGAACAAAATGACACACGGAAAGACATACAACAAATCGCCTCGTAGAATAAACCACAAAGCAACAAGGAGTAAGACTAACACCGGGACCACCGCCTTAGAACGGTCGGTAGAGCAAACCACCGGGGAGTGGGTGTGTGTGTGTGTGGGGGGGGGGGGGTTAAAGCACTTTTACAGCTAGCTAACTTCACCCTGGGTCCCGATGCTACTCTTAATACATAAATACATAAAAATTCGGTTCGCATAAAGGCTCCCAACTCAGTCAATGCATCAAAGCGAAAACATAAAAATCAAATTAATCACTATAATAAACAAAGACGAGTACTCATGGCTAATTCTACTGTAAGCCAGAGTAAATGAAAACCAAAACCGAGTCTCCTAGTGTGTGTGTGTGTGTGTGTGTGTGTGTGTGTGTGTGTGTCCAAAGGCAACCTTTTATATTTTCATTTTCTTCACTGTAGCTGATGTTATGTGCCGTGTGGCGGCCGAAAAACGTCTCCCCGTAGTTCATGATAGTGCAAATTATATTTTTATTTCCTTTTGGATAACGAGCCTATTCTGGTTACATTGAAAGTCAAATACCGCTTAAGCCGGTGCGAGGGTGCATATACAGCCTCGGAAATTACACTGCTGTATATGAAGAGACTTAATAAAACCGAGTCTCCGATTTTTGTTCTTTTGTGTGTCCTTTGTTTCTAAAGGCAACCTTTTAGATTTTATTTCATAAACGCTCCATTGATTTCTTACCAGCGAAAACTGCTAGCGGCACCCAAACATGTTAGATCAGGAAGCTACTAAGGTCCCTCGGAGTCAGTTCCTTGGTACATGTGGCGCAATGTCCAAAACAGCACGTCCCGAACCCGAGACTGACGGGGTACGATGTCATGTATTTCGTCATCAGGCAGGCACAGATCCAATGGGGTTCGGTATCAGGAGAGTTAAGTTTAGTTAAAGTTCTTTAGGATAATTCTCTTCAAAATATATTACTATTAAGCTAGTCTTGTAGAATTAAATGCCCCTATAACATTGGCTTGGGTTTCTAATCGTGCAATGTATGTACATGAAGTATTTGGTTTGTTGGGGGAAAAAATGTTAAAGTCACTATAAGTATAGATTATTGTATAGATTTAAAATTTCGAGCGTCAGAAAATGAAAATAAGCTGCGAAAAATGCACAAAAATTCGACCCAAGGACTATCGGAAACTCTTGAATAGCCTCACATGCATAAGTATCATTGAAACACCGGACCTTGACACGTTTTACGAATATTATAAAAAAAGAAAACTCATCTGACCAAGAAAATGACATTGCCCCCTTAATAAATGACCAACAAAGAGAAAATGATGAGTTAACTGGGCCGATCACATCGACAGAGATTGAAAAGTGTATCCGTAACCTAAAAAGTTGTAAATCCCTTGGCATTGATAATATTTTAAATGAGTACATAAAAAATACTAAATACATATTGTTACCAATTTTACACAAAACATTTTAATGTAATTCTCGACATAGGGATCATACCAAAGCCTTGGGATGAAGGCATCACTATCCCGATCTACAAAAAAGAAGACCCCACGAAACCTTAAATCCTTAGACTAATAACCTTGTTAGTTGCATGGGTAAACTTTTCACGGCAGTCCTGAACCTGCGCCTTTGTAATTACCTTGAAGAAAAAGGCATACCTAAGGAAAACCGAGACGGATTTAGATCGAACTTTGCAACAGCTGATCACATCTTTGCTTTACACTGCCTTATCGAATACCAAAAAAAAATCAATAAGAAAAAAAAACTGTTTTGTTTATTTGTTGATTTTTCTAAGGCATTCGATTCGGTTTGGTGGGTAGGACTATGGAGTACGCTTTTAGAAATTAAGATAAACGGTAATTTTTTGCGCGTCATACAAAATTTGTAATCAAACATAAAATTATGTGTGTCTTTAAATAATGAGTTATTGCCCTTTTTTCGGTAGTATGTGCGGTGTAAGCCAAGGTGAAAATTTGTCACCTGTGCTTTTTGCCCTCTTTTTGAATGATACGGAGAAATTTTTATTTGACAAATTAAGCCAAGGAATATTATTGACATTGATACAAATGAATTTATGACCTTTTTTTTAAGATTATCGTATTGCTTTATGCTGACGGCACTATTATCCAGGCAGACAGAGCAGATGCATTAGAGGCCTTTTTTAAGAGCTTGTTCGATTATTGTCGCTTATGGAAGCTTAGTGTAAACATAGACAGAACTAAAATTAATGATTTGGACCTCGAGGAAACCAGGATTTTAATTTCAAACTAGGCTCAGATCCCAACGAAACTGTAGACAGTTATAAATATTTAGGCGTTTTCTTCACAAAGTACGGGGGCTTCTTAAAAACGTGCTGTGGAACAAGCCCGAAAAGCCCTGTATTATTTGTACACAAGAATAAATAACCCTAATCTACCAATCGATCAACAACTCAAGCTATTTGATTAAACAATTATACCTATCTTAACGTATGGGAGTGAGGTCTTTGGCTTTGAAAATATTCAAATTCTCGAAAGATTACACACAGAATTTCTCCACACTATTACAAAAACTTAAAAAAAAAACAAAAAACATGAGCACCATATTACGCGTTGCTGGCTGGCTGAATTGGGTCGCTACCCCCTTGAAGTTACAGTCAAACTACGCATGGTAGGCTTCTGGACTAGAATTGGTTCTAGTAAAGAAACCAAACTGTCACACATCCTATATAAAATTATATGGCATTCTCCAAATCTGCATTCAAAATGGATTAACTACGTGAAAACAATTTTTGATGAGTGTGGTGTGGCAGATCTGATGTCTGGTTAAATGATGGAACTGATTTGCCAAAATGTACAAAGCAGATAAAAAGTAAATAATTGGATCAAAATTATCAGGTTTGGCGTGCTAACCTACATAACTCGACAAAAGGTACAAATTATCAGCTATTTGAAAACTCGATTAAGTTAGAAGAATATGTCTTAGTTCTCGAACGTAAAAATTACCTGTCATTTGTAAAATTCAGAACAACTAACCATCGTCTCCCTGTAGAGGTACTTAGATGGGAGGGCGTTCTTCACAGTGAAAGAATCTGTCAGAATGTTCGCAGATGATACAACATTATATATAATAGCTGAAAACCCCAACACTGCAGGCGCCGTTCTCAACGGCGATTGGAACCGCAGTGATATATGAGACGCTGCTATAACTTTATCTATGATCTTGTCTTTGAAACGAAATCCACCACCCCATCTGCCCCTCTATATGAATGGAACACTTATTACAAACACAATATCACAAAAGCATTTAGGCTTAACGTTTAATAGCACCTGTAGCTGGACAGAGCATATAAGCAACATAACAGCAGTAGCATGGACCAGACTAAACTTGTTAAGGTCTCTTACATTTAAAGTCAACAGGCTAGCACTCGAAAAGATGTACACATCCTTCGTTAGACCTCTTCTTGAATGTAGCGATGCTGTCTGGGACAATGCCTCTACTGAAAGTAAAAAGCAGTTAGAAGCTGTTCATAACGAGGAAGCGAGGATTATCACAGGAGCAACTAAAGTCTGCAGCATAAACAATTTTCTTTCTGAACTCGGATGGGAACCTCTCAAAGCGACGCGTACCAAACACAAGCTGATAATTTTCTACAACATTATCAATGGTCTTACACCCGAATACTTACAATCCCTGATACCACCAATGGTTCAAAACACTACCTTATATAATCTGAGAAACTCCAGCGATCTCCATAACATTCAGGCCCGCACGAACATTTTCTACAACTCTTTTCTCCTTTCAACCACTAGAGCATGGAACGAACTTCCAGAAGAAACCAAGACCGCTCCATCTGTTGCATCTTTCAAAGACCGTCTAAACAGGGACCTACTCACTCCACCCACCCCGTCCCCCGCCACCCCTACTCCCTATTCGCACCCACCCCCTATATACGTCAACTGCGGCTCTCGCATTGGTCAGATTATGCATGCTAGACTTCGAATGGAGTGCAATTCTCTTAATGCCCACCTCTACAAAAAAAAAATATTGTTCCCATTCCATCGTGTTCTTGTGGTGGCTTCGAAAGTGTATACCACTTCTTTTTCTAATGTCCCAATTACTCAGCCATAAGAACAAGTTATCTTCCAAATAAGCTCAAAGACCGTTAATACTAACCAGCTCCTCTGTGGCATACCCAATGCAACTGTAACAGACAATGAAACTCTGTTCTGAAGAGTTTTTTCTGAAGAAGAAAAAACAAAAAAACCTTGTGGAGTCAATCAACGACGGGCATTTCATTCTTTTTTTTTTTTTTTTTTTGTATATATAAGATGGGCCATCATCAGCATCATCATCATTTTCAGCATGTTGTGTAACTGTCCGTTTCAATAGTTATATTATTATTATTATTATTATTATTATTTTCTATAACACGTCTGATTATATTTCTGCTGTTGGTAATTTGTGTATATAAGATTTTCCGTCTATCATTCATGTATGCCATATGTACTACTTAGCATTGTTCAGGAGATGATTTATATAAGCTTTAAACTTTTTATCAAATCCTGTATCTCATAATAATATGTGATATTCATGTGAATCAGAATTCAATAAATATTGTTTAAACCAAAGAATCTGCCATTTGTGTGACACCAATGACGTCGCCATTTTACTCGATAAAGAAGGCAATTCATTAAACCATACTACTTTGGACGCCCGAACATTTTAAAATATAAAAAATTAATGAGTTTAACATCGCCAGCTAAACTGAATAAGTCATGCCAATTTATAAAAGTGATACTCAAACATTTTAACTCTTAAACATTCAACTGAACTGCATTATACAAATATTAATGTTAGGTCAATGATTTTCTTTTCTTTAGTCATATAGTCATCAGTATGCCTGTAAAACCTACATGTCAGTACCTGTTTTATGGCTTCAAGGATAAGAAGCCCACCCCATTACCCTAGTAGACACACGAAGCACCGATGTTGATACAACGTCTTATGGCAACAGCGTTGGTGCAACATTACCGGGCCGCCTTGTGGCCAATTTCTATTTGACATGCATAACTTAAATGGTAACAGAATTACTTCTATAGGCAAGGAATTTGTTTGGTCGGCGGTGGAGCACTTTCACGGGGAAATGTGCCATTATGTGGAAGGGTTCTGCTGGCGACCGCTTACTCAAAAAAAAAAAAAAAAAAAAAAAAAAGAAAGAAAGAAAAAAATACATATATGTCTAACTATATATGCATGTGATATAAAAATAATAATTACGAAGATGGTGACCTTTTTCCGGTTTAAATGGGCTGACCAAAACAAGTTTGTCACTGTTCACGACCTAAACATGTAGAAAGCTAATGCTTGTTTAGATATATAGTCGTAAATCTGACACTCGAACAAAACAATAATTCATATATTCGTATATCATTTATCATAAATTATGGCCTGTAGAAATATTTTTAAAAGTTAAATTTTGTATTTTCTTTTGTTTGTTGGTAAAATGCTGTTACGTCATATATCAAACAGCAGTCTACTTCCTCTTTGGTTTTTACGGCCGTGACGGTGAGCAGTCAAACGATAGCCGAATGTATATCGGCCTTATTTAATGGCATCTTTACAGTAAACTGACTTCTGTTTGTTGAAAAATACCCGTCCTTGATGACAGATGAATTTTCCAAACGAATTTTACCTCTTCCTTTGCAAATTAACGAAGTTAACTAATGTACTAAAGACCGTTCACTGTCGTGTATGACGATAACAATATACCGAGTCTGAACTGGTTGGGCACGATATGTCAAATGACATTTCATTCAACAAGGGTGTGCAATAATGAGATTACTCTAGACCTGACGACAGTCGCACAGCTTGAGGCAATGTCCCTTACGGCATTAAAGGAAAAACAGATTAGCTCTTTCTTAGGGGGTCGAACCCAGGCTGTAGTGCTTGAGGGGGAATGTTCATCAGAAGTATCCGTCATTTCAAGCGTGCCACAGTGCTCAGTACTGGGCCCACTTCTCTTCTTGCTTTACATGTACATTAATGACCTCCCAGAAAACATTCAGTTGCAGGTCAGGTTATTTGCGAATGATAATGCAGTTCACCTCACTGAGTGTGAGAAATCAAAATGACAGTCGCATTCTCCAAAATGATCTTAACACCCTGCAAGAATGGGAACGAACCTGGGACATGGAATTTAGAACCCAAGTAAATGTTGAGTTCTGCACATTGGCAGAGCTAGACAGCTTATCCACTCCGTATACCCTCCATGGTGAGATATTAGTCTGTTGATAGTGCACGCTACCTAGGGGGGTCAGGAATGAAAGCCACGGCCGAGCTGCCGAGCCGAGCCGAAAAAGCCGATCCTGCTATAGTGTTTTCTTGTATTTGTTCAAACGAGATCAAAATACTTATTTCTTTTAATCTCGTATTACCATATATGTAAAATGCTGTATTCACAATTAAAATTTGTACAATTGTTTGCTTATTTATGACTTTAAATCCAATTTTCCATTCAAGAGGGGTATGAAAGCCACGGCCGCGAAAGGGATATATTTTGGCCATTTTGTGAATAAATGGCGATATTTTAAGATCAGAGTATTTGACAGAGGTTGCAAAAACGTATTTAAAATTATCTTGTATCATTATAACATGCAGAAATTGTTTATATTTCCCATCATTCTTCTTTCTCATCCAAATAACGAGGATCGGCAAGATCTAAATATAGAACAGAGAAAACTAAATGAAAATAACCGAAACGGAAAGCAAAAGCATTGAAAGAGCCTAAACTTAATTACATCTAATACTAATGTAATGACCAGCATTAATGGGAAAAGCTATCAAATTAATTATAGATGTGGAGTTTTAAATGGCTGTTTTGTTAGCTCACCTGAGCCTTTAGTCCCTTCCAGCAGTTTCGGTTATTTTCGTTTAGTTTAGATTTATTCTATTTTTAGAATCTGCCGATCCTCGTTATTTGGGTGAAAAAGAAGAATAGTGAGAATCTAAACAGTTTCTGCATTTTATAATGATTCGAAGTAATTTAAAAATATCTTTTTGCCATCTCTGTCAAATGCTCAGATTATAAAACATCACAGTTTGTTCTCAAACTGGCCAAAACATATCCCTTTCACGGCCGTGGCTTTCATACCCCTCTTGAATGGAAAATTGGATTTAAAGTCATAAATAAGCAAATGATTGTACAAATTTTAATTGTGAATACAGCATTTTACATATCTGTTAATATAAGATTAAAAGAAATAAGTATCTTGGACTCGTTTGCACAAATACAAGAAAACATTATAGCAGGCTCAGATTTTTCGGCTCGGCTCGGCAGCTCGGCCGTGGCTTTCATGCTCGACCACCTAGGGGTAAGTATTTCCAAAGACCTGACCTGGAATACACATATTAATGAAATTGTCACTAAGGCTAATCAAACCTTAGGATTTATCAAAAGAAATGTAAAAACCAAAAATCAGTCCGTCAAAGAATAAGCCTATAAAACATTTGTTAGACCAAAAGTTGAATATGCCTCCACCGTGTGGAGCCCTTATACCAAGAAAAATATAGACCATATAGAAATGGTGCAAAAGAGGGCAGCACGGTAGGTTACCAACAGATACTCCTCCTATGATAGCGTGTCTGCGATGCTGGTTAACCTCGGTTGGAGCTCCCTTGAAAACCGTCGCTGTGACTCGCGCCTCGCGATGTTTTACAAAACACAGTATGGCCTTGTTGCAGTTTCGATGCCTTCATATTTTGAGCGGCCCAAGAAGATCACTCGCCACAGCTTTAATAATCCCCTTAGTTTCCGCCGGGTATATGCCTCTGCAGATTACTACAGGTTTTGTTCTTTCTCATGACTGTTGTTTTATGGAATAGGTTCCCTGTAGATAGATATTGTATTTTTAAGCGATCTTACTCCTTCAAGAGAGAAGTGAGCAAGATCAATCACTTAAGGCCATAGAAAGTAATATTTGTTTTTAATCTGCTTTTAAATCTCATTCATACTAACACTCAAACACTATCATCTTTTTTCATTCTTCACTATCATTCTTTTAGCCCTCACTATAAATTTTTTACTTTTTTGTTATAACGGTTTACACGTTAAATGCGACCGCGTTATAACTGCGCTCCAGTATATTACAAATCCCATCTGGGGTTTATAGCAGTATTCATTGTTTATTTCTGCTGTAAGACACAGGTTGTCAGTACTCTGTAGAACTGTCTCATTGATGAGGCAGTTTTTAAGGAGCACCCACAACCTATTTTTTTAGTATCTTTCATCAGAAAAAGGGATGTGTTGTCATGATGCCAAGATCTTTTCCCCAAATACATATATAAAGAATTGTGTTCAGCTCCAGTGGTCCATCTAGGATTTGAAAATAGAGGGGCACATAACGCGCGACATTTACTTACAAGGGCAAATTTTCTTACTGTTTAGCATAACATTAAACCACATTTTTTGTCTATATATATATATATACAAAAAAAATGTTTATATATATAACTATATATTTAACATTGATGGAGTTTGCTGCCAGTTCTAGTGTCTGTTCTGTCTTGACTAGTGTTGAACTGTAAACAAATAATAGAGATGAAAATAAAAAGCAATGTTCACGACTAGACATTTACTGCCCTCCTTCCTTCTTGATAAAAGGAACAATCTCTCTCTCTCTCTCACACACACACACACAAGCAGACATGTACGCATGCTCCCTCAGACCCGCAAGAGCTAAGCTATAAGTTCTAGTCAGCAGCGAAATTATATACATCAGCATATTTTTTTTTTTTTTTTTTTTTTTTTTTTTTTTGGCTTGAAAATTTGGGCATGCAATGTATGTATTCAAAAACTGTTTTGTATTCCATTCAAAAAAATAAATATAGTTGATGTTTACAGTTTTGGATATTCTCTTTTCAGTATAGAAGACAAAAATATATGTGAAAATACCCAGAAAATGCAACAATCACATTCCCTTGCCCCGCATGAAGAAACCGCACGCTTGTAACAGTAACGTCACGAGAAATCGTGGCGGAAACCGCTTGGAGAGAGAGAAAAGAAAACAAACATGTTCTTTAAAATATAGAGCATTTTTTTTCGTCAGAAATGCACATGAAACTGGCATAAAAACACAACCTAAGTATTGGGACAGATAGGCCTATGCAAACTGTAGACTCAGATCAGATGCCACAGAGAAAGACAGAATGAAACTAGTTAGCGGGAACAGGGAAATGGAAATCTGGAAAACACTTTTAGGGTAATAAAACATGCGACCAGTAAAGACTCAGATCATCTTCCAATGCAAGGGTGGTCAGGTACTGCCCTTTGTGGTGACAAACAGGCATGTAAACTCCAAATCTTAGAGAGATTGCAAACATCACTGCTTCACTGAAGGGTTAAATGCGTTCTGTGGCCTCTGATCTGGGTCTACATTGTTTGCTCATGCCTGCCTGTCCGAATAGGTAGAGTTAGTATGGAAATACGATCAAATTGAACCCCTTCACCTGATTCATAAAAATGCTGCGTTCGACACGTAAAATTCCTTATCCAGGCATATGCAGTTAGCTCCCTTTAAACAAAACATAAAGAGTGCAGGCCTTGCCCCACGTTTACCAGAGTATAAATAAAGATTAGCACTGTTTATATTCTTTTATATTTGCTGTATATTGAGAAAATTATAATTATCAAAATACCCAGAAAATAAATGTAACAGTCACAAAGCAAGATTTCCCTTGCCCCCCTGCATGAAGAAACCATGTGCTTGTAGCAGTAACGTCACATGAAATTGTGGCGGGAAACCACTTCGGGAGAAAAATAAACTTAATTTAAAGAGCCTTTTCTCGTCAGGAAACCGACACATATTTAAAATTTAAAGGACCTGAATTTTGGGACAGATAGGTCTATGCAAACAGTGTTGGCCCAGATCAGATGCCCCACAAAAAACAGACAGGTTGCTTATCTTATTAACCTAATTCTAAATTTACACATTAACCTAGCCCTTACCACAACCTAATCCTAGACCGGCACAGTGGCTCAGTGGTAGAGCGTCCGCTTTGTGACCGGGAGGTTGCGGGTTCGATCCCCGGCCGGGTCATACCAAAGACTTTAAAAATGGTACTAGCTGCTCTTTCGCTTGGCGCTCAGCATTAAGAAAGTAGAGCTAGAACTGGTCAGCTCAGTGTCAGTATAATGTGACTGGGTGGAATATCATGTCAAAGTGTCTGGGGCGTGATATTTCAGTGAGGCAGCACTCTAAAAGTGAGCATTGAGCTCCCTGCCACATCCAGACACCGTCGCGATATGACTGAAAAAGGTTGAAAGCGACGTTAAGCCCAAATCAAACAACCTAATCCTAATTGTAATCAGACCTTAAATCCCCCATAGTGCTCAAAAGTAGAGATTTTATTATTCAAGAAAGATCAAAAAGATGATATATGGTATGGTCTTTATATGATAATTAATGTTACGTCCGACAGCCTGTAAAATTTCAGTAAGTCTGTCTCTTTCTTGAACTGGATCAAAACTGAAATGATATTCTATCCTATCTCTGAATTAATGTTGGCAACAAAATGACCCACTTATGGTCATTCTCTCCCTTCCGCTGATTCAAGCAGGGCAATTTTCAGTTTCTGGCAAAAGAATGTGCTCAGTTGGTTAACTACATGTACTTAGAGGACTAAACATGCCCAGTGAAAGTGTGGTTAGGTAAACTGATTGCGCGACATGACCCCATAGGGTTGACTTGGCCATAAAACCTCAACACAAACAAACTTACTTTTGCCAATGTTTTCAGAGCTCATACAAGTTAAGGAAATGTCAAGTGGGGATTTTTTTTTTTCAGTTTTGTCCTGATGTATTTTTCTTGCTAAATTCATGAAATTCCTGGCTCCATATTGCCAGGGAAATTTGAATTTACATCAGGAAAATGTCAGGGGATTTGGTCAGTCCTAAATGTATTCAGTCCTGGTTTTCTGGACTCGGCATTATAGCTTTCCAAATTCCAAACAACGCACAGTCATGATGTATATGTCACAAGGCCTATCAAAGACAGAGCAAAATAAGAGTAGCTTGTAGAAAAGGTGCATTTTGTGAACACTCATGAGATGCATATTTGTCACCTGAACACTCCTGGAAATGTTGCCGATCTTTTACGGAAGGAATTGAAGTAGGATGTTCAAAATGGCGATCAAGACATCATACTGGTGAAATAGCCTTTTCTTGTGGCTGGAGAGGGTTTGTGCCCAAGATTTTCTGCACCAGGGGTGTAAAATTATTTTTTCGCTGGGTGTAAAGGGTACTGGCCTTTCAGGGCTTTTCACTTGCCCTTATCAGCTTATCAAAAGGATAATTGTTTGTTATCTCATGCTGTTAACTACAGCCTTCGCGAAAACTGCAGGACTGTCTGACAAAACCGGCAAATTTTCTTTCTGTCCTGCAGAAAATTTCAGTTTGTCTGACAAATGTCCTGTGATTCTGGTGAAAAAAAGATTGTAATTTAATAACAGACAAGCCTCCTGTCCTGCAGAATTTTATTTTGTCCTGCCAAAAATTTCAGTCTGTCCGACAGCTGTCCTGCATCTGTTGGAAAGATTTCACGAAGACTGTAACTAGAAACAATATTAAAAAGAAGCTACATGTAAAGAACTTCACTGTAATGTGTAACTGAACTCCTAGTTCCCTACATGTAAAATTATTGAAAGGTCAGGGATTATTCTGGCCCCAGATTTTTGTGAGAGAAAAAATCCCATTTGTACAAAAACAGTGAGAGATTTTCAAATTCAGTGAGATTTTTTTTTTCGCTCGCTCAGACAAACTGAGTGAGATTTTTTTTTTTTTTTTTTTTGTAAAGGTCAAATTTTGTATCATAATTGTATGTATAAGTAATTAGTATTATTATTGCTTATTTTGTAATGTACTCTAAATCAGGTTAATAAAATTGTTATATATAGGGTGTTTGATTAGTTATTTTCATGTTTACTGCAAGTGTTTATATATAAATTTGAACTTTCTGGAAAATCATGTTTACAATAACAAGTTGTTTATATTCTTTTTGGAATTTCCAGATGGAATATTCTAGATTAAGCTATTTTTGGCATGTCACAGAACATTTATTATTTTCTTGACAAATACAGGGTAATAAGTGATGCCTCTAGTACTGTAATTTTTTTAGAATGTGCTTTGATATTATATAAGGAGAGAAGATTTTCATATGAGCATCTTTGTACACTTTCATTCTTTACTGGATTACTTCAATGTTTCATTAATTCTGGAATTAAACTCTGAATTCAGGGACTTTAAATTGTGGGATCAGAAACTGCAATTCAAAGGATTTGTTTCAGAAATTCTTCTGGAATATTTCTCAGGGATTTTGTGACATTATCCAATGATTGTTTTTACCTGCGAGTTCTGATTCATATACTCATAATTTTTCTCTGGGACTCACAAATATTTATATAAATGAGCCCCTGAGCTCACAAAAACAGCAGATCCCTGAGCTCACAAAAACAGTAGATATCTGCTCTAAAATATATTACAGACTCATGATTTTATCATAGGACTCATGGAATTTTAATTATGTGTCCTTGAGACTGGATAAAATTTTTTCTGTCTTGCACATTTTCTTATTTTTTGTTATCAACAAATACGGTAAATAATTTTAAAGCTTGCTGCTGGTTTCACTTTCATTTCTTTCTCGTTACGCCTGGCTCATAACAAAATGCAAACAGCTGAATAAGGGCGTCATGGGATTGTTATTCATCAGGCTCAGTTCGGTCGTGTTTGATCGTCATCCGAATCAGGGGAGGAGAGCGTGGCCACTTCAGTCGAGCTGGGTTGTGCTCGAACAAGATACTTTAACATGTTGCCATCCCGACTGGACGGCTTCGGAGCGGATAATTTTCTTTCTTTTTCCGAGTCGGCGGACATTTTTTTTGCTGACTCGAGGTAGCGATCAAAAAAAGCGCTTACTTAAACCAGAGACCGACTATGAAATTTTACGATAAAGCTTTTCATTGATACAGATTAATGAATGGTTACCTGCGGTCGTATGCGTAATGTATTTTGGCGCCACAATAATTCAGAAACCGGTCAAACAGAACAGTCCGATAGTCTCGAAATGAACCGCATGTGCAAAATAGGAACTTAACGGCGCGAAATGAGAAAAATTCAGCATGCGATTTTTTTTCTCACTCCGGGAATTTTGATGCGATATTTTGCAAAAAAAATGCGAGAATATCGCGAAATCGCGCCAGAAAATGATCCCTGAAAGGTGATAACAGACGTACCATATGATATGATTCAAATTTTTCAGGATTTAGCTGAGCTCTAGAAGTTGTCTAGAATGCTCGTTCGCTTTTTTTTTTTTTTTTTTAATGTGTAACATAGTCGCGTTGTTATTGCATTCTTGATGAGAAAGTCACAGAGATTCAGTTTTTTAATCGTCTCCACCACTCGTTTTCCCAAAAAGGGATCATATGTCACGCTGAGCCAGTTTTTCATACAACAGTAATAGTGTTTAATAGTGTAAACAACAACCGGTGACAACTACCGGTGATAAGTTCCTGCGTTACTACCTTGGGGTATTGCGGTCATACGGCATATGGGGAGTTCCGCCGCTTAGCGAAATTGGCACAGAACCAGTCTGGAAACATGCATGTAAACATCCGGTTGCGGTAGAAAAAGATTGTCGATCATGTTTTCAATGATAAATGTCAGAATTTGTGCATATTGCTGGCTAAAAATGCACTCGCCCTACAAGGCGAGCTAAGTGCAAGTTCTACTTGCCCGAATTTCTATTGTACTCGCATATGCGAGCGGGTGAGTAGAATTTTACACCCCCGTACACTTTGGTGGCAATATAAGTGTGTTTTATCAGATTCAGTCGTCTGTTTGGACTCCATTGATTCAAAAATTGTCTATTTTTGAGTGCTATGGGGGCTTTAAGGGCATTGGATACACTTTCATGGGAGGCAACTCGAAATGGTTTTCCCCACTTCTGAAAAGGGTTTTACTCTACAAGAAAATAATTTCTCCCTTTTAGACTAGATCCCTTTACAGGAGTTTTGTGTGCAAAGAAGCAATCTGGAAGTTGCAGAAAGTGTCTTTTGAAAAATGACAGAAAATCTACCCTTTATTACACTTTTTTACCAAGGATAAAGGTGGGCAGATTGTAAAACCTTGCTAATGTGAGCATTGGGTTCTATGCAAAATCCAGATACTGTCACAGTACAGTGTGGGGAATCCACATGATCAAATGACTAGGTACACAGAGTCTGTTACTATTTTTAGCTTTGCATAAGGTTTGATTTTTTAGAATATCTCTATTCATACCAAATGGAATTTGTTCAAGTAAAGCGCAGAGTACGCGGAAAATCAAGCTCTTCCTGGTGGTGTAAGCGCTGTTCTAAGATCTGGTCTAATTCTCGAGAACATTCAAAGAATGTTTTTGCTGTCAATCTGGGCTACCGAATGTTTTTGAGAATCAGACCAGATTGCAGAAAAGCGCTTACATGTATACCACCAGAAAGAGCTTGATTTTCCCCGTGCTCTGCGCTTTATTTGAACAAATTCTGTCAGGTATAAATCGAGATATTCTAAAAAAAAATCCTACCTGATGTGGAGCTAAAAATAGTAACAAACTCAGTGTGCTTTAATCATTTGGTCACTGCAGTAGTGCTGAAAGATTGTTGAAAGCAATTTTGAACATGAATAAACAGTTTCATCCTCTTCTTTGTTTTTGTCAGTAGGTAAAACATGGGGCGTGTAATACGATCCCAGCGTAAAGGTCCTGGAAGTGTCTTCAAAGCTCATACAAAACACCGCAAAGGGAAAGCAGCATTGAGAGCTATTGACTTTGCAGAACGACATGGCTATGTTAAAGGAGTTATAAAGGTAATTCTTTCGACATGCAAAACTTTTTATTTCATACTTTTTAGGCCTAAGTTTTTCTTATTATGCCATTGTTTCTTAAAATATTATTAGAATGGCAAACAGTGTAGATTGTGAGCAGTCTGATCTGGGTCTGCACTGTTTGCATGTCACACTGTGCCATTTTGCCAGACACTTTGCTGTATGAAATTTTAGGACATTTACCCGTAAATGAAGTCTGCCGGGCAGTGCCCTTCCATTGGTTGTATGGCATGTTGTTTGCAATGATGATTAAATAATTTCTTCACTTTGACCTGAATGTTGTCTGTTGATATATTTTATCTGAGCAAACAGATTCTGACCAACCTAAATGTTTGCAGGGTTGTGGAATTATCAAATTTTATTACTTGTCCGTCAAAATCCACTTGTCCGTCAAAAAAAAGACCAAAAAAAAAAAACCCATAAAAACATGTAGGTAGTCATTGGAAGCACCTCATAGATGCACTTCTGTGTATTCCCACAACATGTTTTCTTCGGGAAATATGAAAAATATATATTTCATCATCTGGATTCTCTTAGTTAGAACTATGAAGTCCTTGTCCCAGAACATGTAAATTGAAATTCACTTGTCCTCTGAAACATGGGACAAGTTTGACAAGGCAGGCATGGCATTTCCAAAGCCCTGCTTGTGTACATGAAGGAATAGGGATGGGTACAGCTTCAAACATAAGAAATAAAGTTCTATTCCTACCATACTACAGGGTTGTGGAATTGTCAGATTTTATTACTTGTCCACGGACAAGTAAATGGTCACACTTATCCACTCAAGATATACTTGCCTGAAAATTAACAGGTTCTTATTTCTTGAAGGAAACTTATTGTGGGTACTAATTAGAAGTGCCTCACTGAGGTGCTTCTAATGAGTACCAACAACCTGCTTTCTTCAAGAAATAAGAGCCGGCCTCGGTGGCTCAGTTGGATGCGCATCCGACTGGTGATCAGGAGGTTGCGAGTTTGATCCCCGCTGGATTGCGAACATTCTTTCGTGGAGATTGATCATGAAATATTTTCTACGGTCATTCTCTCCCGCTGATTCAAGAAGGGCAGTTCTCAGTTTCTGGCGAAACAATCTGTACAATACTGGTTACCGCTTAGAGGATTAAGCCTGCCCAGTAAAAGTGTGGTTGGGCAAGCTGACTGCGCTCGACATGACCTAAATGGGTTGACTGGGCCGTAAAACCTCAAACAAACAAGTAATAAGAAAAATATACACTCTTCTTGGCAAGAGCCTTGAAGTCCTTATCCCAGACAAGTAATTTGAAATTTCTTACTTGTCATCAGGGAAATCATGCATAGCTACAGATAAGAGGGGGTATCCACATAATATTTTTCTTACTTCTCGATGAAAACATAGGTTGTGGGTACTCATTAGAGGGACCTCGCTGAGGCGCTTCTAATGAGTACCCACAACATGTTTTTGTTGAGAAATAAGAAAGATATCAGCATTTTTCGGATGAAAAAAAGCGCCTTACCTGTTGTTATGGAAATGGGACAAGTCTGGCATAGTAAATCACAGCCCTACATACTATGAAAATATAGCTTTCACACTTGAACTTTGTAATCATAAAGTGACATGGTGACTCAGTACAAGCCTCTGGGATACATGTGACCTTGTAACTCTTGAACAGGCACTTTTTTCTACCAAAACTGTTAAAAGTTTTCAGAATACTCTGTCTAGAAGTATGGACCTTCATGTTCGTTTATGTTTATTTCGAAATTGGGCCCTTGCTGTGTGGTACTTTGTCAGTCCGTATTTAATCAGCACATGGAAATATTTTTTTAAAAGTAAGACCAATTCATAGCTCCAGATAGGTTGCCTTATTTTGTTGATATTTTTCTTTTGTCTGCATGAAAACCTATGCCTCGTTTTTTTGGGGGGAGAAATAAGAAAAATATCATGTACTCTTATCTCAAGTTATGGGTCATAGGCATTATGAATTACTTTTACAGAAAATATAGGAATTGCATTTACATAGGACTAGATAAGAGGGAGTATCAGGTAAAGCAATGCGCTTGTAATGAGTACCCATAACATATGTTTTCTTTGAGAAATAAGAAAAATATCAATACTTTTAGATTAAAAAAGCATCTTATCAAGAGCTATGATGAATACATTACCAACTTAAACTTTTTTCTTTTTTTTTTTTTCTTCTTTTGTTGTTGTCTTAATGGACTGTCAATAAGTAGTCCAAATATGTAGGATGAATGTGGTTATGTTTTTTTCTCTGAAGTAATTATCATGCATGATCATTACATTGCTGTCGTAAACTTTGTAATTTCAGGATATAGTTCACGATCCAGGCCGTGGTGCTCCTTTAGCTAAGGTCACTTTCCGTGATCCATATAGATACAAAATGAGGACTGAAACATTCATTGCAACAGAGGGAATGTACACAGGACAGTTTATCTACTGTGGAAAAAAAGGTTGGACTCATGTATTTTTATTGGCATATACGGTTAATGATTCATTGAATCTGATGAAGCATCTGCGTGACCAAAAAGTTTGTGGATTTGAATCCTGCCAGAGGCAAAGTTCAGCTCTTGGCTGTATGACGCTTCACTGTACAGAGCTTCACGTTATCACCCCTTCATCATCTCAATATGACTATCTAAATAAAGCTGGAAGTCATTTTTATCAGTTTTATTAGCATTTAAAAGCATAATATTGTCATAACTAAATCAATTTACCATATTTTTTCTAAGCATTTGAACAGACCTGAGCAAATTGTGCTGGCCCAGATAGGATGCCACAGAATACAGCATCTGATTAGGGTCTACACTGTTAGCCACTCATTTAGCAGTTTATAGACACTGAGTTAGTGAACCAGTTCAAATTTGAGGTCAGTCTTGGTAAGGGCCACTAAGGGGTTAAGGTGTCCAAATATTTTGGGTACCATAATGTCCTTAAGTTTCGTACACCAAAGTGTCTGACAAAATGGCATCTGCAAACAGTGCAGACCCAGATCCGACTGCTCCTGGATGAGGCTCTACACTGTTTGCCATTTCACTTAGTATTTACAGAAACAACTGCATTAAAAGCAACAAAATTAGGCCAAAAAATATTAAATAAAGTGTTCAAAATTTTAGGACATACAGTAAATACCATCATAGATCTAGATAAGAGTGGGTATCAGGTAAATAGTTTTCTTATTACTGGACGAAAACGTATGTTGTGGGTACTCATTAGAAGTGCCTCAGCAAGGCGCTTCTAATGAGTACCCACAACATACGTGTTTGTCCAGTAATAAGAAAAATATAGATACAGTCGACTCTCGTTATCTCGAACTCCAAGGGACTCTCTGAACTACTTTGAGATATCCGTAGTTCGACATATCAGGTTTGCAGAATTGAAGAAAAAATAATTTGATTAACCACATTTAACAAACTGATAGGTAACTGGACTTTTGAAGTTAGAGATATATTGAAAATATTGTGGAAAAGAGGAGAAATTGCTCCTCAGGAGCAATTTCTCCTCTTTTCTACAATATTTTCCATCTGTTGTTAGGTTTTCATGTATAGGCAGGGACCAGATTTTCACTTCGAGATAAGCGGTTATTCGAGATAAGCGAGGTCGAGATAACGAGAGTCAACTGTACTTTTTAATGGAAAAAAGCGCCTTATCAAGTACAATGAACATACAGCACTGCATTTCAGAAGCAAAAATAGGAACTAAAGGCAGCTGCAGCTTTGTATTGATGATTAAAAATTTCTTCACTTTGACCTGAAAAACAATGTTGAGAGAGTTTAAAATCTGAACAAAGTTGCATTTGTTTTAGATATTGTTTGCATCAAATTTACATCATACTCCTCCCAGTTGTCAATGCCCAATCCTTGGTACTGCCTGGTCCAAGTTTCGTTATTTATAAATTCTACAACATCTTGACGCTGATTCAAGAATGACAGTTGTCAGTTTCTGACAAAGAATGCGCACAATACTGTTTAACAGCTTAGAAGACTAAGCCTGTCCAATAAACATGTGGCTAGATAAACTGACAGGGCTGGACATGACCCCATTAGGTTGACTGTGCCATAAAAGCCCAACACAAACAAATTGATCTGCTTGTTTATTGTTTGTATAGAAGCATCCATATTGACTAAGTGATTAGCACTCCTGACTTAAGATCACAATGTTCTGGGTTTGAATTAGGCTACAGGCAAAGTTCAACTCATTACTTTACAGCACTTCATTACACAGAACCTGTCATTATCACCCCTTCATCTCGACTTAAAATAGTGTTGTTATAGAGGTGAAACTCCAAAACAGTCCTTAGAACTGCATCCATAGCTCTAGGCAAGAGGGGTAGCCAAATAAATACAGTCATCTCTAGTTTTCTCAGTCCAGTACTTTGAGATATCTGTACTTTGACATATCAGATTTGCAGAATTGAGGAAAAAAGGATTTTAATCGAGCAACCACTTTATTGTGTTACAAATGTAATTTGCATCGTAAGCATGTGAAGTTAGAGATATATTGAAAGTATTGTGGAAAAGAGGAGAAATTGCTCCTTCTCTTACCTGTTGTTAGATTTCCGTGTTAAAACAGGGACCAGATTTTCACTTCGAGATAAGCGGTTATTGGAGATAAGCAAAATGGAGATAACGAAAGACGACTGTATTCTTTTTTCTCCACCATACGTTTTCATGGAGAAATAAGGGGGGAAAAACAACAGGGATCAATTTTAGCACTTGCTAACTTGCTAAATGCTAGTTAATTTCCTAAAAAAGCTAGCTGCAATTTCCGTCACTTGCTAATTCTAGCAAGTTGGAAAGGTTCTATTTAATTGTGGAACCTGAGGCACTGTTGCTAAAGTTTTGCAATTTCTTTTCCAAAAGCAATGACTATACTTTTTTTTTATTTTTCCCAGAAAACAGGTTTTGACATTACGTGTAAATTGTCTCCATAGGAGACAATTTGCATGTAATGTCAAAACCTGTTTTCTGGGAAAAATAAGAAAAATATTTTAAAATGTCTGCTGAAATTTTTACCCGGAGTGCAAAGGTTTAAAGCCACATTTAACAGTGTTTATAAGTATGAAAAAGCAAGTGGCTGAAAGGTTTAGCAAGTAAAAAATAATGCTACTTGCTAATTTTAGCAAGCTGTCAAAAAAGTTAAATTTGAACCCTGAACAGCACACTATTTTGGTCGAAAAAAGTGCCTTTAATACCTACAACTATGCAGAATCCCCATAACCCCACATGGCATTCAAATGCTTTTGTGCTTTACTATATTACAGCCAACTTACAGATAGGAAACATTTTACCAGTTGGTACCATGCCTGAGGGTACCATTGTTTGTTGTCTTGAAGAAAAGACTGGGGACCGAGGGAAGCTGGCAAGGGCATCCGGCAATTATGCTACAGTTATCTCACACAACCCAGACACGAAGAAATCAAGAGTAAAATTACCATCAGGATCAAAGAAAGTTATTCCCTCTGCAAACAGAGCCATTGTAGGTAAGTATGACATGACAGCTCATTGTGCTAGATAAAATATATGTTCAAATCCCATCTTGGCTATGTAACTTCCGTGGAGACTGACCATGAAATAATTTCTACGGCTATTCTCCCCTTCTGCTGATTCAAGGAGAGATGTCAATTACAGGCAAAAATATGTGAACAAAGTACTGGTTAACCACTTAGAGGACTGGAAAAAGTATGTTAAGTGGCCGGCTCAACATGACCATAACTATTGACTGGTCCATAAAACTTCAAATCAAATAAAAAAAGTTGAGAATACTTCCTTTATACTCCAATCAAAAAAAAAAAAAAAAAAAATTCAAGAATGCTTTATTTTTTCCACCAGAATGCAAGTTTTGGACCCGCCTTAGAATTGCCTTGCTGAGGCAATAAGCAAGATTTTGTTTGAAGCTCTATATTGACACAGTGAAATTCACTGCAGAATAGGCCGGCCTCGGTGGCTCAGTTGGATGCACCGTCCGACTGGAGACCAGGAGGTCGCGGGTTCAACCCCCGCCGAGGTTGGCAACATTCTTTTGTGGAGATTGATCATGAAATATTTTCTATGGTCATTCTCTTCCTTCCGCTGATTCAACAAGGACAGTTGTCAGTTTCTGGTGAAAGAATGTGCACAATACTGGTTAACCGCTTAGAGGACTAAGCCTGCCCAGTATACATGGTTAGGTAAACTGACCGCGCTTGACATGACCCCATTGGGTTGACTGGGCCGTAAAACCTCAACATAAACAAACACTGCAGAGTGGAAACTTCAACAGGCTTGGGACTATAAGATTAGTTAAGGTAGTTGTCCTAAAATTTTGTACATCAAATTATCTGACAATATGGCATGTGCATACATTGCAGCCCCAGATCAGACTGCTTCTGGGTCTACACAGTTTGCCATTCCACTGAGTAGTTTAAGAAACGGAGCTTGCATACAAAGAAAAGTATGGAAGTGAAATTTAAGGACATTACTGTATAACCAGGGGCCAGTTTTGGCAATCCAGGGTTGGTTTCTGCATAACTGACCTGTAGGAACACAGGCTTGCCAGGGTAAACAGGGTTTGAACAATTGAAGTTTAACTAATAGCATGCTGGGGAAACTTCCAGCAGATGGCATTTTACAGTATTTTTCTTAACCCTTGTCCTGCCTAATAAATTAAGATGCCACGCCCTTTTCAAATTTCCAGCCAATCAGGTTAATTGATCCAGATTGTTAATCCCCCGCCGTGAAGCGGATGGGGGATTATAGAAATGGCCTTCGTCTGTCCGTCCGTAACACTTTCTTGTCCGCTCCATATCTCCTGAACCCTTTGAAAGAGTTTCATTAAACTTTGGTCAAATGTTCGCCTCAGTGAGTCGATGTGCAGAACCCATGTCAACCATGCCAACTCAAGGCCACAGGTCAAGGTCATGAGTTTGAGCCTTGAATTTCATGTCTGCTCCATATCTCCTATACCCCTGGAAGGGTCATATGTTGCCTCAGTGAGACTATGTGCAGAACTCATAACTCAACCATGCCGACACAAGGTCAAGGTCACAGTTCAGGGTCACAGGTTTGAGCCCTGAATTTCGTGTCCACTCTTTATCTCCTATACCAGTGGGAGGATTTTCTTTAAACTTTGGTCAAATGTTCACCTTAGTGACACGATGTGCAGAAATCAATAACTCAACCATGCCGACTCAAGGTCAAGGTCACAGTTCAAGGTCTTGGGTTTGAGCCTTGAATTTCGTATCCGCTCTGTATCTCCTTTACTCCTGGGAGGATTTTCTCTGAACTTTGGTCAAATGTTCACCTGTGGGACGATGTGCAGAACCCATAACTCAGCCATGGGGACTCAAGGACAGGGTCACAGTTCAAGGTCGCAAGTTTGAGCCCTGAATTTCGTGTCCACTCGATATCTCCTTTACCCCTGGAAGGATTTTCTTCTAATTTTGGTCAAATGTTTGCCTCAGTGAAATGATGTGCAGAACCCATAGCTCAACCATGCAGACTCACAAGGTCACAGTTCAAGGTCATGGGTTTGAGCCTTGAATTTTGTGTCCGCTCTGTATCTCCTTTACCCCTGGGAGGATTTTCTCTAAACTTTGGTCAAATGTTCACCTCAGTGGGACAATGTGCAGAACCCGTAACAGCACTGCGGATTTCAGGTCAAGGTCACAGTTGAAGGTCATGAGGGTGAGCCTTGAATTTGGTGTAGGCTCCATATCTCCTTTACCCCTGGAAGGATTTTCTTTAAACGTTGGTCAAATGTTTGCCTCAATGAGATGATGTGCAGAACCCACAACTCAGCTATGCTGACTCAAGGTCAAGGTCACAGTTGAAGGTCACCAGTGAGCCTTGAATTTTGAGGCCGCTCCATTGCCATTCAGACTGCCTTGTTAAATTTGGCTCAAATGTTCGCCTTAGTGAGATGATGTGTAGAACCTGTAACTCAATGATGCAGACTCAAGGTCACAGTTGAAGGTCATCCGTCTCTTTCTTGTTCTCACCACATCTCCTGAACCCTTTGAAAGATTTTCATGAAACTTTGGTCAAATGTTTGCCTTAATGAGGTGATGTGCAGAACCCATAACTCAAGCATGCCGACTCAAGGTCAAGGTCACAGTTAAAGGTCATGAGTTTGAGCCTTGAATTTCATGTTCACTTCATATCTCCTGAACTCTTTGAAAGATATTTATTAAATTTGGGTCAAATGTTCGCCTTAGTGAGATGATGTGCAGAACCATAACTCAACAATGCAGACTCAAGGTCAAGGTCAAAATTGAAGGTCACCAGTTTCAGCTTTGAATTTTGAGGCTGCGCCATTGTCATCCTGCGGCAGGAGATATAGCTGTCTTCCAGACTGCCTTGTTGATATAAATTCACATACTTAATGGCAAACAGTGCAGATCCAGATTAGTTGGCTTCTTCAGAAGCCAACTGATCTTGATCTACACTGTTCGCAAAGACAGGATATATCCGGGTTCGGCAGGATAAGGGTTAATTTGTGCAGAAAGCAGGTTTTGACATTCCATGCAAATTGTGCTAGCCAGACAATTTACATGACAAGTCAGGCCTTATTTTCTTTAAAAAAAATGTTTTGAATATTGTCGGCTACAGTTTGAACAGTGCTTTTTATGTTAAGGGTTGATGGTAAGTATCGACCAAAAAGAAAAAAGAAATTGATGCCATTTTAATCAGTATAATGAAAAGTACTGTTTAATTTTCATAGCTTTAGATTAGACGCTTTTTTCAACCAAAAAGTATTGATATTTTTCTTATTTCTCTACAAAAACTTACGTTGTGCAGTGATTTTTTTACAATTTTGCCTTTATGGGTCCTGGGACTCGCTAGGGCCAGAATTCATGCATCCCAAACTGAAACTATGCATCCAGCCTGGGACTCGTGGTGAAATATTTTGTTGCGTCCTAGACTTTCCATTTAAACTTGTGTAACAGTGTTTTATAATTACTTTCTTGGTATTTCAATTGGATGTGCAATAAAAGTAAATAGTGGTGACTGAGTTGCTTTAATTCTCTCCAGAAAACTTCCTGAGAAATATAAACTATAATACCACTGTCTATTAAAAGTGAAGTGTTAAAATGTTTTCACCCACAGGCTTATGAAAATGTTTTCATAAATCTTCAGTTTTAGTGACAGGTGATCAAATACCTGTGATACATGATTAAGGACAGACACTTTGTCTGACTAGACCGTGATACAAAGCAGAGACATTTTTGTCTGATGCTTTGTGGGTTCAGTTTGGGACTGGGGGTTTTCGATATCGAGATCGCCATCCTCGGCAGTCTCAGGCTTTGTTGTCCGTGTCGGTCTGATTTGCTGACCTAGCAGACCGAACAGCGTTTCCTGTTTGGGGTCTAGTTTTATTATCTTTTTAGGGTGCATCTTTTTCTTCTTTCAAAAAAAAAAAAAAAAGAAACAAAAAACGATCGCTGTTTCCTGTTGACAAGTGCAAGGTCAAACGGTGTTAAGATAAAAGATCTCATCAGACTAAAAACCAATACTTTAGTATCCGCTACGGTTTCCTCCGATACTGGACAACTTGGTATTGATTATTTGACTCTCTAGGTAAAATCGGTGTACCATAAGAGATGCGACGCCTTTCAGTACTGGCTTTTTCCAAATACTGTACTGAAACACCGCTTGCGCATTCGCTTTTTCCAAAAATGAAAGTAGACTTCAAGAAGCAAAACGTACGTACATTCGAGATTTTTTATGAGTCCACGGGACTCACCGAGGCTAATTTTTTGCGTCCTTTGGCGAAATTATGCGTACAGGACGCAGGACGCACGCCTAAAAAAATCACTGGTTGTGGGTACTCATTAGAAGCGCCTTGGCGAGGGGCTTCTAATGAGTACCCACAACATATGTTTTCATGGAGAATTAAGAAAAATATTTACCAGATACCCACTCTTATCTAGACCTATGATGTTTTCTGTTTATTGTTTAGGTATTGTTGCGGGTGGTGGTAGAATTGACAAGCCGATGTTGAAAGCTGGAAGGGCATACCACAAATACAAGGCCAAGAGAAACTGTTGGCCGAAAGTTAGAGGTGTTGCTATGAACGTAAGTATCTCATTAGATAATGATAGTGGCTTCATTGGTAGGGTGTTCGCCTTCAGATTGGGAGATTGTGGGTTCATACCTGAGAATTTCTAAAGTGATACTAACAGCTCTTCACTTGGCTCTTGGTATAAGGACAAGTCACACCAGTGTCAGAATAATGTGACTAGTATGACACACTTTAAACTGATACTTTATTTTTTTGTATTTAAAGTTAAAAAATTATTTTCTGTGTATTATAATTCTATGTCCTGTACATATGTTTACTAGGTCCATCGTATTATGAATAAGTTGTCCTTGGCAGTGCTTTTTTTTTTTTTTTTTGTTTTAAGAAAATGTCAATTTAAAAATAATGAAATGGATGGCACTAGTAACATGCTAATTAAAGGGACTTGATACACTTGGTAAATTATTGGCAGTCTTTTAGTGTTGGGAATCGGCCAGAATTTCATAGTCTATCACCAGTTTTTTAAAACCAAAGTTTGGTAAACGGACTGATCGTCGTTTAATAATCAACTTGTAGAAAATATATTCACTCTTAATTTGGCCCTCTTCCAGGTACTTATTCATTGCTCCAGATCAATAAGAGGGGTATCCAGATAATATTTTTCTTAACTTTCCATGAAAGCTTATGTTGTGGACTTGTGGTACTCATTAAAAGCGCCTCTGCAAGGCACTTCTCAGCACATTAGATAAGCTGCTTTTTGGGGGTATTTACCCAATTAAACTTTCAAAAAAAGTAATTGAAATTAAATCTATGGGGTAAATACCCAAATATCAGTAAATTTTGCTCCCATTAATATAACAGGGTACCCAAAAGAAAAACCCTGATACCAGGGCTTTGGAAATTTTGAAATCTGAATCGGTCCAGCCGATGACGATGACGTCAGCAATGAGCCCAAAATGTATATATCACCTGTCACGAAAACTAATGACAATTGGCAGTCCTATAACTCCTTTTAAATAATACACCTCAACTCCGTTATATGACGGGTCCGGGTATACCGAGCATGGTCAAAGCTAGCGTCATCAATAAATACAGTCAGGTATGTAAAAAGAAAGAAAAAAAAAAAAAACGGTTTTGTTGTTATTTCCACCTCCGCAGGGTTTTCCTAAACTATTTATAAACAATTGATTCCCGTCTTGTATAAGCGCGAAGACGGCGGGAAACAGGAGAGACGGAACGAAACGACTTTCATGGACCCAATTAGGTCTAATAAAAAAGGCCTGCGCCACGGGCGGTTTTGCAGTTTTCAATGTTTCAAGATTTGATCAGACTGCTTAAATTTTAAGCACTGACCAATCTTGTCTAGCGCAAGTGGTGCATTACTTATTTTTACCCTGAAATCTACCTTGAATTATACTCGCGTGTTACGGCAATCAACAAAAAAAAAACAATCAATAATACCCAGATCGGACGCCGTTGTATGCGACATCTGATCAGGACGTACGCGGTTTGGGAATTCATTTATCGAATATGGGACTGACAAACCGTGTTGATCAAAACAAAAAAGAAGAGGAAGAAAACGGGTGTGTTCAAGCGGTGTATTCTTTTATCACTCTCAGTAAAGCGACCTTTGATCTTTTGGACACACCGACTGCACCTGGATATTTTGCAGTCTCAGTGTATTCACACGTGTCACACAAACGGATTAATTATCAGACTACTGTTACTGATGATTCGTGTTAATCGCTTGTTTACCGCACAAAGGTCAGTGAAGTTTTGATTTTTTGACATGTTTGGATAATGACGTAATTAATTTGTGCTGCGGTAGGTTGCCGTTATTCAGCTGTCTCTCCAATATACATGTCAAATGACCGTTTAGAGCCTTTTAATTACCATAATATCGCATTTAAAAGGTGTGCGGACGTTGTCAGTTTGGGAAGACTTGACTGTTTGTGATTTTTTAGATATCATTGATTCGTGAAAATTGGTTGGTTGGGGAAAATTGGGGTTCAAGGCACAAACCTGTTGGACCGATTTATTAGCGTTTTGGGGTGTTTGAAATCGGTCCAGATTTCTTAATTTCAGTCCAGACCGGCTATTTTTCCGGTTTTTCCGAGCCCTGCCTGATACCCAATTCAATAAGAAAAGGGTGGGTAAAAATAGCCCAAAATACCCAATTGCTTAAAACCTTATCTAAGGCACTGTGCTTCTAATGAGTACCACAACATATGTTTTCATGGAGAAATAAGAAAAATATCAGTACTTTTGGATTGTCTTCTTAAATATTTAAGGCTGTTTTATAATTATTATTTTTTTTTTTTTTCACTTTTACTGACCACAAGTCTAGAATGACCCAAAGAGACTGAATTTCATTTCTTTATTACTTGCCTATAAAAATAAAACGTGAGAAAAGAATGTTTCTAAAAATAGAATTTTACGATTAGTCGGCTATAAAAAATCATCATCAGTTACAATAGGCAAAAGTGACTGATGATCGATTATAATTATAACACTATTATCTTAATCATCATCAGTTACAATAGACAAAAGTGACTGATGATCGATTATAATTATAACACTATCATATTCTTTCAAAAAAAAAAAAAGAGAACTTTATGACTTACTGTTCGCTTTCCTGAACACCTATGGGAGCAAATTCTTTAAAGCAGATCCCTTTTCAGAAGGGAGGCAAAAACCGTCTTAACCGTAGTCCTGCTGAACCCGGATTTGTCCTGCCTTTGCAAACAGTGTAGTTTCTGGTGAAAGAATGTGCACAATACTGGTTAACCGCTTTGAGGACTAAGCCTGCCCAGTAAACGTGTGGTTAGGTAAACTGACCGCGCTCGACATGACCCCATTGGGTTGACTGGGCCGTAAAACCTGAACACAAACAAAGATCCAGATCAGTTGGCTTCTGAAGAAGCTGGATCTGCACTGTTTGCCATTAGGTATATGAATATTTATCAAAAATCTGGACCAAGTAATCTGATTGGCTGAAAATTAGGAATGGGTGTGGCATCTTAATTTATTCAGCAGGACAAGGGTTAAGGCACATTACTGCATGGCACTTCATTGCACAGAGTCTTTGATTGTCATCTTTTCACCGTCTTGATATGGCTTAAATAATGTTGAAAGGACATAAAACACCAAATCCTCCTTATCAAAGCAATCTTAACAGAGATGCTTCTTCTGAAAGTACATCTGCTCCTCCAATGTTTAAAGTATATGGGTAGGACATGGGATAATTTGTGTAATGCTGTTTGTGAGCAATGGTGGCTGGACCCATCTGCCTATCCACACCTTTGTTGTTTACACAGGAAATATTTAAACTTAGCAGAAACTAAGTAATGAACGGGAAAGTCATTGCTTATGTTGTCCCAGGCTTTCAAATAGGTATGCAGATAAATATTCCATTGTATTTTTCCACAAAAACAAACATTTTGGTTACTCATAATAGCTTGTATATATTCTTCTGAGTATCCACAAGGAAAGAGTGGAGAAATAAGAAAAAACATCAGTATTTTCTGTTTAAGATGAGCCTTTTCTAGTGCTATAAATCAGGGTAGACATTGGTCAGGGAAATCTTATTTTTCCTCAAGGTCAGGGAATTTGCACAGTGGTCAAGGAAATTTTAAATACCAAGAAAGTCAGGGAAAGATCAGGGAATTTTCATTATTTTGTCCCAAAACTGTTTGGCTGTGGCAGTATTTTATCCATTTTGAATGATTAAAAACCTTGTAGTTTTTGTTTTCCCACTGGCTTCGCTTGCCTGGCATTATTAAAAATTAATGTAAGGAAAGTATGCTCAAAAACTTAAAAAAAAAATTATTTTTGAATTGAACAATTAGGGCAGTATATTTTTATGTGCTAAACATAGAATAAATCCTTTATCTAAGATGAGGAAGTCTGTTAAATTGTCAGCACTTCGGTCAGGGATAAATAGAATTTGGTCAGTGAAAAGTCGGGGAAATTTGTTTCAGATTGAGGGTGACCACCCTGAATATGGCCCATAGCACTCAGTAGAAGTGCCTCGCCAAGGCGCTTTCAGTGAGTATCCACGATATATGTTTTCGTCAGGAAATAAGTAAAATATCAATACTTTTTGGTTGTTAATCCTTGTCCTACTGAATAAATTAAGATGCCACGCCCACTTCTAACTGACAGCCAGTCAGGATGCTTAATCCAGTTTGTTACTATAAGTTCACACTTAATGGCACACTTAATGGCAAACAGTGCAGATCCAGAAGCCAACTGATCTGGATCTACACTGTTTGCAAAGGCAGGGTATATCCGGGTTCAGCAGGACAAGGGTTAAAAAAAAAAGTCTTTCTGGAGCTATGATGGTCTTGTGTAAGCTTTCATTATCTCTAGCTAATATACATATGTTGTTTCTTTTCCAGCCTGTAGAACATCCCCATGGTGGTGGTAACCATCAACATATTGGTAAAGCTTCAACTGTGCGAAGAGACACATCAGCTGGTAGAAAGGTAATGTTTGTTTTTATTTGACCTTGCCATGGGAAAACGGGTCATCAATGTATGTGTACTGGGCATCAGGCTTCTGCTGTCTGCTTAGGGATTCATTGGACACTGTTGAACATAGTGTTTAGATAATTCTTTAGGGATGCATTCAGGAGGAAGTGTTCAGCGCTTACCAGCTTTGGATCACAAGATCCTAGTCACTGCATAGGTCTAGATAAGGGAGGGTATCTGGTAAATATTTTTCTTATTTCTCCACAAAAACATATGTTGTGGGTACTCATTAGAAGCGCCTTGGCAAGGCGCTTCTAATGAGTACCCACAACATATGTTTTTTGTGGAGAAATAAGAAAAATATCAATACTTTTGGATTGAAAAAGGCGCCTTAACTAGTGCTATGCCTAGGTTCTAGCTGGAAGTGGAATTTAGCTCATAACTGTATGTTGCTTCATTGTCACCCTTCCATCATATCTAGATGGTTGAATATTCAATTTATTCCTCCATGAAAATATCCACAGCTCCAGCCAGCTGCATTTCTGATTGCATTTGACAGCACAGCTGTTCGTGTATCAGAATATAGATCCAGGGGTTGTACATTCATATCCCAGCCTTCCAACATAATATCCATGGATTGGATCTTGAAATCATTTCTATGGTTTTTTCCCCTTCCCCTGATTCAAGAAGGATAATGGTCAGTTACTGACAAAGTATATGCACAGCTACTGGTTAACCACTAAACCTGCCCAGAAAAAGTGAGTAGATTACTGGTAACTGACAGGCTCGACATGACTTTAAAAGTTTGACTGTGCTGTAAAACTGATTCAAAACCTGTGCATAAAGTACTAGTTAACTGTTTTATAGAGGATGCAAGTCTGCCCAGGAAAAGTGTAAGTAGGTTAACTGACTAGCTGAACATGACCTTTACAGTGTTGACTGGGCTTTAAAACTCCAAAGAAAACTTGCAAATCGTGGTTGGCTGCTTAGACTAATGAGTGATCATTTGATTTTTCCCATTACCAGTAGATAAAGGTGAAAAGCCTGGATTTCAGAAAAAGAAAATGAAAAAGAGTAAAATGTTTTCTGAAAGTTATTAATCTTTCAGCACTGTATAACAAAACATGCTTCTGCAAGTAGCGTTGATCCTGATGAGACATGACGCAAGCCATCCCATCAGGATCTACATTGATTGCCATTCTATTCTTGATTTTCAACTCCTGTTTACAATAATGGACCGCGTCAATATTCAGATGGAAGATTCCATTCTGACAGAAACTTAGCGGTGAAGGTTTTAATTTAAGTTCAGTGTCTATATTTCTTCATTTTCAGGTCGGTCTAATTGCTGCCAGAAGAACTGGTCGACTGCGTGGTACAAATATAATCAAGTCAAAAGATAAGGAGTAAACAGACACTTCTGAAAGAAGATGCTATACTTTCAGGACAAATAAAAAAAATTGAAAAGAATGGAGTTAGTTGTTTTCAAGTTCAGAAGATAATTTTTGCTCCAAAACATAACATTTGCATACTCATTAGAAGTGCCAAATTAAGACAGTTCTAATGACAACGTGCAACTCCTGTTACGGTTCAAAAATTGTTACACACATAGCTCCAGATAAGATTGGGTATCCACATACAGTCGACTCTCGTTATCTCAAAGTCCACGGGACACTCTGAAATACTTCCAAGATATCTGTACCTTGACATATCAGGGCCCAGTTGTTCAAAGCGTCGTTAGCTTAACGAGCTCGTTAAGGGTCATTTCGTTAACTGTTTTAGCAGATTCAATATACAATATTCTGATATTTTTTGCTGAAAAAATGTGAGTAGCTTTTGCACTGCAAAAGCTACTCACATTTTTTCAGCAAAAAATTTCAGCATATTTGCGTATCACTCGATGTAAATTTTAACGAATCGTTAACTAACGACTTTGTTTGCTTTGAACAACTGGGCCCAGATTTGCAGAATTGAGGAAATAATAGAACAACTACATCCTTCAAATGAATATGTAATTTGATTCCTGAAGTTATTGAAAGGAGAGTCGACTGTATTTTCCTTATTTCTCCATGAAAATGTTGAAATTCATTAGAAGCACCTCCGTGAGGCATTTCTTATGAGTACCCACAATGTGTGTAATGGAGAATTCAATACCCTTCGGTTGTAAAGTGCTTTATTTGTAGTAATGACCTGGATTATCATCAATATACTTGGAGCTCTGTATTTTGAAAGGAACTTTAAGCTGCAAAGTCTCAGATCAGCTTGCACGCATCTGCCCAGTCGGATCTTCCCTAAAGTCCTAAGGTGACAGGATATACTTGAAAGATTTTGCTGCCATTATGCAAAGGAAAACAAAATTTGGCAGACAAGAAGTTTTGCCTAATATTGGAAACCTTTCAAAAATAGCGGCTGTTCTTCAAGGAAGGATTTTGCATGCTTTGGGAGAAAATTTCTTGAGCAGCTGCCAATAAAAATGAATGCAAATATTTCCATGGCCAAGTGATTTACCTAGGATTTGTGATCTCTTGCATGAAGATTGATCATGAAATAATATCTAGTCATCCTCTCCATTCCACTGATTCATGAAGGGCAGTTGTCCGATACTGGCAAATGTATGTGCACAAAGTACAGTCGACTCTCGTTATCTCGAATTCCAAGGGGCTCACTGAAACACTTCGAGATATCTGTACCTCGACATATCAGAGTTGAGAAAGTAAGGAAACCTATAAATTGAACATACACATTTAACAAATGAATATGTAATTTGACTCCTGAAGTTAGAAATATATAAATAATGTGGAAAAGAGGAGAAATTGCTCCTCTTTTCCACATTATTTTGTTACCTGTTTTCATAGTTTCATGTTAAAACAGGGACCAGATTTTCACTTTGAGATAAGCTGTAATTCAAAATAAGCGAGTTCGAGATAACGAGGTTCGACTGTACTAGTTAACTGCTTAAAATCCTGCCCAGGAAGGAGTAGGTTAACTGACCAGCTAGACATGACCTCAAGACTGGGCCGTAAAACCAACAGGTACATCTTGTCCAAATGGCAGATTTCTTGGGAAGGAGATTCTTTCAGTATTCTACAGGGCCCAGTTGTTCGAAATAACGATGCCTTTAGTCAACGTATCGTTAAAACTGATCATTAAATATGGCATATATGCTAATATTTTTGCTGAAAAAAATGCGAGTAGCTTTTGCATTTGCAAAATCTACTCACATTTTGTAAGCAAAAATACCTGTGAATTAGATATGGTACTTACTAGAACAGATCAAAAAATACCTGTGAATTAGATACTGTACTTACTAGAAGTTAACATATTAACTACAAACCAGCTCGTTAAGCTAATGACGCTTTGAACAACTGGGCCCAGGATACCAAGCTTGTCCTTAATAAAGACTTGACAGATCCTCGAGACGAAAAGTCTTACCTCACATATAGTTCATACCATACTTGTCCATTCTTATCTTCTCAAATGAGACCATTATTTTGCATAAACAGTAATGAATCATTTACAGTAAAAGACTGAGTGACTGCATTGAATTCTTGCTGTAAAAGGGCATTAGTTCCCACTATCACAGCTAAACACTGCCACAACAGAAGTGAAATTGTTGACAGAATAGTAGAACATACACTCGATGATATCTTCACAATCTTGGCAGTGTTTGGATTTTCCTCAAGGGGTCCGATACTTTCAGGTGAGGTAACTCTGTCAAAAGTTTTGTCTCACTTCTGATATTAAAGTGGACCTACACTAAAAACAAAAAAAAATAATTCCTGTTTGGAGCATAGTTTTAGCTCACCTGTCGGAGTCAAAGGCTTAGGATGAGCTACTGTGATTACTTGCCGTCTGTACACCTTTGAACAACTTCTCTGAAAGCCCAGGGCCAATTTTCTTCAAATTTCATGTGAAACCTTCTGTTAAAGGGAGACTGAAAATTTGTACAAAATGGTCACGGTCCAATAATTAAGATTGCCATTAAAAAAGTTTGTTCAAATGATGATCGTAGGTTGACCTTTTTATAGTTAGGTCATTTGCATACCCATACATCTGTATGGGGAAAACAAAACATTGAAAAATCATTTTCTCAAACTGTATTAAAGACTAATGGCTGAACTTACAATGTATGATTACAGTAGTAAAACTTTTTTAAGTTACAATCAAAATTTTGGGGGTTATTTGCTCTTGCCCCTAGGCTATGTGCATAAAAAATTGTGTAATCTTTAACCATCTTTTCGGAATCGGCTTGACCAATTTTCACCAGATTTCACATGGGGCCTGCTGTCGAAGGGGTATTGCCAATTTGTTCAATGGTTCTTCACCATTGACAAGATTGCCACCATATATTAAGTAAAAGAACTGCAAGCACTGCACCATGCTGCGCCACTGCATTTTACATCAAGCAAGTGCCATAATTCTGTCAAAATAAAAGCTCCAGGTGAGCTAAAAAAATATACTGTAGTAGCCCTAAGTATTGGGACAGCAAGGCCTTTGCAAACAGTGTAGACCCAGATCAAATGCCGCATGTTGCAGCATCAAGTCTACACTGTTTGCCTCACACATAGCAGTATTTTAGACACATCAAGAAGTAGAATGGACTATTGTAACTAACTAACAGTAAACTAACTGTAAATTTTAACAGCTAGTAGACTTCATTTAGGGTGAACAACAGAAGTACACAGACAAATGAATGAACAGTAACTTGTATGTGTAAGTTGCTTAGGCTAAGAGGTGCGACAAAAAAATTAGGTATTCAGCAAAAGTGCCTATACAAGGAACTCAGCTATTGCTGTGCTTTGTCATACTGAATAAATTTTATGACATGGTAAGTACATAAGGTGTCCCAATACTTAAGGTAAATACGGTTAAGAACTTGGCAGAAGTTTGTGTCGAACCTGCTTACTAAAATATGAAAATGAGCACCAGAAGAGAGAGTTGTCATCCTTGTTTAGCTCTGACTGTAAAACAATCAGTGAAGTGAAACTAACTGTAAATTTGTGTTGAGGTTTTACGGCCCAGTCAACCCAATGGGCTCATGTCGAGCGCGGTCAGCTTACCTAGCCACGTTTACTGGGCAAGCTTTGTCCTCTAAGTGGTTAATCAGTATTGTGCACATTCTTTTGCCAGAAACTGACAACTGCCCTTCTTGAATCAGCGGAAGGGAGAGAATGACAATAGAAAATATTTCAATGATCAATCTCCACGAAAGAATGTTGCCAACCTCTGCGGGGGTTGAACCCGCGACCTGGTCTCCAGTCGGACGGCGCATTCAATTGAGCCACCGAGGCCGGCAAACTAACTGTAAATTTTAACAGCTAGTAGACTTCATTTAGGGTGAACAACAGAAGTACACAGACAAATGAATGAACAGTAACTTGTATGTGTAAGTTGCTTAGGCTAAGAGGTGCGACAAAAAAATTAGGTATTCAGCAAAAGAGCCTCTACAAGGAACTCTTAACTATTGCTGTGCTTTGTCATACTGAATAAATTGCACTGCCCACTTCTAACTCAGCCAATCAGATTCCTTGATCCAGATTTTTTATATAAATTCACATACTGAGTGGCAAACAGTGTAGATTCTAGATCTACACTGTTTGCAAAGGCACGGTATATCCGGGTTCAGCAGGACAATGGTTAAATTCAAAGGCAGGCAATTAAGAACAAGACTGCAGAGAAGCTCTGAAATAAAACATTTATTTCATAATTTTTGTTTCACAATGTAAGACATATTTCAAACAGGGCTCCAGACAGTGTGTTGTTTGGAAGACAAAAAAAAAAAAATCTGACACATTTCCACCATTTCTCCAACTGCTGATATTTTCACATTGTTCATGAAGTTATGCTTAGCTCAAGATAAGGTGTATTTTTTTTTTTTTTTTTTTTCAATCTTATTACTTCACTGAAACTTCTGTTGTGGACAGTCCTTAGTGCCTGGCCAGAAGGCTTCTAATGTGTACCCACAACATGTTTTCTTGATAAAAAGTTAAATATAGCTATCTGCATACCTCTTTTATCTGGAGCTATTAACCCTTCTCATGCTAAACACGACAAGCCCTGTTTCAGCAAAGTGTAGATCCAGATCCATTGGCTTCTGAAGAAGCCAACTGATCTGGATCTGCGCTGTCATTAAATATGAATTTCTATCAAAAACCCAGATCAAGTAATCTGATTGGCTGGAAATTGGAAGTGGGTGGGCATCTTAATTTATTCAGCAAGGCAAGGGTTAAAATGTAGAATCTTACAGGGATGAGATACACTTGGTAGATTTTCAACATTTTTACAAGGGAGACGACTTTTGTGAATTCCTGTTTGTGTTCCTGCAAGCCCATGTCCCATCTGAAAGGGGTATACTCTAATAGGAAAGAATTTGCTCCTAGGGAGCAAATTCTTTCCTCTTAGAGTAGACTCCTTTCAGAAGGGGGCAAAAACAATTTTGACAGTGTTGCCGCCCTTGAAACTATCTACCAATTAACAGAATCACCCTGAAATGATTCTAATGGAATCACGGAGCAATTTTCATGGAAAATGTAAAACGATAGCCTAAATGTCTGAAGCCCTATAGTTTTAATGGGCTGCATCACAGGGGAAAAGGGGATGTAATGCATTTAAGTAATATAATTCCATAGCACAACTCTTAATAATACACTTTTTTCCAACTGAAAACTGGGCTGCATCAAGTGAAAATGTGTAGATTCACATCATCCTGCATGGGCCTCCATTGCCTAGTGGACAGGAGAGTTGACTCTTAATCCATTAGGGTTAGAGCCAAGTTCTGCTTACGGATGGTCACGGACGCCCACCTTTGATGGATCTGCTTGATATGTGAAATATTCTTGAAAGGGCCGTAAAAATCAAACCGTCATCCTGCACATGGGCAGTCGCACCCAATTTGATCTCCCTTGACAACGGTTCGCAAAGTAGACAGTGAAATCCCTGATCAGACTGCGTGGATATGCAGGCTGATCTGGGCCTTTGCTGTCTGCATATGCCCGAAGACGTATTCAAATGGCACTGCACAACTATTGTTTTTCAAGATACCTCTCTTATAGAGTTATGGTAGCTAACTAGTCTTTGCAAAGGTAACTTGAGAAGCTCCCATTCAACTGTATGGACATTCAATGGCTGTCCATACCAATTTTCTTTTTGAATATGAGCCTTGCAAGGTCAAAATTGGTTTTCCAGGCATAGGCAGATTGTGAAGATTAGCCTGTGTATCAATGGAGCCTCCTTAACAACACTGCTCTCCTCCGAATCACTGGATACTGTGGAATGTATCAACAGACAAAAAAGACCCTGACCAGACTGCCTTGATCTGCAGGCTGACCTGGGCCTTCGCAATCAGTATATACAGTCAACCCTCTTTATACCGACACTCAGTGCAACAACAAAATTCGTTATAATGACAATTTGAATGTCACGAAACATTCGCTCGAGAGGTGACGGTTAATGAGAAATTATGCAAAAACATTTGCATAAAATCTTCAAGCAACATGTTTTGGATATTTGTTAGAATTGCCTCAGAGAGGCAATTCTAACAAATATTCAAAACATATGTTCTATGAGGAAATAAGAAGGCCTTTCTTACATATCATTCTGTCCACTAAGGATTCTTTACAACAGCAAATTCACTATAATGGCAACATTTTTGGGAACAAATGCTGTTGTTGTAACGCAGGTTCACTGTACCTTGAAAAACAGATTTGTGCTTGGTATAGCCCATGCTAAATTGCCCTTTTTGACAGAAGCTGCTCATATCCTGAGGAAGTCCATCTAAGACAAACTAACAAGCTTGAATAATCCTCGACATATGGTAAATGGGAGACCCAGACAGACCAGCACATACTCAGCTTCCATGCTGTTTGCTATACAGGTTTCAGGAATTAGTATTAGGTCAGATGTGCCTGAGCAAAAAGTGTAGACCCAGATCTGATTTTGCAAAATGCAGCATCTGACCAGGGTCTACACTGTTTGCCACTCATCCAGCAGTTTTTGGGCTCATCAAAAATTAGTAAAATAGACTTATGCTTCTGCAAGCTGACACTGAATACTGATCAGATAATGTGAATGTACAGGCTGGTCTGGGTCTTCCATGGATGCTTTTCCAAAGGTACGTTTTCTTAATGCTGCTCAATAGAAACTACCCTTTCTGACAATTATTAATTTTGACTTCAGAGAAAAAACAGCCTCTTTATGTCATGTGGTTCAGATAGCCCAGTGGGAGCCCTGCTGTACTAAGTCCACAACTGTTCATTAAAATGTATGGACCACGTTAAATACTAATAGTCGTATATTGTAATACACAATAGGGTCGGATAAATTATACTCGGCTGTGAATTTTTACAACATTGGAAGATTAGACTGTTAAAAGAACCAGAGTAACTGACCAACAGCTTTCTTTTTCCACTGTTACCTTGATATACACAACAGAGAAAAAAAAAATTTCAAAAGTGAAGTGATGATCCAAATTCAGCTGCATGGACTCTAGGAGGAGAACAGCTTACAGATCTGTGATGAAGATACTGTATTTTACATTCCTTTCAACATTACTTAAGTCATATCGAGATGACAAAAGGGTGATAATGAAAGCTCTGTGCAATGAAGCACTGTTCAGTCATGAGCTTAACTCTGCTTCCAGTGGGATTCAAACCTATGACCTCATGATCCGAAGTTGAGAGCGCTAATGACTCGGCAACCTGGATGCTTCCAACAGACCTGTGCAGCTCCGACTAAACGGTAGTTTGAAACCCTCATTTAAAATGTATCTTAACCCTTGTCCTGCTGAACCCGGATATATCCTGCTTTTGCAAACAGTGTAGATCCTGATCAGTCGGCTTCTGAAGAAGCCGACTGATCTGAATCTGCACTGTTTGCCATTAAGTATGTGAATTTATATCAACAATCTGAATCAAGTAATCTGATTGGCTGAAAATTAGAAATGGGCATGGCATCTTAATTTATTCAGCATGACAAGGGTTAAGTCATGACCAGCCAGCAGACAGTAACCAAAATTAAGTAAAATGAGGTTTGATCTGATGTACCGATGCAGTCCAATTCAGGTTTCAGCTTTTCACACATGCCATACAGTTAACTTTTAGCTTATTGTGGTTCATTTTAGTTTTTTATTTAATACAGCGTTATCAACAGCCAACAAAAAAACTGGCAATTTACAATCATTTAAAATGTCACTCAATAGTCAACTATGACACACTCTTAATTATCAATAAATAATCAGATTTGGTATGACAATTTATCAGGGCCCAGTTGTTCAAAGCATTGTTAGCTTAATGAGCTTGTTAATGGTCAAAATGCTAACTGTTCTAGAAAGTATAATATCTAATTCACAGGTATTTTTGCTGAAAAAAAATGTGAGTAGCTTTTGCAAAAGCTACTCACAATTTTTCAGCAAAAATATTGGCATATATGCCATTTTTAATGGTAAGATTTTAACAACACATTAACTAACAACATCGTTAGTTTTGAACAACTGGCCCCAGATGTTTACACCATGTTATCAAAAGTTCTTCAATGCTCTGCCTGCTGAGAAAAAATTTCAGCTTTTTCCCAAGATAATAAGGACATTTCATACAAACTTTCCTGAGGGCATGAAATGGTGAACCTTATTTTCTGGGAATATTATTTCTTTAGCATTGTCTGCTGAATTTTTTACTCCAAAATGCTTGGCAATAACAAACATTATTAATCCCAAGTACATGTACATGTATTGTTTGTTTGTTTGTGTTGAGGTTTTACGGCCCAGTCAACCCAATGGGGTCATGTCGAGCGCGGTCAGTCTACCTAACCACACGTTTACTGGGCAGGCTTAGTCCTCTAAGCGGTTAACCATTATTGTGCACATTCTTGCGCCAGAAACTGACAACTGCCCTTCTTGAATCAGCGGAAGGGAGAGAATGACCGTAGAAAATATTTCATGATCAATCTCCACGAAAGAATGTTGCCGACCTCGGCGGGGGTTGAACCCACGACCTCCTGGTCTCCAGTCGGACGGCGCATCCAACATGTACTGGGACAGACAGATCTGAGCAAAACAGTGTAAGCCCAAATCTGATACCCTCATCAAAGTTTACACCATTTTGCCATTCACCATGCAGTTTTTAGACACAACAACAGGTTGGAAAGTGGACTTGTTTGTACTTAAGGACAGGTATGGTATGGCATTTAGATGTCGTCATAAGTATTGACTACAACTGGTCAGTGTTTAATCACAGCTTTAGATTATTTTGCAACAAGAACATTCTGTTATATGACTGCCAGCAAACGCCTCCTCTGATTGGCTGGAACTGGATGTGACAGGTTTTTACAAATCCTAATGTTTGCTAAAATTAGCTCCTGTGTTAGAAATAGCCTGGCTAAGGTCACGGACCTGTCAAAATTGCTTTTGTCACTGCTGCCAGACAGCTAGAAATAGTCATATAACAACTAGCCTGGCTAAGGTCAAGGACCGATCCACATCAATTTTTTGTCACTGCTGCAAGACAACTGAAAATAGTCATATAACAAAACAACTGATGCATTCTATTTTGGTTAATATCAAGATCTGTTATGTTCACTGTGGCGAACTTTCTCTTTCACTTTCTCAGGTTGACAAATCCTGATGTTAACCTCAACAGACTGCATCAACTGTATAATGTTGCAGGTATTCATTAGAGGTATCTCACCAAGGTGCTTCAAATGAGTACCTCCAATGTAAGTTTTTTGTAAAGAAATAAGAAAACTATCCACACTTCTTTTTCTTTATTATTGAAAGGTAAGCCCTTTTATCTACAGCTGTGATAATATAGATAGATCTGATGATTTTGTTTTCAGTGTTTTCTATATGTACTTACCTTGCAGCAAAGAAAACAGTAGTCAGGCCTATACTACCGTATTCTACCTAATTACCGCACTGTGTGCTTAGGTTTTTCAAAATTACAGGAAAAAACTTATTGTAAAATATCCATCTAATAAGGGCACACTTTAAAGAAAGATCAGCAGAGGACTTCATGAGGAGCGCATTTAATGATACAGTATTATTTTTCTAATTTTCTTTACAAAAGCATATGTTGTGGGTACTCGTTTGAATTGCCTCGACTTGTCGAGGCAATTCAAAAGAGTACCCACAACATATGTTATTATAAAGAAGTAGGTAAAAGAATACTGGTTGTTATCTAAAGACTGCTAAATTGCTTGACTGTGCACTTATAGGAGCATGTGCGTTAATAAGGTCGAATACGGTATTTATTACTTACCATAAAGATTGCAATGATGATAATAAACTGAGAACCACTTTTCTAAACAAATAAATTTGAACTTTTCTGGTTTCCTGTATATCTATAAATTAATCCTTAAAGTGCCAATAAACTGAGAACCGCTTTTCGAAACAAATAAATTTGAACTTTTCTAGTTTTTCCTGTATATCTACAAATAAATCCTTAATGTCCCAAGCAAATTTGTAGTAGATGACTGTCTAATTTTTTTTTCACTATTTTTCAGAGAATAATGCTTAATGACATTCCATGCTATCAGTTAACTCATCTGAAATATCAAACCCTATTTTCTCTGAAAAATAATTTAAAAACTAGACATGTGTCCAAAGTCCACAAATGCCCCCACCCTTCGGACCCCTAGCCCCACCCCAGTGCATAACCCAGGGATAATGCTGCCACATAACTGAAGGTTTAGGTCTGGGTAAGCAGCATACCAAATTTCAACTTCCTTGCACAAAAGGAACTTAAGTTATGACCTCCAAGAAGAACACCAACATAATGTCAATGTAAAATGTAAACTTGAACATTTGTTAAAAAACTCTGGTTTATAAATGAGTGTGACATCACTGCAAAATGCTATATGCCCCATCCCTGCCTTCGGCAGGCGGGGGCATAAAAATTCATAATGTCTTCTGCTGCAGTTGTGATTGACACTTTATGGGTTAATACAGAAACGTTACCTGCAATGGATTTTCAAGTTTGTAGTGAGAAGTTTTTTGGGTTTTTTTTTTTTTTCTCTTTTTGTTTTGTGTGTGTGTGTACAAGTTCTAAAAGTCTGTGACCTTGACTTCTAGGTCATAGAGTGGGGATAGTGCTGAATAAAAGTTTGGACCAATATCTATAAATATGCTAAATATAAAGTAAATCCATGCAAGATTTAGAAATAAGATGTTGAAAACTTTGATGCAAAACTTTAACATAAATTTCTTAGTCTGTGACCTTGACCTGCCATAGGTCATTAGCAGGGCTATGGATAGTGCTCAACAAAATTTTGGACCAACATCTATCATCATACCAAATAAATCCATGTAAGGATTTAGAAATTAAGAGATCTTAAAAACTTTGATGCAAATCTTTTAAAAAATTTTGTTCAGTCCGTGACCTTGACCACTAGGTCATAAGCAGGGGTAGGGATAGTGCTGAATTAAAATTTTGGACCAATATCCATAATAATGCCAAATATAAAGTAAATCCAAGCAAGAATTTAGAAATTAAGAGAAATCTTAAAAACTTTGACACAACTTAGACACAAAACTTTAACACAAAATTTCTAAGTCGTGACCTTGACCTGACATAGGTCATGAGCAGGGCTGTGGATAGTGCTCCACAAAATTTTGGACCAACATCTATAACCACACTAAATATAAACTACATGTGTAAATCCATCTGAGGATTTAGAAAATATAAGGTCTTAAAAACTTTGACATAAAATGTTTTGTTAACCCCCTGATGCCAATGCCAATGCCAGGTTAGTGTAATAGCTCTTCCTGTACTTTTGTACACTTGAGCTAACAAAAAACTAAGCGAAAGGGGCTTGAATATATATTACATACAAATCATTTCCCAAAGCAGCAATTCACATAAAATGCCAAGCCCTATTTTCCAGAAAAAACAAGAAAAATGTCATCATCTGCTAAATTCACCATCTGCATGCAGTTATGGAAAATGGATACACCTTCAAGTGAAATAACTCTGACATGAAAATATTCATCTATCTTCTCACTCAGGCTACTCTTAAGAAAGACTGGGAGCAAATTCTTTCCTTTACTAGTAGCATCATTTTTTAAAGGATTCAAGCAGGGTAAGTTTCTGAAAATTTGTACACTAAATTATCTGCCAAAATAGCATATGCAAACAGTGCAGACCCAGATCAGAGTGCTCCTGAAGAACAGTCTGATCAGGGTCCATTTCGCTATGTATTTTAAGCAATAAAAAAGCAAAATTTAGGCCAAAAAAATGTATGGAATATGAAGTGTTTGCAATCTTGGGACATTTACTGCAACTAAATTTGTCAAAGTTGTCTCCCTTTGTAGAAAAAGCTGGGGAAAAAAAAAAAAATGCTTATATTAAACACAATAAGTTTGTGAATCGTTGAATAAAAATACAGTAAATCATCACTTCAACAATTTCATTCATACATACATGTGTCTTGTCAGTGCTCGAGGTGCGTATATAGATTATTTTACACATTTTTCCTCCAAAACATACATATTGAGTTTGGGCGAACACACAAGGAAAGAAAAATCCATATTTCTAACATACAGAGTTCCTGGACATAAAAACATTAAAATACACAGAGAATTCTTCAACATAATAATTATATGAAGCTCCTGATGAGGCATTTTTTTTTTCAACTAAAAACTATTGTTTTTTTTTCTTACTTCTCCACCATGAAAATGTATGTTGTTGGTACTAATCCGAAGCACCTTGGGGAGTGCTTCTAATGAGTATCCACAACATATAAATTTTTGCAGAGAAACAGAAAATGTTTTATATACCTGGGCCCCGTTGTTCAAAGCGTCGTTAGCTTAACAAGCTCGTTAAGGGTCATTTCGTATTTTAAGCAGATTCAGTATACAATATTCTGACATTTTTTGCTGAAAAAAATGTGAGTAGCTTTTGCACTGCAAAAGCTACTCACATTTTTTTTCAGCAAAAAATTTCAGCATATTTGAGTATCACTCGATGTAAATTTTAACGGTAGGATAACCAACGACATCGTTAGTTTCCAACAACTGGGCCCAGGATTCTCGTTAACTGGATCTATGATGATATCCCAGCATGAGAAATGGTAACAGACACCAAATATGAGCAAATCAAAGCTCTATAACAGACTAAATGGTAAATGTCCTAAAATTTCGTACACCAAAGTTTCTAAAATGTAAACAGTGCAGACCTAGAAGGAGCAGGCTGATCTGGCTCTACATATTTTGTCATTCCACTGTATTTTAACCCTGCTATGCTGAATGATTTGTTTGTGTTGAGGTTTTATGGCCCAGTCAACCCAATGGGGTCATGTAGAGCGCAGTCAGTTTACCTGACCACACTTTCTGTTTTTGTTTAGTGTTGAGGTTTTACGGCCCAGTCAACCCAATGGGGTCATGTCGAGCGCGGTCAGTTAACCTAACCAAATGTTTACTGGGCAGGCTTAGTCCTCTAAGTGGTTAACCAGTATTGTACACATTCTTACACCAGAAACTTACAACTGCCCTTCTTGAATCAGCGGAAGGGAGAAAATGACCACAGAAAACATTTCATGATCAATCTCTAGGAAAGAATGTTGCCGACCCTGCGGGGGTCGAACCCGTAACCTCCTGATCACCAGTCGTACATGTATCCAACTGAGCCACCAAGGCTGGCATTCCACTATGTATTTTAACCCCTGCCATGCTATACCCACTTCTAATTTTCAGCCAGTCAGATTACTTACTCCAGATTGTGATACAAATTTACATACTTAATGACAAACAGTGCAAATTCAGATCAGTTGGCTTCTGAAGATGCCAACTGATCTGGATCTAAACTGTTTGCAAGTCAGGGCATATCCAGGTTTAGCAGGACAAGGGTTAAGAAACAACTGCATAAAAAGCAAACTTTAAGCCAAAACTTTATGGAATAAAGTGTTCAAAATTTTAGGACATTCACCAAACACCGTGCCATTAGAACAGTTTTAGCTGTTCACCGAATAAATTGTTATAAGTGCCAAATAATGTACTGGCAAGCAGCTAAGCACTGGCCCTGTTTGTGTTGATATGCAGGCTGGTCTAGATCAATACAGGCCACATTAAGAGAAAAGGTGCCTTCCAGCATACCAAATTTACTCTACATAGTGTGACACCTTAATTCCTTGCCATACTTGTCCTAAAATTTGAACAGGTCCCTTTTACTGCCTGTTGATCTGCCTAAAAACTGTTATATAAGTGGCAAACAGTGCAGATCCTGATCAGATGCTGCTTCCAGCAGCATCCGATCTGGATTTATACTGTTTGTGCAGGTCTGTCCGTCCCAATACTTGAGGTAAATTTGGTAAAAATGATCATCAGCTCCTCTTAAGTCACGCCAGAACTGTCTTCATAAAGATCATCCCAGAATATCTGTTTTCACAGGCAAATACATTTCCACACATTAAAACTTACCATCCCATGTGTGTTTTCAAAGGCAAATATCTTTCCACACATCAAAACTAAGTCAGATCTACAGACTAGAAAAAATTGTTCATATGAAAATGCTCTTCATACTAATTCTCCAGCTTTACTGTCCTCCCTGTTTCCCTCTTACCCAATTTTCTGCTCCAGCCTTTCCCATTAAATACATAAATTATGATCCACTTAAAAGTTCCACCTCTTACTCACCCTGACACCCCGGACACCTAGCATTCCAACCCCATTCTGACAGTCAAATCACAAGAAAATACCATAAACATTTCATTCCACTCAGAATCAAACCTGATAACTATGGTTACTTAGGAAGTGGAAAAAAGCAGATTCAAGACTTCGGTTAACAGAAACATTGACCACTATACTTTACATAGCTTAGGGCTATTTTTTTCTCTCAACCAAAATGTAATACTATTTTTCTTATTTCTTCACAAAAACATATGTTGTGGGTACACATTAGAAGTGCCTCAATGAGCACTTCTAATGAGTACCCACATGTTTTCATAAAGAAATAAAAAAAATACTTACCTAATACCCTCCACAAAAACATATGTTGTGGGTACTCATTAAGACTGCCTCAGTGAGGTATTCTAATAAGTATTCACAACACATGATTTGAGGAATTAAAAAAACAAACAAACAATATTCTGGATACGCACCTTGTCTACATAAGAGAAATACCAAGATGAATATTTTTCTTATTTCTCTATGACACTGTATGCTGTGGGCATTAATTGGAATTGCCCCAAAGCAACACAATGTATGTTTTTGTGGAGAAATAAGAAAAAATACCAATACACCTTGGCTGAATGAAACTTCTTCCATATCTAGAGCTTCATCTACGATTGTTCATTTGCAATCAGCAAAGGACCCGACTAGACAGCATAAAAATTACTCTAGCTGAGGAGTACCCTGATGAATCGCTTTCTTATTTCTCCATGAAAACATTTATTGTAGGTACTCATTAGAAATGCTTTGGCATCTTTGGGGGTGGGTGGTATCCACAAATTATTTTTCTTCTCCACAAAAACGCATGTTGTGGCACTCATTAGAAGTGCCTCATCGAGGCACTTCTAATGAGTACCTACAACATATGATTTTGTGGAGAAATAAGAGAAATATCAGTATTTTTCAGCTGAAAAAGGTGCCTTATCTGGAGCTATGCCACAACATGTTTTCATGGTAAAATAAGAAAATTTTAAGTTATGGAAAAAAAAAAAAAAACTTATCTAAAGCTGTCTGTCTAGTCTAGCCCTGCATGTTTTCTCATACAGCATAGTGATCTACTTCAATCAGCCCTAATTAACACTGGCAAAGTTACCCATTTTATGAAGATCACTTTTGGCATTAACGGAACAAACACACACTCACACATTAACAACTGTTGAAGCCAACAGGGAACAAATCAGTAAGGAAAACCCATGCCAATGGCAAACTTTACATTCACATAGCTCCAGATATGAAGGGGTATCTATGTAACAGGTGAAAAAAATTGAAATAACATTTTTTCCCGGACCTAGGATCGAACCCAGTCCACTGGACTCCACTCTACAGCATTGCTATAAAAGCCGGCTTGTACCGCAAGGCAGTACAAGTGTGTTATATACCTATACCAGGTGACACTCTCCCCCTCCAAATGGAAATTTGTCCCTGAATTTCTTGGAATTTGAGAATCACATGATATGAGACTCAAGTTTTATGCACACATGGTTAATTTACGGTGGGCGACAAATGTAACATTTTTCCCCCGACCGGGGATTGAACCCGGTCAGCTGGACTCAAAGTCCTACACTCTACCGCATCGCTATAAATGCTGGCTTGTACCGCAAGGCAGTACAAGTGTGTTATGTATCTATACCCTGTGACATCTACATAATATTTTTCTTATTTCTCAAAAAAAAAAAACAACAACATATGTTGTGGTTACTTATTAGAAGCACAGCACTTCTAATGAGAACCCACATCATATATTCTTGTGAAGAAAAATAGGAAAAGTACCAACTATTCGGTTGAAAAAAGTGACTTATCTGGAGCTGTGGAAGTAGTTTGGCAAGGGTGTTCACCTTCAGCTGCTCAACTGTTTACAGTAAAGACCATAACTCTAGATAAGAGGGATAACCAGTTATTTTTTTGTTCCTATTTCTCCAAGAAAGTATATGTAATTTTCCTTATTTCTTCACATAAACATTAGCTGTAGGAACGTACTCGAATTGGCAATTCCAATGAGTATGGCACATGTAAATGTCCTAAAATTTCTTACACCAAAGTTTCTGATAAAAACTGCATATGCAAACAGTGCAGACCCAGATCAGACTGCTCCTGAAGGAGCAGTCTGATCAGGATCTACTCTGATTGCCATTCCACCAATAATTTCAGAAGCAACTGCATAAAAAGCAAAATTTAGGCAAAAACAAAATATGGAAGTGTTCGAAATTTTAGGACATTTATCATACCGGCAACATTAATATGGACGTTCCTCTTATCCAGAGCTGTGCAACATGAAAGCCAAAATTTATACATGAATTTTGCCCTATTACATACGTATGGAAAATTTTGTCATGGAAGGGTAATATATTTTAATACCCCACCTAGAAAATGATTACTGATGAATGAAAGATGAAGAGTTTTCTGACCTGGCAACAATGTTAAGTCATTTAGAGCTCAAGCTGTATGACATAATGTGGCATAAAATCAACAGCACTCAATACTGTATTTTATAAATCCACTTGAAAGCAAGTTTTCATCAGGATGCACTTTGGCAGGCTTTCATGCCCTACTTGACAAAAAATTAGGGCCAAAATTAGGGCTGTTTTTGCAAAAAAAAAAAAAATAGGGATAATTTTACAAAAATTTAGGGCTAAAATTAAGATTTTCAATGCAGTCTTCTAGCAGAAATCTGCACATCACCATGATGTTTTCTGGCCTGAAAGCTTTTATGGGTTGTTTAATATGCACTGATAAAGTAAGAGGATACTTTTTGCACTGACATAATTGAATCTTGGCACAAAAATGATGTTACAAAGATGATATTGGGGGGGTCTGGGGGACTCTGCCCCCAAGAAGCCAAGGGGTTTCTTACAATTCTAACAGTATGAAAACTGGAAACTGAGAAAATTTAGGGATGTTTATGGACAATAAGGCCTTTTATAGGAATCTGAACTTTTTGAGTGATTTTTTAGGAATATTAGGGAGATTTAAAAAAATAGAATCTTTTAGGAATTTTAGGGTCACTTGAAAGCCTGCTTTGGCTAAGATGTTTACCGAGTTAACTGAACAGTTGTTTGCTTAAAAAGATTTGTTATAACCAGAATTCTAGATAAGGTGGGTTTTTTATTCAACAAAAATGTTATTATTTTTCTTATTCCATAACACAAAAATATGTTGTGGGCACTCTTAGCATTATGTTTTGTGGAGAAATAAAAAAAAAAGGTATGTATCTGGATAACATTTTTCTAGTGCTCAGAATTAATATGAATCCTTTCAGCCTAGCAGACCAAAACCAACACCTGTGCAAACATTGTAGATATGGAGGAGACAGCTCTTAATGAGCTGTTCCATCAGGATCTACACTGCAGAGGAATTGTTAAAGAGAATTTGGTGATAATTATGGGATAATTTTCTCTAGTTCTCCATAAAAACATATGCTGTGGGTACTCATTAGAAGCGCCTCAGTGAGGCGCTTCTAATGAGTATCCACAACATATGTTTTTATGGAGAAATAAGAAAAATTATCCCAGAATTATCACCGAATACTCCTCCTTAATAATTCCACTGACACTGTTTGCTATTCTGTTATCGATTTTTTAATGAAAACCCTATTTGCAACAATGGATGTATCCAAATTCAGAGATGGAAGAGTCCATGTCAAGGGTGAAAGGGTTAAATGTTGAGACAAGCTGTAGATTTGGAAGGACATTACATGTAAACAGATCAGATAGCTACTCTGATAAATATTTTGTCTTATTTCCCAAATAAAGCCTATGTTCATATGCACTAAAGTCACCTCAGTGGGGCAATTCTCCCAGGTACCCATTAGAGGAATTGTTGAGAAGTATTTGGTGACAATTCTGAGATATTTTTCTTATTTCTCCATAAAAATATATGTTGTGGGTACTCATAAGAAGTGCCTCGGCAAGGCACTTCTAATGAGTATCCACAACATATATTTTCATGGAAAATTGGAGAAAATTATCCCATTACTTATCACCAAACACTCCTCCTTAATAATTCTTCTGCCCATAACATGTTTTCATGGAAAAATAAGTAAAATATCTACATTACCCATCCAAGACAAGAATTCCGCGGAAGGCGTCATCGCACCTGCTGGGGCAAAAGTCACAAGAGCCACAATCAGAATGTGGTTATTAAATAAGTTTATTTCATTCTTAGCAGTGCTTAGTTGGAAAACTGGGTTGAAAAAAATGTAGACAAAATGCTTAGTGGGGCACATATATTCTAGCCAGTGCCATTCCCTCTAATGGCTATATCTTCAGCACTGACTTTTCGTATTATACAGCCCATTGATAATGGAATGTCGACGTAAAATGTGTAAAAGTCATTTGAGCGTGAACTATAGGTCAAGGTCATGGGTCAAGGTACCTGCTAATTCAGTACATCAAGGAGAAGCACTTTGCAAGGTATGGTGGTTGTAGGCCTTATAGTTGAGGAGTTATCAAACATCAACGTAAAATGTGTCAAATATAGGTCAAGGTCACCAGGTCAAGGTACCTGCCAAGCCAGTGCAATAAGGTGAAGCACTATGCAAGGTTTCATGGTTGTAGGTCTTATATTTGAGGAGATACCGAACATCAACATAAAATGTGTAAAAGTCACTGGAGTGCAAAATATAGGTCAAAGCCACCAGGTCAAGGTACCTGCCGAGTCAGTACATCGAGAAGAAGCACTATATAAGATTTGGTGGTTGAATGACTTACAGTTGAGGGCATATGGATAGGCGACGTAAAAGGTGTAAAAGTCAATGGAGCGCGAAATATAGGTCAAGGTCACCCAGTCAAGGTACCTGCAGAGTCTGTACATTGAGGAGAAGCACTATGCAAGGTTTGATGGTTGTAGGCCTTATAGTTGAGGAAATATTGAATGTCGACGTAAAATGTGTAAAAGGCACTGGAGCGCAAAATATAGGTCAAGGTCACCAGGTCAAGATACCTGCCAAGTCAGTATATCTAGGAGAAGCACTATGCAAGGTTTGGTGGCTAGAGGTCTTACACTTGAGGAGATATGGAACGTTGACGTTAAGTATGTCAAAGTCACTGCAGCCAAAATATAGGTTAAGGTCACCAGGTCAAGGTATCTGCAGAGTCAGTACATTGAGAAGAAGCACTTTGCAAGGTTTGATGGTTGTAGATCTTATAATTGAGGAGATATCGAACGTCGACGCAAAATGTGTCGAAGTCACTGGAGCGTAAAATATAGGTCAAGGTCACCGGGTCAAGGTACCTGCTGAGTCAGTACATCTAGGAGAAGCCCTATGCAAGATTTAATAGTTGTATGCCTTATAGTTGAGAAGATCTGGAACGCCAACGTAAATTATGTCAAAGTCAATGAAGCGCAAAATATAGGTCAAGGTCACTGGGTCAATGTACCTGCCAAGTCTGGAGGTCAGGGAGATGTGTCATGCAAGGGATGATGGTTGTTGTAAAATTGTAGTTGATTAGAATACTAACTTTGACGTAAATGTCGAACTTCGACATAACAGAACTGTTAACAGACGACAGACGGACGAACGGACAGACGAATGAAAAACGGGCATCTATGTCGCAAAGTCAGAAGGTCAGGGAGATGTTTCATACAAAGTTTGATGGTCGTTTAGTCTTGTAGTTGATAAGAATACTAACTTTGACATAAATGTCGAACTTAGACATAACAGAACTGTTAACAGACGGACAGACAGACGGACAAACGGACAGACGAATGGAAAAGCGGGCACCTATGTCGCAAAGTCTGGAGGTCAGGGAGATGTTTCATGCAAGGTTTGATGGTTGTTTAGTCTTGTAGTTGATAAGAATACTAACTTTGACATAAATGTCGAACTTCGACATAAATGTTGACAGACGGACGGACGAACAGACAGACGAACAGAAAAGCGGATGCCTATGTCGCAAAGTCAGGAGGTCAGGGAGATGTTTCACACAAGGTTTGATGGTTGTTTAGTCTTGTAGTTGATTAGAATACTAACTTTGACATAAATGTCGAACGTCGACATAAATGTTGACAGACGGACGGACGGACTGACGGACGGACGGACGGACGGAAAATCGGACGCCTATATCGCACCCTGCTACAAGCAGGTGCGATAAAAACCATCTTACTTGCAGCTATGAGGAACAAAGCTCTCGGTAAGAGAAGTATAAAGATACATATTTCTCTTGTTTTTCCACAAAAAACATAGGCTGTGGGTATTCTTTGGAAGGTCTTGTTGATGCTATTCTAATGTGTACCCACAACATAATTTTCATGCAGAAATAAGAAATATGAAAAACATGAACACTTTTTGGATGAAAAAAAAGTTCCTTAGCTGCAGCTACGGATAGACAGTGTACAGTGTTTTGAGATGCCTTTATTTCTTTGGACATGGCCCACATACAATTTGCTCAACCTTTTATTTCCTTGATAACGTTTGGATAGGAAATACAGGCAAAATGAGAAATTCTTATTCATACCTGTTCTTCCTTGAATTCAAATGAGCTTAATGAGAACAACCTTGAATGTTTTTCTTTTTTCAATTTGCTTTAATGTACTCAGGTGTAAAGCTTGTCATGTACATATACTAATAGCATCATAGCTGATCAAACATTGTTCCCAGTTCAAATAATACTTCAGTCACCCCAACTGGAAAACAAAGAAATTGGTAGGGAGGAATTCTGGGATAGTTTTCTCCAGTTCTTCATAAAAACATATATATGTTGTGGATACTCATTAGGAGCACCTCACAGAGACCCTTAGAATGGGTACCCACAACATATGTTTTTCTTTAGTAAGCAATTATAAAGCTGATCCCAGAATTATCAACAACTACACTTCCTTAATACTTTACTTGCTCTGAAAGCAGTGGAGTTGTTAAGGAGCATTATTTGGTGATAATTTTGGGATAATTTTTCTTATTCCTCCTTAAAAAGGTAGTCCGTATGTTGTGGGTACTCATTAGAAGTGCCTCACAGGGGCACTTCAAATGAGTACTCACAACATGTTTTTGTTGAGATATAAGAAAAATTATCCCAAAATTATCACCAAAAACGCCTCCTTAAGAACTCCACTCTGGAAGACAGAGATCACTATAGCTAGAGATAAGAAGAGTATCCTAAAGTTTTTTTCTCTTCATGGCTCATTCCCCAATACTGGGAACAATGACTGATCAACTATGATTCGTAAGTATGTCCTACATACTAAAGAAATACAGTCAAACCTCAATAACTCGAACATCTTTGGGACCATGTGAACTTGTTCTAGACATGGGTAGTTCGAGGCACTAAGGGTTAATCATAGCGCCAGGTCAGGAGGCAAATGGATATAATTTTGGAATGTCTTTTCGATCTTCTGTATAATAATGGTATGTTGAGTGTACTCATTAGAATTACCTTGATGAGGCAATTTTAATTAGTAAACACAACATACATTTCATGATAAAATAAGAAAAATTTCCCTAAAATGTCCATAAATAATTGCTTTTTTGGGCTATAGAGAGAATTTCCTAGGGACTAAAAAACTAGTTGGAAATTAGCCATGGTAAACAAGCCATCGGTGTTCAAGTCACTGAGGTTTTACTGTTATAAGCAGATGGATATTCACATGCATGTGTCGAGAAACAGGTTCTCCTTCCTTGAAGTAAAAAAGGCATGCCACAGGACAACGTACTGTAACATATACACAACAGCAGCTCAAGATAAGGTGCTTTTTTTTTCCAACCAAAATAACTTTTTTTCTTATTTCTCAACAAAAACATATGTTGTGGTTCTCATTAGAAGCGCCTTGCCGTGGCACTTCTAATGAGTACCCACAACATATGTTTTCATGGAAAAATAAGAAAAATATTATGTGGATACCCTATTTTATCTGGTGCTATGTCTTACCTATCATTTTGATCCTCAGTCTGATCAGTATCTTTGCTGTCTGTCTATTCCACACCAGGACCTTCCAGAAAGTATAGATCAGCAGCAAACATCACGACCAGACTGTACAGCTCCTGTAAGCCACTTTTTTTTCCACCAAAAATAATTGATATTTATCTCACTTCTCCATGAAAATATATATTGTGGGTACTCATAAGAAGCACCACAACGAGGCGCTTCTAATGAATACCCACAACATATGTTTTCTTTAATAGGAGAAATAAGATAAATATTTTCCTGAATATCCCTTTTATTTAGAGCTGTCAGACTACACAGATGTGAAAGATGCTCTGCAACTTTGCTATTTGCGTATATAACGAGGTACTGCTTCCTGTAAAATGTCTGAATCGTTGTGAGATTCAGCTCTTTCTCTCTAAAGACATCATCAACTTCATCTTTTCACTATGGCGATGACGGCTGCAAAATCTTCTCATGAACTTGACAAACTGCTTAAAGGATGCCACAAAGATATCACAATATGCTTAGGATGCTGATTCACTATTTTTCTTTATATTTTTTGCTTATTTCTTATTTGCTTTTGCTATTATTTTGACTTAACACTGACACGCATTTCAACACTAGCACTCTTTTTTGTATGGCTTCATAGCAGGATTTGCAAATGATAATGGACTCGGCACATAAACGGACGATTCCTGAATCAAAAAGATGAGCTAGTTTACTTATTACACCAAACTTCATCTATTCCCTCCTAGACTGAATTTCAATTTTGGCCGCGCATTTTTCTTGTTAAGTATAACTTCTTGTTCACGTGATTTCTGTCGGCGTTGTTCTTCTTCCATTTTCTGTTTCTGTTCAAGCATCTTTCGCTGTTCCTCTACAAGTTTCAGTTGTTCCTCAGCCTAAAATTTAATATTATCATACATTTAACACTGGCATTGTTGAGAACTATCAATACAAGCAGCTATAATTAATACCTAGCATGCTGGGTAAAAATTTCAGCAGACAGTTTGGAATATTCTTTCTTATTTTTCCCAGAAAACAGGCTTTGACATTTCAGTGGCATCTGATCTGGGACTACACTGTTTGCTCAAGCCTGTCTGTCCCAGTTCTTATTTTTCCATGAAAACATGTGAGTGTTCAACAGAACAGGGGTGTGATTAGTCACTAATAATCAAACCAGAAATCTAAAAATTAAGCACAAAAAAATACTACTATTTTCCATATTTCTCAATAAAAACATACGCTACAGGTACTCATTAGAAGCTCCTCGGAAAAAAACTTCTAATAAATACCCAAAACATATGTATTGGGAAATAAGAAAATTATTATATGGATACCCCCTCTTATCAGGAGCTATACAACTAATTATTGGTTTAACCCTTACCATGCTGAATAAAATTTAAGATTCCACACCCACTTCAAATTTTCAGCCAATCAGATTATTTGATATAGATTGTTAATACAAATTCACATACTGAATAACAAACAGTGCAGATCCAGATCAGTTGGCTTCTAAGCACCCAATCCAGGAGAAGATCTGGACAGGGGAAGAAACTGACCGGTACGCCGGGTTCAGCAGGACAAGGGTTAATAATTAGTTTTTAAAGTTATTTCAGGCATATATTAACCCAAATAGCCACTTTTGACACAAAAGAATGGTCTTGTGAACAAGTGTCAAAAGTGAAATTTCATGCTTAAAATGGAAGTTCTCAATCCTGAAATCAGGATTAATCCTGAAGTTTCCCATCCCTGTTGGAAGCAAGATGCCAACAATGCTCCAGATAAGACACTTTTTCAACCAAAAAGTATGGATATATATATAATTTTTTTTTTTTTGCACGAAAACTGTTATACCGAGGTACTTCTACCCACAAAATGAAAATATTTACCTGGTACCCCCCACCCTTATATGAAGCTATGTTTGCTAATATGTTTCTAATATTAGCGTACCCATGAAAAGTTTTGTGGAGAAATAAAAAATATTTATCTAGATACTTTTCTTATCTAAGCTATGCTTTTAGTTAAGGCCAAATAAAAAACAAGAGGCCCACAGGTCACGGCTCGCTAACCTGAGTGAAATAGCCATTGCAGATATGCATTTGTTATGCAACATTTTTTCAATTCTGCCATTGCAACTAATGAAAGGATTTGATTTAGGGGCTAGCTAATGCATTTTAAATGGAATAAACCTCAAAATACCTCATAATTATGTCCAAAATAACCCAAAAATAGCCCCTAAACCTTGGATGTACATCCGTATAGATGGACAGAAACTCAAAAATTCGGACAGTATAACATAATACACTTGCCATTTTTTGTGACAAGGGCTAAAAATGCAATTAAACCATTTTTCTGTTATAAGTCAATGCTAGCTTTCTGTTGCCATGGCAACCAAACCAAGAGGAAGACCACCATAATTATAGCTATTCTGAATTGCCCTTACCCAAGCAACTTTTGTATCAAATTACTGTCATACTGCTTTTTGAAGTTGTCATTTGAAAAGTCCTTTTTCAAAACTGAATGATGCCGTGGCTACCAAACATCCTGACCACCAGTCATAAAACATATAAACTGGGTAGACAATCATCAGATGATCATAACTGCCAAATATGGCTCAAATCACTTCACTGGTTATGGAGAAAGTGCATTTTAACCATTTTCCCATTATAAGTCTATGGGAGATTTCTGTTGCCATGGCAACCAAACAAAGAGGCAGACAGCCAAACTTTTGGCTATTCTGAATTGTCCTATGCCAAGCAACATTTGTACCAAATTAAAGTCCAACTGCTTGAGTGGTTTTGGAGGAACTGTCATTTAAAAAATCATTTTTTTTTTAAATTTAATGTTGCCACGGCAACCAAACAAAATGGCCACTGGTCATCAAACACACAAACTGGATAGACAATCATCTTATGATCATAACTGCCAAATATGGTTCACATCACTTCAGTGGTTTTGGAGAAAATGCAATTAAATCATTTTCCCATTATAAGTCTATGGGATCTTTTTGTTGCCATGGCAACCAAACCAAAAGACAAATCACCACAATTGTAGCTTTTTTGAATTGCCCTTACCCAAGCAACATTTGTACCAAATTAGAGTCATACTGCTTCAGTGGTTTTGAAGGAGTTGTCATTTAAAAGATTCTTTTTTTTTTTTTTTTAATTTTTTGTTGCTATGGCAACCAAACAAAATGACCACTGGTCATAAAACACATAAACTGGGTAGACAATCATCCAATGATCATAAATGCCAAATATGGTTCACATCACTTCGCTGATTATGGAGAAAATACAATTTAACCCTTTTCCATTTATAAGTCTATGGGAACTTTCTGTTGCCATGCCAACCAAACTAAGAGGCAGATCACCATATTTTTAGCTATTTTGAATAGCCCTTATCAAAACAACATTTGAACTAAATCAGAGTCATACTGTTTCAGTGGTTTTGAAGGAGCTTTCATTTAAAAAATTCCTTTTTTGGAAATTTAACATTTCCATGGCAACCAAACAAAATGGCCACTGGTCATCAAACACATAAACTGGGTAGACAATCATCAGATGATCATAACTGTAAAATATGGTTCACATCACTTCAGTGGTTATGGAGAAAATGCAATTTAACCATTTTCCCATTATAAGTCTATGGGAGCTTTCTGTTGCCATGGCAACCAAACCAAGAGGCAGAACACCAAAATTTTAGCTATTTAGGATTGCCCTAACCCAAGCAACATTTGTACCAAATAAGAGTCAGACTGCTTCAGTGATTTTGAAGGAGTTGTCATTTAAAAAATTCATTTTTCAAAATTGAATGTTGCCATGGTAACCAAACAAAATGGCTGCTGGTCATAAAACACATCAAATGAGTAGACAATCATCAGATGATCATAACTGCCAAATATGGTTCACATCACATCAGTGGTTATGGAGAAAATGCAATTTAACCATTTTTCCATTGTAAGTCTGTGGGATATTGTTTTTGCCATGGCAACCAAACCAAGAGACAGATCACCATAATTTTAGCTATTTTGGATTGCCCTTACCCAAGCAACATTTGTACCAAATTACCATAGAGTCATACTGCTTCAGCGGTTTTGAAGGAGTTGTAATTTAAAACTTTTTCAAAATAGAATGTTGCCATGGTAACCAAACAAAATGGCAGCTGGTCATAAAACACAAAAACAGGGTAGACTATCATCAGATGATCATAACTGCCAAATATGGTTCACATCACTTCAGCGGTTATGGAGAAAAATGCAATTTAACCATTTTTCCTATTATAAGTCTATGGGAGATTTCTATTGCCATGGCAACTAAACCAAGAGCCAGATTAGCATAATTTTAGCTATTTTTAAATCCCCCAACCAAAGCAACATTCTTACCAAATTAGGGATCAATCACATCAGTGGCTTTTGGAGGAGTTGTCCTTTGAAAGTGTTAACAGCCGGACAGATGGACAGACAGATGGACGGACAAAGGACAAAAAGTGATCACTATAGCTCATCCTGAGCATAGCTCTGAGCATAGCTCAGGTGAGCTAAAAATATGTGTTTAGGGTAACCCTACCCTACCTAATTTTCCTAATTTTTCTGGTGAAACCTAACTTTTTTTCCTGTTTTACTCGAATAAAATATTTATGCTAGCTATTAGGACAAGTAGGTCTGAGCAAACAGTGTTGACCCTGATCAAACTGCTCCTGAGCAAACAGTGTAGACCCAGATCAAACTGCTCCTATAGGAGCAGTTTGATCAGGGTCTACACTGTTTGCCATTCTATCAGTACTTTTAGACACATCTAAGGATAGCCAGACTCAGTAAAATTTTATGCAAAATATGTGCAAAGTCACATATATTTGATAATTCTGGTATTATTCTTCATAAAAAAATGTAAAAAAAAAAAGAAAAAATCCCTACCTACCTTACCTATTTTTTCTAACATGTTACCCTAAACATACATGATTCTTTTATTTGGCCTAACTGGAAACAAACATGTATAAATATTTGTGCCCTTATCAATATACACAGATGCAGAATTTCTCACCAATTTTCGCTGAGCTTCTTCCATTTTCTTGTTGTTTTCCTCCATAATTTTCTCCAACTCAAGACGCTTTTGTCTTTCCTCTTCCTACAAAAAAGGTTAAAAAGTTACAGCCAATGCTAGAAACAACATGCATTATACTGTCAACAAATTTTATCATACCTGTCATTCTCTTAATGAGGCATAGGATGTTTGTATACAGCCCAATGCTTATATTTTTTATTAAAAATTTTACGCAAAGTATACATTTGTAAAACTAAAAAATCGGCCTTCAACTGAGGTATACCATGGGAAAATTTATATGAACAGTGCCCCACAAAAAGGGATCTTTTATTTCATATTTACCTTAGCACTTTGCAAGCTGGGTAAAAATTTCAGCAGACGACATTTTGATATATTTTTCTTAATTTTGATATATTTTTCTTATTTTACCTAGAAAATAGGATTTGACAATTCATGCAAATTGTCTCCAAGCCTTTGCATGAAGTGTCATCCTATTTTCTAGAAAAAAAAAAGTAAGAAAAATATCATCAGTTTGTCGTCTGCTGAATCTGCCCATAGTGTTAAATAGCATAAGTGTTAAATATCTGGGCCCAGTTGTTCAAAGCTAACGACGTCGTTAGTTAACGATTTGTTAAAATTTAGATTGAGTGATACGCAAATATGCTGAAATTTTTTGCTGAAAAAATGTGAGTAGCTTTTGCAGTGCAAAAGCTACTCACATTTTTTCAGCAAAAAATATCAGAAAATTGTATATTGAATCCGCTAAAACAGTTAACTAAATGACCCTTAACGAGCTCGTTAAGCTAACGACGCTTTGAACAACTGGGCCCTGGACATCAAAACTCTTTACCGTACTGGTCCTAAAATCTGAAAATTCATTTTATTACCTGTTGATGTTTCTAAAAACAAACAGTGTGACCCTGATCATATGTCAAGTCGTGACTATACTGTTTGCTCAGGCCTGTCTGTCCAAATACTCAGGGCAAATAATAATACTATAACAGAATTGCAATTTTCGTAGCTTTTGCACCAAGACATACTTAGTGGGTACTCATTGGAATTGCCTGGCTATAATTCACAACAGTAGGCAACATTCTTTATTTCAAGAAAATAAGACTTTCAATATTTCATATGAATCATCAGCATATGAAATAATATCAAGCCTTTTTTTCTACAAAAAAATTTTTTTTGAATGTTGTCTGCTAAAATTTTTAATGGCACTTTCAACACGTTAAGTTTTCCCATGGCTTGCTCCGTTTCAAATGGGGAAAAAAAAATTAAGGTTTTAGGGAGAGCTGACAAGTATGAAATTTATGTTTAACTAAACACAACTATGTAGGAATTACATGCAAAACCATCCACATCTCTTGACTTTTGCATAATGATGTTGCACTAAGAACTTTTAAAATGTTGTCTTACCTGCAATGAAAAGAATACATATTCACTCTTACATTTTGTGAGCATTAAAATTAAAATGATTTCAGCTGTATTAATTCTTGACAACTTATCAATAATACAAATGAGCTTCAATGTGAAACTATGATATGTGCACCCTGTGAAGACTTAGATCAGCCTGCCGGGATCATCTGTGCAGTCTGAACAAAAATGTTCACTGTGCCCCTGAGATAGCCATGGATCCCTTGACTGTCCATCATGAAAACACGTCTATATAATTTTGACCCCCTTTAACCCCACTTTTATGTAGTAAACCTGGGGTTTACAGGAGTATACATTATTTTTCTTATTTCTGCTCAAAAACATAGATTGTGGGTACTCGTTAGAACCACCTCGCTATGTTTTGAGCAGAAATATGAAAAGTATCAGAATTTTTATCTGAAAACTTTCAGTTTTCGGTGGTGAACTTTTCAATATATTTGAATAGGTGTGTTTTCGTAATGCCATGAAGTGCATAGCGAAGACAATGACCAGACAGTACATATGCACAGGTTAATCTGCATAGTCACTAGGTGCACAGATCCTAAGGTACATCCTCTCACAATTCAGCTCAACTGTCAAATAATTACTTCAGTTTAAATGAAATGGCAGACAAAATGGGCAAAATTGGTGAATTCGTTGATCTAGCTTGAAAGCGCATGAATACCAAAACAAAGCATTTTGGAAAAATCACAGCAAAACTTATATCTAAGCCATGCTGTGTATTTAATTGGGATGGGATGATGGAAGGTGTCTGAAATGTCTATCAGTGACATTTCTTATTTCAGTAAAAAAAAATTAAAAAAATAGGAATTGCTAATAACCTGTTTTAACCTTTACTACTCTCTGGACAAATTCAGTTGATGACAAACTGATTATATTTCTTATTTTTCCCAGAAAATAGGCTTTAAGATTTCACGCAAATTGTGTCCTGAGGGGACAAAATTTGCATGAAATGTCAAATCCTATTTTATGGAAAAAATAAAAAATATATCAAAATGTGCCAATATTTTTTACCGTGTCTGCCAAGCAGTAATGATCATGTCATAGCATCTGAAAGATTCTATTATTTTATTCTACAAAATACCATGAAAGCTTTCATTACATGAATGAAAACATTCAATACTGGTCCATACTTACCATTATGGCTAGTTTAGGAGACTAACTTTTAAACAGTAATAAAAATATTCCCAGAAACAAAGTTCTGGAAGATTTGAAAACAAAGTCTGGCCATTTCCATGTTTCGTTCTATATTGTACAGTGCATGTATCAGTATTCTGGCAGGCTCTGCAGAGTAGATCTACCCAACAAATTACATACCACATTACTCCCGACTGTATCTCGATTTCCTTGTTTTTCTTTCTATCCATCCAAGGTCAGTCTTCAATTGCTACCATTCGCTACAATCCAGCATTTTGGCTCAACAAAATACACCCCCCTAACCCCAGAATGTTTGACAGTATCGACGATGTACATGCAGTCAAATGACATATGGAAAATTTAAAGAAAAGGCAAATTAAAAAAATGACAGCATTAAAACTTGTTTTTATACTTGCTTATAAATCCTGTCAAAACATTATCCAAATTCTTTCAAAAGCAGCAAAGTCCTACAATAAAACGTGATAAAAACGCTACTGTTTAATGCTTATTCAAAAAATGTTATCGAAATAAACCAGGTGGGCTGAAAAAGAATTTGGGTTAACATACATATATACACATGTAGCAAAAGGCAACTGTCTTTAAGATTTTTACCTTCCTAATCATTTAATGTCTGCCAAAGCAACATTCTCTTTTTTTTTTGTTATTTTTTTAAAACAGGAAGTTTGTCGAGTTGAACTATAAAATGAGCTAAAACACTTAGAGAACACATTTAAATTTCCAATGGGATGATTTGAATTGTATGTCAAGAGTCTTACGGGGTAGAATGGGGAAGTGGGGAGGGTTAGGAGTGGTTTAGAATTATTTTAAAATGCCAAAATTCAGCATAGTGAAGCTTAATATATTTTTTTATAATGAAAACTCTTGATCTTGGCCTCTGGTAGGAGTGGGTTGATGCTGAATAATAATTTGGACCAATATCTATGAATAAAGGTAAAAATGAACTAAATCCCTCAGGTGGCTTTAAATATAAACTTAACATCTAAAAATTTTAATACTAAGCATTTGTATTTAAATGCTGAAGCCGACACCAACAATAGTGTAGCATTCTTAAAATTTCAACTATTATCGTATATACCCAGCACACATTGTTTGGAGGTTGCCGCTTGACGTTGGGGTGATGCTCCCTCAGTACTTGGACAAATATACCTTAGCAAACAGTGCAGACCCAGACAAGATGCCATAAAACTGAACTTACTTAAAAAAGAAAAAAAAAAAATAAAAAAAAATATGCATGTGAGTTATTTGTTAATGAATGTAAAAACAAACCAAAGTGTGCATAGGCTCGTAAGCTAAAGCACAATGTGGGGTCAAGTCATACAGGTACTGGAGTCAAGTTATACATGTATGATTGCGAACTGGACTAGGTGAAAGAGTTTATACATGAACTGTGTCAGTTTTTATGTTATTATCATTGCAGTGTCCTGGCTCCTTTTAAATGCAGAGGGATAAAAATGGTACAAAAATAATGTTAGTATAAAAGTACTGTCATTCTCTTAAACTCAGTTTCTTTGTTATCAAAGGTCAAATTATAATCAAACAAAAGTCTGTATTTCAAATGCACACAATCGAATTGTAGACTACGTTTGTAAATACTAAGGAACTTCTTTATAAAACAGTTCATTACAGCATGGATAATCATTTAGATATAACAGGATTTAAATTAATAAGACCACCACATGTAGTAGCCTAACACAAAATGTATGGATTATATAGAAGAAAAAAATTTATGGTCTTTATTCTATATAATCTTTACGTTTTTGTTTACCAGTAGATACAACCTGGTTTTTGCTTTGGATCCCCAAAATAATGCTATAAAGAGGTTAAGGTGTACTTTTTTTTTCTTTTTTTTTTTAAACTACTTCTGGAAGGCAATTTCACAATATTCTTGTAACTTTTACTCCTGTTTTTTCTCTATCATTATTGAAATATGCAATTGTACGGTAAAATAAAAGAAAAAGAAATTAATTGGACTTTTCAGATATATGTACGTGTAGTCTACAATCAACAAACTAGAAGTGATGGTACATCTCCAAATACTGTAAGTTAAAGACATAAAGAACAACATTTACCCTAAATATTTGAACCATATTATAGCCTGTTTATGTGTCTAAAAACTACTAGACGAGTGGCAAACAGTGTAGACCCTGATCATACACTGCAGAATGCAGTGTATGATCAGGGTCTACACTGTTTGCTCAGGCCTGTCTGTCCAGATATTCGGGGTAAATGGGGTAGATTAAATTTTTATCTAGGTATTCAATATTTTTTTCCCATTATTTTGTTTTTTAATTTCACCTAATAGGCCCCATTGCTCTGAATCATTTCCGGTATTTGCACAAATGTTTTAGTTGCAAAACAATGTCTCCTGGTGTATTATTCCTATTTCTTCACAGTTCAAAAAAAAAAGTAATCAGATGAATTCAAACCTGCTTCCAGAGTTTTTTTAAATCGATTTTCCTCAGGAATAATGTCAACTGAATAGTGACTTAAAAGATTGCAATAGTTATTTTAGCAGATGTTGAAAAGAAATAATGTACAATGAGATCCCCTAAACAACAATGGAAATGTACCGTCCTTCCCAATTTACATTTTAATTCATAGCTACAGAAAAGAAGGCATCCAGTTTTTTCTCTACATTTCTCCATGAAAAAAGATACTGAGGTTCTCATCAGAATTGTCTCTCAGGAGATTCTAAAGATGATAGTATCCACAACAAACATTTCATGGAAAAGATAAGAAATGATAGTGTTTGGATGAAAAATTGCCTTTAATAGCTGAAGCTATGATAACTGGTCTAGTAATGTGTTCATTCTCAAGTGATCTCATAATGCATATTAGTTGCAGTGTACAAAACAACCACTGATTTAAGTTGGATTCATGGAATTCTGCTGAGTCAGCCTCCGGAAAAATTAGTTTTCTGCTGATTCAGATGGACATTTTTGTTAGTTCTGTAAACCCCTCCCCCCCCCCCCCCCCCCCCCCCCACAACTCCCTACACCCCCAATCTCCAACCACACACACAAAAAATGCAATATTCAGTGGTATCTTCATTATTTTGAAGTATCTCAATAATTATCTAGAGAATTACCAAGATTCATGACTGAAATCATATGCCACAATACAAGTTTCAGGCACTGATCTCTCAGAAGATAACAGTATGTAACCAGATATATAGTCTTTAATATTCCTCCACAAAAGTATACATTGTGGGTACTCATAGGTCTAGATAAGAGTGGGTATCAGGTTAATAGTTTTCTTATTTCTCCACGAAAACATATGTTGTGGGTACTCATTAGAGGCACCTCGGCGAGGCGCTTCTAATGAGTACCCATAACATATGTTTTTGTTGAGAAATAAGAAAGATATCAGCATTTTTCGGATGAATAAAGCGCCTTATCTGTTGCTATGGTACTCATTAAAGTTCCCCACCAAAGCATTTCTAACTTTAATAAGGAGTACCTGCAACACCTCGGTGAGGCGCTTCTAATGAGTACCCACAACATATGTTTTTGTTGAGAAATAAGAAAGATATCAGCATTTTTTGGATGAAAAAAGCGCCTTATCTGTTGCTATGGTACTCATTAAAGTTCCCCACCAAAGCATTTCTAACTTTAATAAGGAGTACCTGCAACACCTCGGTGAGGCGCTTCTAATGAGTACCCACAACATATGTTTTTGTTGAGAAATAAGAAAGATATCAGCATTTTTTGGATGAAAAAAGCGCCTTATCTGTTGCTATGGTACTCATTAAAGTTCCCCACCAAAGCATTTCTAACTTTAATAAGGAGTACCTGCAACACCTCGGTGAGGCGCTTCTAATGAGTACCCACAACATATGTTTTTGTTGAGAAATAAGAAAGATATCAGCATTTTTTGGATGAAAAAAGCGCCTTATCTGTTGCTATGGTACTCATTAAAGTTCCCCACCAAAGCATTTCTAACTTTAATAAGGAGTACCTGCAACATGTGTCTTTGTGCAAAAATAAGAAAAACTGCAAATCAGTTTGGTTGAAAACAAGCCCCTTATCTAGAGATATGAGTAATACATGGATTAGCAATATTGTTTCATTCAGGGGCTGCAACTCTGTTAAAAATGGTTTGTTTGTGTTGAAGTTTTACGGCCCAGTCAACCCAATGGGGTCATGTCGAGCTCAGTCAGTTTACCTAACCACACATTTACTGGACAGGCTTAGTCCTCTAAGCGGTTAACCAGTATTGTGCATATTCTTTTGCCAGAAACTGACAACTGCCGTTCTTGAATCAGCGGAATGGTTTTGCCTCCCATGTATGTGTAAGGAGCCTTCTGTAAAAGGAATGAATCCGCTCCCCTTTTCAGAAGTGGGGGTTAACTCTTTCTGCACCAAATTTCAGACGACATTTGTCGTCTGCTTTTTTTACTAAAACAAACTATCATTTGGACAGGGCTTCCGTTAAGCGGACGTACGGCGTATATTACGCCCTGAGATTGCCACCGGACGTCCAAATTGAACTTCAAAGACGTACCGCGGACTTCCGAAATTTCTTTTGTCCGTCCAAAATCGATACCCAAGACGTCCAAAACTGTCAAAAACCCCGCCCACTTTTAACGAGTTGTATGATGTTTGCCCCGCCTACTTATCGGAAATTCACTACCTGTGTTCACTGAGCTTCTAAGGACGTCCCACTTTCCGCTTGCCGGAGTTTTATTGACAGCCGTCTCACGTGTCGCGGCACTCTTTTGATAGCTGTGTGATCACTGCATGTATTTGTCAATCGTGATGAGTTGATTAATTGATGTTTGTATAATTAAACTTTCTCCTGCGACACCCGAAATATTCGTTCACGTGCGTTCAAAACGTTGACCAATGAACCCGAAAATTTTCGGTCGGGAGGAATTTTCCAGGTTGCGCTTTATATTAAAAAACTTCCTGGCAACCTTATCAGTTCCAAAACCTAACAAATACACAAAGAATGCATGAGAAATAAATAAATCTTTCCAGCGCACCAGTTTAGCAGGAAGACGCGTTCAACAGATTATGCAAGTTAAACAAAGACAAGAAGCACTAATAAATTGAATTTAGACGAGCGGATTTTCCTTGTCTGGAAATAGATAAATTCAGAACCAGAAATAAACATCAAAAATGCGTTGACACAAATGATCTTTGGAAGAAAATAATGAAATTATATGAAGTCATTAATTGTTTTAATATTCAGGTCTTAAAATCTTAAATTATTATTTTGCTAAGAAGGTGTGTCGTCTGAAAACACCTCAACACTTCCCGGAGTTACCGAGGGAAATTCTATAAATAAATAATTATGCACAAAACGCAAATTGAAATCTATTCAAATTTAGAAGCTTATGCTTGTCTTTCCTACAATGCTATAACAATAAAAGCAATTTTTCAAATGAAAATAAAACATATTTTTCGTCAACGTTTTCGGAAAACCCGTTTCTAAATGCGTAGCCTCGTTCCGGTTGCGCTGTTTACCAGCGCGGAAAAGACGCAAAGTAAGTCTAAATTTAGGAGATTTGTGATGGTTTTGCTTGCTTTTCTCCGCGAACGAACGTTACTGCTGTTGGTATTTCATCAAGAGCTGCATTTTATTTGTTTGTTGTTACACAAGAGTCGGCGCCGTTTTCCCGCAAATTTGTGAAGGACGCAACGTTCGCTCGTGTCGATCAGCTTCTGTCCGAACAAATATTTCATTATAAACATTTCTGCGAAGTAATTTTAGCATACCGGGTAGTTTATTTTTAAGAAAACATGTTTTGGGGCTTTTCTCTCACGTATTTTATTTTATTTTTTCCCTTCTCTGGGCTTTGAAACGAATGCGAAGTTTTACCAATGTTGATGCTTTCTCTAAGGTCCGAAATACAAGTTCAGGCTTTCCAAAAAGATGCGATCGAATTTTAAGCGATAAGGACGTTTTTAAGACACATCTGAAAGAATTATAGATCATGATGATTCTGTGTGACACTGAAATAAGAACCTATGTTTTGCGAAACAAAGGCCAGCCTGCTGCAGCACGGAAAAAGTGGGACTTCCTAGATTTTCCTGTGGGACTTCCAAATCTGCGGTGTAGGAAGTCTGGGACTTCCTGAGTCTGAAAGTTAATGGAAGCCCTGTTTGGAAAGACATTTATATGTAAAGTTGAAAGACTGAATGTCAAACAGCATAGATCCAGATGAGATGGCTCATTGAGCCGTCTCATCTGGATCTATGCTGTTTGCAAAAGCCTACTATTATCGCCTGTGGTAGTGAAAGAGTTAAGAAATTAGTTGATGAATACTAGTGGAAGCTTTATGACTTGACCTAGAAGTAGGTCTTTTTCTCCACAAAAGAAATGCAACACTTCTGAACTGCAGAAGAAATCCAAGAATAAACATAGCTCCAGATATGAGGGAGTAATTACATTTTTCTCATTTCTCCAAGAAAACCTATGTTGTGGGCATGTGGTTACTCATTAGAAGCCCCTTGCCAAGGTGTTTCTAATGAGTACTGACAATATAGGCAGAGCCCTAGATAAGAGGGAGTAAAGGGTATTTCAGCACTGACTTTTTGAAAATCAGCATTGAAACTAAGTTGAGGAGGTACATGTAAAAATACTCAATGAAAGTTTGTGTTTCAGCACTGAAATCAAATTTATTGGGTACTATTGTCAGTGAACTTTACAGCTTCTAAATAAAAAAAGCAATTTCCCTCACACTGATTCTTTTGTGAGCAGTAGCAGTACAATAGATCAGAAAGGGTTTAACCCTTAAAGTTCTAATGACAAATTCGTGAAATACATTTCTAGGTGTTTTTCTTTTCTTTTTTTTTTTCAGAGAAAATAAAGCTTGGCATTTGATTTAAATTGCCTGCTATGCAAGACAATTCACATCAAATGCAAAGCTTTATTTTCTCTGAAAAAATACATTTCTAGGTGTTTTTCTTTTTTTTTTTTTTTTTTTTCAGAGAAAATAAAGCTTGGCATTTGATTTGAATTGTCTGCTACGCAGATCTGCTATGCAGACAATTCACATCAAATGCAAAGCTTTATTTTCTCTGAAAGAAAATAGGATTTTGTATGCTACACTTATGCTTGTTGCTTTAAGAGTTAAGCATTGCAAACGGGCATCCAAGCATTGACTTTAAAAGCAGGGGGTAAAATACTCTTTGCATCAAACCCTTAGAGCACTGATAGATTTTCCTGGCGGAACAGGAAAAATTATTTATTTTATTGCCAGCAGTGAAATCACTGTATATCTGAAATAAATAAAAATAATATTTTCACATTTGAAAAATAACATGGTCATGTTATTTTCACTTTTCGTTTCGGATTAGTTCGGCTGTCTTCATTGTTTCCCTAATAGATACTGATCCCACTTTCATTTTTTTAACTCCTCTAACTTCTCTGTCTCTGAACAAAACTATCAAGTGTTGGTATTCAGTTTCTTAATTAGAATGTAAGGAACATTTTGGTAACAAGATAACTTTGATTTGTTTTTGTCTGTCCAGCGCTTCACATGTTAAGGGCTGAACATCGACACGATGACATACATGTTTAGTGTGGCTACGTAATTTATGACGTCAGAAGCGCGCATTGGCGTGTAAACAATAAAATAAAAAGAAAATTTACTCTTTTTCAGTGAATACCAAAATATTTTCATCTCATGTAATGAAAACTTTCAAATTTTCACTCGTGCTTCGCACTCATGAAAATACTGATGTTTTCGTTACACTCGAAGAAAATATTTTTGGTATTCACCACAAAAGAGCAAATATACTCTATCTACTTTTTAGTTGAAAGAGCACCTTATCTGGAGCTTTGATAACACCTTTAATTTGTCTTCAGTTGCAATAAAACTGATCTAGTGTAAAAAAAAAAAGTACAAGTAAATCACCAACTTACAGCATATTCAATTAGTTTGTGTCTTGATCTAAAAGCACATGCAAGAAATTGTGCACCAACATGAATGCAGATCAATATTATTACAGCTGAATAAACATAATGTTAGACTGAGAAGAACATGTGTCCTATCTGTGTGTGTGTGTGTGTGTTTTTTTTTTTGTTTTTTGTTTTTTGTTCTTCATTTTAATTCAGTTGGGTAATATTGTTGTTTTTTGAAGGTCAATATGTATGCAATATATATATATTCTCATTAGAATGGTAAAGTTCATAGCTCTAAATAAGTACTTTTTTATTTGTTTTTATTTTTCTTATCTCTTCACAAAAAGATACACTACAACCTCTTTATAACACGGTTCATTATAACACAGTTTTGGATATAACACGGTTCAAAGATGGATCCCAAAAATATATAGATTATATTGAAAAATGACCATAAATGGTCATTTTTCAATATAATCTATACATTTTTGTTTGGATATAACATGGTTGTTTAACTAACATGGTTTATGTTATGGACTCCAACAACAGTGTTATAAAGAGGTTGTGCAGCTTTTTTTAGGCTAGCAGTTTACAAACATCACACAGACATTATTTTCTCACAACTTAGCACAATTAAAACAAGAAAAAAAAAAAAAAAAAAAAAAAAACGTTTTATGCAAAATAAAAAAAAATCATGTATTACTGGGACTTTTATGACAGATTTTTTAGGACAATCTAGAGAATGAACACTTTATAGACACACCATTAAATGAGGCAAGCAAGGAAAAAACACTTGCACTGGGTAATCAAATAGCAAAAATCTAGGCTAGAGTGAATCTGTGCAGCACAAAGCTCTAGATGATATAAGTATCTAGATAAATATTTATTCTTATTTCTTCAGGTAAACATGTTGTGGGTACTCATCAGGAGTGCCTTGCCAAGGCGGTTCTAATTAGTACCCACAACATACTGGCCAAGCCTTGGCCACAGGGTAGCAATGAGGGAGGAATGGTCACTTCCAGGGTTCAGCCTTGAGTTGTCTTACAATAAACAGGGAGAAGTTTGACAACATTTCAAGAAGGGAAAATTGAAGTTTCCTACACATATTTTGTCCATGTTTAAAAACTTCTCCCCCAGCTCAAAATAGATGAATTTGTTAGTTTATGAAAGAAGACTATTTCTATTAAACTGCCAATGAGGCTGACTTCCAGAATACCAGGTCAATATCTATCAGCAAAGGGAGTATGTTGAAAAGAAAAAGCACATTTTTCAAAGTTCCCATCTCCACTAAGACAAAAATTCCACCGAAGGCTATGTCACGCCTGCGAGGGAGCAAGGTTGACGCAAATTTACAAAGTCTGTAAACTGTGAAAAATAGGTCGAGGTCAAATATGGATATTGCCGTCTGAGATGTCATCCCTAATGCAAGCTTATACTAAGTATCATTACTAGCCTTATAGTTCTTGGGAAATCTTGAACATTAAGGTCGAAGTTGGGGCCGACGCAAATGTTGACAGATTGACGGACGAACGGAAAACTGGATCCCTACATCGCACCATTATAAAAGCAGGCACAACAAAAAGAAACCAAAACAAAAATGTATCCTCTGCTAAATACCAATGGAATGACCCTAACTGGCTACCACTGACTATTTTGCCAATCCATAGGAATAAATGACTCTTCCCTGACTGCCCAGACAACAATCTAGTCAATCTCTTTGCTATCAGTATGTGAGACACAAGTGATTTTAGCCCAGCAAGCCTCAAATACAATTTGTAGAGCTCTAGGGAAACAGAAGTATGCAGCCAACCCATTAGTAAATTCTGAGATGGCTAGGTTATTATATGCTGCTTGCCGAGCCAAACTTTCCATTACCTCCTTCCTCTTTTGTGCTTCAATTTCAGCTTCTCTTTGTTGTTCAAGTTCCTGTAACATTTGTTTTTCCATGATTCGCTTTGCCTCTTCAACTCGTCTCTTCACCTCAGCCTCTATCTCATCCTTCCGTTTTTCGAGTTCCTCTTCTACCCGTTTTGCTACGAGTTCCTCAACACGACGAGCAACCTCCTCTTCTATTAATTTCTCCTCTAACTCCTTCTGTTTCCTGTAAAAAATAAAAAATTATCCCTTTCACCATGTTCACCCCTGAATTTCTGAAATGGACTCTTTCACCTTTTGAATTTGGACTTCTCCACTTTTGCAAATAGGGGTTTCAGTCAAAAATCAAAAACAGAATGGCAAACAATGTAGATGCTGATGAGACGGCTCATTATGAGCCGTCTCATCTGGATCTACACTGTTTGCGCAGGTATGTTTTGATCTACCAAGATGAAAGCATAGCTCCAGATAAGGCACTTTTTCCAACCAAAACATGTTGATATTTTTCTTATTTCTCAACAAAAACATATGTTGTGGGTACTCATTAGAAGTGCCTCACCAAGGGGCTTCTAATAGTACCCACAATATCTATTTCAGTGGAGAAATAAGAAAAATGGTTTCCTGATACTCCCTTCTTATGTGGAACTATGAAAAAGGTATCTTAAAGGCATAATTCCAGATAAGGTTCTATGAGTTAAAAGGATCTGCAATTTTGTTTCTTTCATGGAACACAACTCTTTGTACAACTAAACAATGTTGACATTTTTCCGATTTCTCCACAAAATACTGCCTCTACCAAGTTCCCACAACAGATGCTTCCATGGAGAAATCAGGAAAACAACTTTCTGAATCAATTTTTTTATCTGAAGCCACAGAGCTCTAGATAAGAGGGAGTAAAGGGTATTTCAGCATTGAATGTTTGAAAATCAGCATTGAAATTGAAGTTGAGGGGGTAAAAATACTCAATGGAATTTTGTGTTTCAGCACTGAAATCAAAGTTATGGGGTACTAGTGTCAGTGAACAGCTTCTAATTAAAATGGCAGTTTCTCTCAGGCTCACATTGATTCTTTTTTGAGCAGTAGCAGTACAATAGATCAGAAAGGGTTTAACCCTTAAAGCACTAATTTTTACTTATTTCTCTATAAAAACAGATGATGTGGGTACTCATTAAAAGCACCATGCCAAAGCGCTTCCACCAAGTACCCACAACATATGTTTTAATGGAGAATTGGAGAAAATTACCCTAGAATCACCATCAAGTATTCCTTGATTTGGGAACAAGAATAGTGTAATGATGGTTGAGGTCATGTTATAAATGTACGTTTACTAAACTTTAGAAAGTCAGCCAGACAAGATGCACAATCTCAAGAAGAAATACGGTACATTACCAGTCACATAGCAACAGATAAGGCACTTTTTTCATCCGAAAAATGTGGATATCTTTCTTATTTCTCCACAAAAACATATGTTGTGGGTACTCATTAGAAGCGCCTCACCGAGGTGCTTCTAATGAGTACCCACAACATATGTTTTCTTGGAGAAATAAGAAAAATATTATGTGGATACCCCCCTTTATTATGTAGCTATGCAGTCAGAATTGACATACATGGAGCATCATAGGAAACAAGACATATTTCATTTTAGGTCTTATGCAGAAAGAGTATGTGTAAAGGTGAACGTTGTATATATTCTCTTACTGTAGTCTCTGTCGCTCTGCTTCCAACTTTTTCTCCTCCTCCTCTCGGCGTTTCGCTCGTAAAATGAGATCATCATCACTGCTCGAGCTACTGGAAGACAATGAACGACGCCTGAAAAGAAAACAAAATTCAATAAAGAGGTAATAAAAAGGGAAAGGACATCATAAAGAGTCAAAGATCTAACCACTCCTGGTTACTTATAAAAGTTCCTTAAGGCTTTCAATAGTAACCTTCAATAATAACCTTAAGCAGTTACTGTAAATCTACTGTTTTCAAAGTCATTTATCTTTCATTCTCGAATTTTGATATTTGAGGAAGGTACAGTACATTTGCTGCTAAGGTTTGATGGTTTGTACATTGCACGTGAACTTTTAAATAATCTTTCGCATTTCCTATATGTAATTTTTGTGTGAATTTTGCGAGGATTTTGCGTGAGGTTGCTACTTCCATGCACAAGATTTTTTATGAGTAGCGGGAGGTTTTTTCATGCATGAACTTATGCTTCCACGCATTATGTGAGAATTTCCCCACAAAATTTCTTTTCAGCCAAGAAAGATAATTTTTTTCACATGTAAATGTGTGGGAAAAGATGGCCACTCTCCATTGATTAAGAAAATACACAATATACGTATAGTCCTTATTTCTGGATGAACTTGAGCTGAGTATTATCTGTCTGTATAAACATCATCTGAACATTTCACAATATTGCTGTATGTATGGCAAACTGTGTAGACCTGATCAGATGCTGTGTTCTGCAGTGTCTGATCTGGGTCTACTCTGCATAGGCCTGTCTGTCCCAATACTCAGGTTCTATTTTTAATACATGTCAGTTTTTACGCAATTCTGACGAGAAAAGGCTCTATAATTTAATGAACATAAGTTTGTTTTTCTCTCTAAACGATTTCCTGCCACAATTTCATGTGACGTTACCATTGTAGTTTCTTCATGCGGGGCAAGGATTATGTTACTTTAAGACTCTTGCATTTTTGGGTATCTTCATTTATATTTTTGTAATCTATACTGGAAATGCGAATGTCCCAAAATTGTGTGTCATCGCCAGGGGGTGTATCTGAGTGGACCCATAAGAATCTACATAGGGATTACTAAATAGCTTCTGTGGGACTTAGCCAGCATGAATAGCCATTTTGATGCACAGCCTGCTTTCTTGCATATTAAGTGCTAAGGTACTATTTTGCTTGCCACCGCTTATGGCTTTTCAGAAGAAAATGGTAAATGTTATCTATCTATCTGATATGTCTTTATACGGCATACACCCTTAACTGAGTATTAATGCAAAAAATAATGGCGTGCCTGTGAACTCAGTAACGAAAATTCGGCTTCCAAAAAAATTGAAATGAAAAAAAAAATGTAATACATGTACATTGTATATTGTTGAAGTCTCCAGTCTGAATATTTTGTAAATGTTTTGTAATACAGTGTTGCTATATCAACTTTTACAGCGCTAATTGCAACTGCAGCAGACGACTGTTTCCTATATTTTTTTACTATAATTTTTCAGAGAAAATAAGGTTTGACATTTCAGACCATTCACATAAAATGTCAATCCTTTTATTTTTATTCATTTATTATTATGAAGAGGGTAAGTACATTTAGCTATACGCCCTATGGCTAATCATGTGTCCCCCTCTTTTCTCAGAAAAATAATAATAAAGAAAAGTTTGCTTACAGTCAGATTAGCATTCTAAAAGATTTCACTGAATACTGACAATTGTACATGTAGCACATACCAAAGCATGTGGTCTAGGTTTCCACTGGTTGTAAATTCCTTGATAGATATGTGGAGCTCTGTGGTGCAGTGTTAAAGTATCGGACTCAAAATCGAGAGATAGCAGGTTTGATACCCGGAAGCACCAACTGTTGTGTCCTTGAGCGAGACACTTTAAATATCCACATAACTTAGTATTGGTTTCTACCCAGGAAGACCCCGCCTAGAATGCCCGCTAGGGCACGACAATACAGAAAGATATTATTTTGATGATGATTGCCTGCTTAAGCTTATAGATGTGTCTCTTTAACTTGTTAAATAAATAAATTATGGTTTTGGTTTTGCATATCAAATGCTGTAGACACAAAAACAGAACACTTTACATGAAAAAGTTCTGAAGATTGCTCTGTATTCTGTAAGCCAATAATTAGAATGTTCTAAATGTATATAATGTAAAAGAACAACATTATTAATATTTATTTGTACCCTGATAAATGCAGGGTAAGGCCCTCGCTCTGTATGTTTCCAGTTTTAAGAAACTAACTGCATATGCCTTGCAACAAGGATAATTCAATTTTACGAGTTGGACCCATGGGAGTATTTCCTCTAACTGAAAAAAGACCATCTATCAGATCGCAAATCTGTTGGGAAAAAACAAAAACAAACAGCAAGCCAATTAATTTTCATACATAGGGCGAAAAAAAAAAATCAACAGCAAGTGAGGCAAATAAAAGAATGAGCACAGGTTACAAAGACAAAAAAAGGTACCACCACGAGTACTGAATTTAGCCTATACATATACGCCTACCACCAATAGAGTGGAATTAAATGAAAATACCACCACCAAATAGAACCTTTTCATTCTGATGTTCTTTAGTGGGATATGTGTTTAACTGGAGCAGCCCTATCAAGAATCAATCGACAAGGACTCAGTCATTGTCATTTTTTGACAATACTATCCACACATCAAAACATGTTATTAAGACCCGATTAATTAAAGAACAATGGGACTATTATTAGGGCTGGCTAATCAGAGCTAAAATGATAATCGACTATTAGTCCAGTCATTGTGATTGATAATCAATTAGTAGTCACTGAAGATTTGATCATTATCTTACCTTTCTAGCTTACTGTCTGAGTAATAATTCTGAGTATGAATCTTGGTATATTTTATGCTTAAACCATTATTATGAGGCTCAATACCATCAGTTGTCCAGCTTTTTATGTTTTGTATGATTTATTTTAATATGGTAAATGTCCTAAAATTTCGAACACTCTAAACTTTCGAACACTTAATATTTTTGCCCAAAATAATTTCTGGAACTGTCCTAAAATCTCGAACAGTAGCAGTTTTGCAAAAAGGGCGATTTCTAAAATTTCAAACACAGCTTTCTTCAAGTAATTTTTTATCGGCAAATTCTAATTTCGGTAACGTTTTTTTTTCCCTTACTACAGTAGTAGTGTTAAAAGCAACGCAAAACGTAAATGCACACAGCAGTGTCATAACGAATTTTATGTACATAACTAGCATGGGAATCGTATTTTAATTTTATACAAACCCAGGAGATACTGACTGAATATTCACAAGAAAAAAAAAAAAAAAAAAATGACTTTCATCACAATGTTAGCCATTTCCAGCGAGTCACGTGGATGTCCGTGTGATAAGGGTTAGATTATGCGCAGGCGATCTAGAACTGTTGTTACCTTGTGGCAGACACGATAAATATTCCGGTTGAAAAACGAAGGCCAGGATAAATCTATGGATCCGCGCTGTACGATCTGACTATTTGCTGTTAGTTTGTGTATATCACCACTACTTCGTATGCCTTATTGCTATATCTAGGTACATTTTTATGGGTCTGCTGAGATATGCCACCGGGCGACGACATGCAATTCTGGGACAGTCTCATTTCCAATATAGATTACAAAAATATATGTGAAAATACAGAAAATGCAACAGTCACATTCCCTTGCCCCGCATGAAGAAACCGCGTGCTCGTAATGGTAACGTCATGAGAAATCGTGGCGGAAACCGCTTAGAGGGAAAACACACACTTATGTTCGTTAAATTATAGAGCAGTTTTTCGTCAGAAATGCATATGAAACTGGCAGGTATCAAAATAGAACCTAAGTATTGGGACAGACAGGCCTATGCAAACTGACTCAGATCAGACCCCGCAGAGAAAGAGGGAATGAAACTAGTTAGCGGAACAGGGAACATGGAACACATTTTTAGGACAATAAGACGTGCGACCAGTGAAGACTCAGATCATCTTCCGATGCAAGGGCAGTCAGATTTTGCCGTTTGTGATAACAAACAGGCATGTAAACTCCAGTTTTTGGAGAGATTACAAATCTTTGGTTAAATACATGTACATAGTACATCACCGTTTCAGTGAAGGTTTTACATGCGTTTTGCGGCGTCTGATCTGGGTCTACACTGCTTGCTCAGACCTGTCTGTCCGAATACGTAGAGTAAGTATGGAAATTCGATCAAATCGAATCCCTTCAGAAATCATCCTGGATCCGCCCCCGATTCATAAAAAAAATGCTGGGTCCGACTTGTAAAATTCATCATCAAGCCATATGCAATTAGCTCCCTTTAAACAGTAAAACCTAATGAGTGAAGACCTTACTCCACATTTACCAGGGTATAAATAAATATTAGTACTGATTCTTTTACATTATGTATATATTGAGAACATTATAATTATTAAAATACCCAGAAAATGAACAGTCACAAAGCAACATTTCCCTTGCCCAGCATTAAGAAACCACGCGCTCTTATGGTACATCATGAAATCCTGGCGGGAAACCTTTTCGGGAGAAAAACAAACTTATTTTATAGAGCCTTTTCTCATCAGAAATGCATATGAAACTGGCACATATTAAAATTTTAAAGAACCTAAATATTGGATCAGATAGGTCTATGCAAACAGCGTAGACCCAGATCAGATGCTGCGGAGAACAAGGGAATGAAACTAATTTGAGGGAATAGGGAAATTGGCCTCTGGGCTTTTCAAGATCGTCCTCCGAGTATATTCGTTTCTTAATTAAAGCCAGTATTGGTGTCTTCACATGTATTCTTGTATGTTTCACGGGTATTCCGGTAGTATTCCGGTATTTCGGTAAGTGGCGTGACCGCTATACCAGAATTCCAAAGTTGATCTGATCATTTCTGCAAAGCACATGCGATAGTAAGAAAGCGCTACATGCGAAATTGTAAATTCGCATGTGCATCCGCGCATTCTGATCTGGGTCATTCCTACTTGTCAGTACACTGTGTCCTTCGATAATATCTGCCGCCAATATTTAAGTTTAGCGTGCCAAAGGTTTCAATAAGCACGCCGAAAATGTTTTCGTCGTGGGGATTAACACCTCCAGCAAAATATTTCCTGTCTGACGATGGCGTGATCGTCATGATATGCTCAGTGCATCCTATTTGAACAGATAATGGCCCCAATAGAGATGATAGGTCCTAACATGCCAAAATGAACCTAATCATTTGTTACAAATGTGATCAGTCTACAACTGCACTTGCTGGAGACTGCGATTATGTATTACAGTGTTTTATACCAATGACCTAATCAGCGAATTGAGTGGACACCATCCTGCACTAGACTGCGTCTCGCACTCTGATGTGACTTACACATATGCCGCGCAAAAGGACATTTTCGCTGAACAGGAATCTAATGAAAGGATTACTGTTGATGACAGATAATTCTTGCAATAAGTTTCCTTACTGAATTCTAAACGACAATACATTTTTTTTAAAGAAAGAAATATTGCTGAAAACGATAATGGCAGTTCACAGGTTTGGCGTACGTAGTTCAGTTTGGTGTAGAGCTAAAATCTTTGATCTTGATCAGGCTGCATTCAGATCTGGTTGTCCGCACTGTTCGTTTATGTATGAGTCCTTTCCAATAGAAACGACCTTTTTGACATTTGAGACCAGCATAGACAAGACCACCATGCGCATCCGTGCAGTCTATGTATCGGGGCAGTCTGATCTGTGTCTAGGCATATCGCCAACAGAATGCATTATGTCAGCAAGCAGTGTGAATACTGCACTTCAAAACGGCGGGAATTCTAATCAGTCTGCGCTTTTCACATTTAAATTCCATACACTTCAACTTTGAGGAAAGGGACTTCTGTGTTTCTGTAGTGGCTCAAACAAGAACAAATGTGTGGTAACCTTTTGAGGTATTTTTGGTTAGCTTGTCTATCTCAGTGCGGTAAAGTGAAAAGGGTTGTTACGTAAGAAGACAGTGGACTAAGCCAACCTATTTTAAGAAAGTGGCACATTCCCGGAGTGCCGAACAAACGTATCTGGCGATTAATTAGTGTACTGGATAATTAATTGTTTTGTTACGAGAAACATAATTCGACATACAATTTATCGTATGAAATTGAAAAAAAAACCATCTGTGTGGTAATTATTTTTTAGTTCATACAATTTCACATTCAGTTTACCAATCACACATAGCAAATAAGAAAACCCTTTCATCATGTAGTTCCTTTTTTGTCGTTTCGGGTGTCCGATAGCCAGGTCAATTTTGGCTGTAAGTGAATCTATCTTAAAATTTCGAACAGTAAATTTTTTAGCAAATCATAATTTCTAAAATTTCGAACAGCAAGAACTGAAATTATTTAATTTTGTTCAAAATTTTAGGACATTTACCGTACAACTACAAATCAAAATGAACAAGACAGAAAGAATATATGTCTTACTGGATATGAAAATGATGCAATAAACACAAAAATCAAATAATCAATTATTAGGCTAGCAGTATCGATAATCATTTTTCTGCTGCTAATCGATCAATTAATCGATTTTTCGATCAATCATACCAGCCATAATTATGCTTCTCCAAAATCCATTGTTTCTTTCCCCAGATTAAAGGCAATGAACACATGATCTATGAAAAGAAAATTATTCAGCAAATGTAATTATAATATTTTGAAAGATACACAAGCAAACTGTTGATGGAAATGAAAAGTTCTTGTTAAATTACTTATTATTTAACCATGCAAAAAAAATTGGTCATGAAAGGAATACTTCAGGAATCTTCAATAATAAAAAAAAGATTATAATTCTATAATAATACACAGCAGCATGTATGGAAGAAAACTCAAAACATACAGTAGCCTTAAATTTGATCCTCTGATTGAAGGGCAAAAGCGACCATTAAAGTTTCGCCTATAATTGTTTATGTGCATGCAGCATTTTTTAAACAATAATGAGCATATTATAGATGTAAGTAACTCACAATGGCTGTACAAAGATAGTGATCTTAAGAGACAGTTTATACTGATGTTGCTTCCTCCCTGATCCATGCCCTAATTTCTTCTGCAGATTCAATGCACAAGCTTTTGATCTATCAGGTTTGTTTGTTTGTGTTGGGGTTTTACGGCCCAGTCAACCCAATGGGGTCATGTCGAGCATGGTCAGTTTTACCTAATCACCTGTTTACTGGGCAGGCTTAGTGCACATTCTTTGGCCAGAAACTGACAACTGCTCTTCTTGAATTAGCGGAAGGACCCTAGAAAATATTTCACGATCAATCTCCACAAAAGAATGTTGCTGACCTCAGCAGGGCTTGAACCCGCGACCTCCTGAGCCACCGAGGCCAGCCAATCTATCATGTATACAGCAAAGTTCACATGTGGATTTTAAGATGAATGTGCAAACTATGCATGGACCTTAATCCTTTCCACTCATTTCCTTTTATCAGACACAAGTACAAACCATCCAACCATGGCAACTGTACTGTGGAACCCTGTACTGTACCTCCGTGAATAGAAAACAAGACAAAAATATATGTCAAAATCTTTTGTTGTGCTTTTGGACATGCTGTTTTGGACTCATCCCTTGGCCTCAAATTTCTTGAATACATTTACGCATTCTATATCAAAATATTAAATACTTTTCCGAGGCCACCCAGTGTTCGTAAGCTGAGTATGCGCACGATTCTGGGGTATCTGTTAAAACATTATCCACTCGTATCCAGATAAATTTCTACCTTGCTCGTTTTCGACTTTCCCTGTCCCTGGATCTTGATCTGGCTCGACTGTGACTGTGTCGAACTCGGTCTTTTGATATGGACCGTGAACGTCTCTTTTTATGTTTGCTTCTGTGCTTTGATGATGGTTTAGTTGATGATCTACTGACAGATCTGCTTCTGCTCCTCGATCGCCCCATCTTAGACTAGTTTGACGTAAATACTTCGTAAATTCTAATTAGACATCGTCAACTCTACCTTCCAAAATGGCTGCCTATGTATGATATAATCCATAGAAATATTTAATTTTATTTTTGATAGTCTTTTTTAAATACATAAATATAAAGTAATCCTCATATAATATAGATAATAAAGTAAATCAAAAACTTATTGAATTTGTTGGAGTGAACCATATAAATGATTTTTTTTACACTGTTTTATTATACTTTATGAATTGTACTTTCCATGGAAGTCCGATTTTAAGGGTCGTTAAAAAACTTTTTCAGTGACGTGATTTTCTGGACGTTGTGACAACGAATTCTGTATGATGAACTTCTGCTCAAATTAAGAAAAAATTAGGTCCCCACTAGAAACAATTTTAGACCAAATTTATCGCTAGTTAAAATTTTCTTTGGCCACCAGTCTCCATTTGTTCAGCAGCTTATGGTATTTCATTAATTTGCTTACTTTTCCTTTAATGCATGACCTCACATTTAGTTTTTTGAGATTCATGAGACCCATGATTTGCTAATGTACCGACTTTGTCAGGCCAGACATGCACGAGAGTGGATCGATTCGCGACCGGCGTGGTCCGGATTCTGGTTTTCTTTTTCTCTGGCTTCGGAGGTTCCGGGTCGTTTCGGCCGAATCCGGGTCAAGTCGGCCCCGAGTCAAGTCGGCCCGGGTCAATTCGGCCGGGTCAACTCGGCCTGTATGGGGGCCCAGGAATGGGGGAAGAGTGGTTAGGCTAGAAAGTGGGTGTATCTGTATGTCTATCTGTTAATACATACCTGAATTTTTCAGCAACCTTAGAAGTATCCAGCCGTGAATCATTAATGGCATGTCAAAGGTCTTCCAATCATGTGCTTAACCAATCAATTAAAATTCAGATCTTTAATGCCTTAGCGGTTGTGCAAACAAATCCGTAAGTGTGAAAGTACTGATTAGAACAATTAATTTGGTAGAAAACAAATTACTGTTGATGTGTTATAATTAAAGACGTTTGTTTTCTTACAATTTGCTTACATCCCTAATTAAGTTGGTAACTCCTTGAATTAGTCCCTAAAAATAACTTAAATCAAAAGCGCACGAAAACAATCTTTTGTTGAAAAACTTTCTTTAATTCGCCAACATAGTCTGTATAAAATGCCCGAGTAGATGGATTCAGTATCAGATCCCAATTTGGAATCGTTATAGTTACTTGCATTTTATAACCGCCATGTCTGCTTTGTGTATTGTGTGTAAGGTATTTGTCACTGGGCGTAAGCATGCAGTCTCTTGTGATGCTTGCGAACGCTGGCAGCATCATCTGTGCGGGACAGGTAAAGTAGCTTTTTTTTTTTCCATTTGAATATTCTGATTTATTTGCCGGATCTTTCAAGTGTGTTTGGTATCCTGAAAAGTACACAATATAATTGCATAAAAAACATATTAAAATATGCAAATAACGTCACTTATTACTAATGTGCTCAGCTTGACCCGTATCACTAATTAGTGCAATTCGGGGATAATAGAAAATAAATTTTGTTATAAATAACATCCGAAAGACAAACAAACCGCAATTAAGTCATAAAGTATATATTAATAAGTGAATAATTGAACAAATAAGTATGTTGCGATAATGTGTTTGTGTAACCTACAAAACAGGCCGAGTTGACCCGGCCGAGTTGACTCGAGGCCGAGTAGACTCGGGGGCCGAATTGGTTACAGGCCGAGTTGACCCGTGACCTTTCGGCCGGGTCGTTTCGGCCCGGGTCGTTTCGGCCAGTTTTGGGTGTGGGTCGTTTCGGCCCTGGGTCATTTCGACCCCGAGTCATTTCGGCCCAATTTCAATATGATAGGGTATATAAGCATGGGTTAATATTTTTGGGGGGGTTTAAAGTAAATGTTGAGATGGATAGAAAGAAAGATAGATAGATAGATATATGGACACAGCATGATAGATACATGTAGACAGATAGATAGATAGATAGATAAATAGATAGATAGATAGATAGATAGATAGATAGATAGATAGATAGATAGATAGGAAGGCAGGCAGACAGACAGATAGCCAGACAGATAGGCAGATAGATAGATACATAGGCGGATAGCCAGCCAGCCAGACATTTCATCCTTATTTAATTAATTAAAGTATTTATTAAAAGCCGGAATCATTCATTACGAAAACACGCCTATTCAAATATATAGAAAATTTCACCTCCAAAAACTAAAAAATTTCAGATAAAAAAAACTCTGGTATTTTTCATATTTGTGCTCAAAACTTAGATTGTGGGTAGTCGTTAGAACCTCGGCGAGGCGATTCTAACGAGTACCCACAATTTATGTTTTCGAGCAAAAATAAGAAAAATAATGTATACCCTTGATGATTGATTAATTGTCACGTTTGTTTTGATATTTGGTAATCGATTTATTAAGGTGGGAAAATTTCGGGCCAGTTATAGTTAGTCTTTAATCCTTTGCGATATTCCAGGTATTAATCGATTAATTGAAGTGTGAAAACTCGCGCATGTTAATTAAATATGGTTTGTCTGACGTGTGACTTTGTCAACGGAAGGCGGGCGGACAGTCCTTTAAAGGTACAACAATTTTAATGGCACACAAGAATGTTATGGTCAGTTTTACTTTTGTTTAAAGAAACTCTTTTATATGCCGGCAGCAGCGTATTTAAAGTGAAGCTCATACAACTTCGAATCATTCATCTTTGTAACTTTCTGTGATTGCAAAAGGTTCTTCTAAAATAATGTCTGAGTTGTGCATTGCTTGTAATTCTCCTGTTGAAGATCGTAAATATGCAGTGACCTGCGATGTCTGTAGCCAGCATACAGAATTGTTAGATACTGTAATCAAACTACAATCAGACAGTGCTGCGCATTTACTGGTGTAAAAGGCTTATAAAGTTTGACATTTCATGTGAATCGTTTGCTAGACATCCGATTCACATGAAACGTTAAGCCTTATTTTCTCTTGAAAGATAATTTTAATGCTTGATAAATAACATAGGATATCCGAGACAAAACAGGCTTAACATTAAAAGGATATACCCTATCAACCAAGATCTATGATACCCACAGACTTTTCATCAAACATCCAAATGATTCTTCTATATATCACCCCTAACCTGGAGGGACTTAAAAAGAAGGCCTTTGACATCACTAGACTCTTCATCAAACAACCAAATGATTGTTCTATTTATCACCCCTAACTTAGAGGGACTTAAAAAAAAGGCCTTTGACATCATTAGACTCTTCATCAAACAACCAAATGATTGTTCTATTTATTATCTGTAACCTAGGGAGACTTAAAAAATCAGGCCGAAACGGTCCACCAAAATTGGCCGAAACGACCCAGGGCCGAAACGACCCAGGCCAAAACAACCCAGGGCCGACACGACTCTGGGCCGAAACGACCCGGAACGGCTTCGGATTGCCGTTTGCTTTTACACTTAATAAGTGCGAAAAGGACATGTTTTCACGAAAAGGACCTAAGTTGTTACTAATAGGGGGATATGGTTATTTATTTTGATATAAAATTGACGAAAATGGTTAAATAATATGAGGATGTGGTTATTTATTTTAATATAAAATTGACGAAAATGGTTAATAAATGTCCTGGGGGCATGGTAGGGCCATTTCTGTATACCAATTAATGTGAACAGCATTCGAACAGTCTTGTCTTAGTCTTCTCTGTACTTTGTTGCAATATTGATGCAATATAATAATAATAATAATATTATTATTATTATTATTATTATTATTATTATTAATTGCCTGTATTCCGGTTTTATCAGATATACTGTCGTTTGTTTTATTTATTTAGTCATTGTTTTTTTTTTTTTTTTTTTTTTGTTTTTTTTTTTTTTTTTTGTTTTTTTTTTTTTTTTCGCTTCAAAGGGTCTTTTTTCGTCGTTCAATATTATCAACGAGACTCTGAAAAAGGATCATCGCCAAGACCCGGGCTGTTAGTCTCTGAGCTGTGAGTGGAAGGGCCTCGGGAAAAAACATCAAATACCCAAAGCATTACGACGACATATTTCTTCTTTTATACTAGTACTATAAAAAACAGCTTTATAATGCTTCCATACGTTATCCTCAGATTGATAGACAGACCACCACGTTAATAATTCGCTTGCGTATTCCATTTTATATAAAGAAAAGCGGAGATTTGCAGAATCATATATTACTTTTCCCCCTTTTCTTTTCCTGTTAAACTAGTTCCATTATTTCATTGATCATTGATATGTTATCATTAGACAGATAGATAAATGGACAGATTGATAGGTTTTAACAATAATCTCTTATTTCAATATACCTTGGTGTTGAGGATATAACACACTTAAAATGAATATAATAATTACAATTGATACGGTAGCGCAACGCAGTTTTGGACATACATGTATATATCTTTTACATTTTTTTTTTTTTTTTTTTTTTTTTTTTTTTAATTTACCGAGTTAATCAGCCTTATGGGTACTTGATCGACTAGAGGAGGGGGTGGGTCGACTTTTACTTGTGGGGCAAATTGTTTTATGAATGTGAGGCGAGTTGTCTTGGGGCGAGTTAATGTGGGGCGACTTGTCTTGGGGTGAGTTTGGGCCGAGTTGTCTGTAATTCAATACGTGGACCGAATATGTGGTTTTGGACTGCATCGGAATTTGGTGCGAAGTTTCGATCGGGTGGGGCGAGTTTAAGTCCCCCAGTTGTTGTTTCAGCTGACTATTCCAAGGCGGTTCTTCTCTTCTGTTTTAATTCTTCTTTGTAAGCAATGCTGTGTTCTAGCTTCAACACTGTTCAGCATGATGTTTTCTGCCATGCTTACAGATGCTTTCCAGGATGGTGACAATGGTATACCTATAAGGTATCGCTTTGATGGGAAACTTTTCAACCTAAGAAGGTTGCAAGCCAAGGTGCAGACAGAGGTGCTAGATGAGTTCCTCTTTGCTGATGATATGGCAAAGGATGCTCCAACAGAAGAGAAAATGCAAAAAGGTGTGGATCAAGTATCTGATTCATGTGACAGCTATGATCTCACAATAGGCATAAAAAAGACTGAGTAGTATATCAGCCAGCACATGGAAAGCCTTACAAGGAGTCTGCCATCACAGTGAAAGGTCAACGACTGCAAGTGGTAGACAAGTTCACCTACCTTGGAAGCTCATTGTCTAGAGTTGTGCACATTGATGATGAAGTCAATGCTAGGATTGCCAAAGCTAGTGCAGCATTTGGCCGGCAACGTGGAAGTATTTGGGACCGAAGTGGAATCAGACTTGACACAAAGCTGAAAGTATACAGATCGGTGGTGCTGCCAACACTATTATATGCATGCGAAACTTGGACAGTTTACCAAAGGCATGCCAAAAGACTGAACCACTTCCATACAAGCTGTCTTAGAAAACTTCTAAAGGTCAAGTGGCAAGACAGGATTCCAGACACAGAAGTCCTGAAAAGGGCAGGGATGCAGAGTGTATATACTCTTCTGAAATTAGCACAGTTAAGATGGGCAGGCCATGCTACCAGAATGCCTGATGAACGTTTGCCAAAGAAAATCCTCTATGGATAACTACAAGTTGAAAAACGTTCCCATGGTGGTCAGAAGAAGCGATACAAGGACACCCTCAAAATGATGGGGAATACGAAGCAAAAAGAATCAGCGAAGCCGAGCAGAAACGTGCACAGCGGAAAGCCAGCGCTAAGGCATCACCAACAGAGCTTTCTTCCTCAGACCTCTCTTGTTCTATCTGCAGAAGGCAGTTTAGAGCTAAGATTGGTCTCATCAGCCATCTTAGAACACACAAATAATAACACATCACACAGTTGATTAGGATTGGTCATTGCCAGTAATGACAGACGAACTAAGATTCATACACAGGTACACAAGACACGATTAAACAGGGTCGTGGACGAAACGACTAGGGGTTATGGATTGGGGGCGAAACGACTAGGGGGGAAATGGTATTATGGGGCGAAACGACTAAGGGTAAAAAATAGAGACGAAACGACCAGTGGCGAAACGACAAGGGGGGACGTCTTGGGGGCGAAACGTCTTGTTACCGTGATTTACTGGTAGGAAACAGTTTTAACACCTAATTTTCACTTATGCTTTAATATCAATACGCTAAAAAGAATGGCATATTTCTGCCAAATGCAGTGATAAAATCCCCAGATGCTTACCCAGTCAGCATTTTACGTAAATCTATATCGGGCCGTCATCGGCCCGTCAGGGTAGCTGACGGGCCGATGACGGCCCGATGTAGATTTACGTAGAATGCTAGCTGGGTATATGGTAATTTAAATTATGGTTATTGATATTTGAAATGTTTGCTCACCTGGTTCTCATTAATATTCCTGAGGAACTTACGACATCATTGTTTATTTTTCATATAAATATTTTTTAAATGTTTTTAAATTTGATTTTAAAATATAAAGGTAATAAGAATAAATATATTTCTATCGTATTATTTATACATGTATGTGGGGTTGTAATGGCGGTAAGTTTTAACAATTGACTGAATTTTTAAATGCCAAGTTAACTTTTGAAATTAACTTTAAATAAATTTTTGGTGGGATTGACTTAAATTCCACTTTCTAAAGTTATTTTATTGAAGTTTTATGATTCCTAATTATTTTTATGAATGTAATTTTCAGCCGTTTACTTCTTTTTGTTCTGAACCTAGAGACATATTTTCATGCGATTTTCAAGAACGTGTGTCGTCACAATGGGTCTCTACATCTACATCTATGTGGTACACGCCGTCCGTCACACTTGGTGATTTAGATATAGACATATAGAAACTTTATTTTTCATTCTTTATTTTGAAATTGTCCAAAATTAGAAGATTCGTCATCTTCAATGACCCATCCAAGTGTTTATTTTTTTATTTAGAATATACCTAATTCTAAATTCTCTCCCAGTAGGCACACAACATCAAAATGACGTCGTATCAACGTCGATGAGACTTGATCACGTCGCATCGACGTTGATACGACGTCATTTTAACGTTGTGTGCCCGCTGGGCTGTGACACCTAGCTGACGTAGGATTATTAATGGTCAAAGTATATATCTACAAGACCAGACAACATCGACTGTAGTTGTTGTTGTCAATCAGAATAATGGCGATATACTGTCGGTTATGAACATAATGTGCTGTAAAACCGCTCAGTACTTCACACACATCGCTTAACACATGAAGTATTACGCTGAGTGGCAAATATGTTACTTTTTGAACTTCCCTCTTCTAAATGAATTACCTGCCCTTGGATTAGAATTTCGCCGCTAGGGTGGACGCCATGTTGAAAGTGTCTGGAAACAGTACACAAAGTTAACGAAAATGAAACTGAAGCGATTTCTTCTCCGTTATTACCCTCCAGGTATTTTCATGACCCATTTTTGAATGTGCTGATGCAATTATATCGACATATATGTTAAAAAATCCTTGATTAACAAGACTAACGATCATATGGCTACTAAAAAGGCAAACGTTTTGACTGCAGAAGAACTTTGCGGGTGGGGTAAATTGTGCGTCTGACATGTTTGATCATGTGTCATTTGTGAACTTACAGCCTGAACTTATGATAAGCACAACAGTCATTTATTGTTAGAAGCATAATATAAATAAAGCATAATGATTTTTTTGGCCGTGCCATTTGGTAGAGGTGCCATGGAAGGTAGCTGGTCCTCGTACACTATACCTTAGTCAACTCATTAGTTCTCATTATCTGGTCAGCTCAAACCAACCAAGTCAAATCATACCAAGTTTGTTTAACTAGTACCTTGTAAAAAAAAAGTGATAGTGCATGGATGGGTAGATAGATAGATAAATAGATAGATTTAATTATTTTGTTTATCATTACAATGACATGACACTGCCAGATGTGGTAAACAATGTAGCCCCTGATCAGATGCTGCATTCAGGAAAATGCAGGAAAACACTTCCCAAGAGATTTGCAAATTCGATAAACAGATAAATAAAAAAGCTAAAGTTTGTTTAACCCATTGTAGTCTGGAGATCCCTAAAAGGGTATTTGGCAAACAGTGCAGACCCAGATCAGGCACAACAGAACACTGCATCAGATCATGGTATACTCTGTTGCAGGGCTTCTATAAACTTCCAGACTCAGGAACTTAAGGTGATTAGTTCTGTTATTAAAACAAGGGGATGTGGCAGATAGCACCCATTTCAGAACTTTTATTGTTTAGCAGGCATGAAGCTGGCCCAGAAAAATAGGGAGACGTCAGGTCTCCCTCATGGGAAATTAGGGAGATGTGTTCCATGATCAGGGGGGCGTGACAATTCCAATGGTGAATGCCGCCAAACTTTAAATTTATGAAATGATTTTAACATTCTATTTGTTTGTTTATTATTATTACTATTATTATTCTTCCTTCAGTGGTAACAATACTTGAAGCCTTTCATTATTTTTTGCATATAGAGCAGATATTTATATTTTGTAGTTTCTTTGGCAAATGATTCGAGGGACATTTCTCAAGAAATACTGAACTAATCCTCGCAGTGGCACCCCTCCTCCACTGCCTTTCAATTTTAACTTCGTAATACATTAACCTATAGATAATGTGCTATTCTATTCTGTTATTCACCCCCTCCACAGAAAAAATGACCTTTCAGTCGTTATAAAGTCTTAATTCAGAAGGTCCCTTTAAACAGTTACCTGTATGACGTAGTTCCTCCCGCTCAAATGATCACGTGTCAGTTTCTTTTCTGTGGACTTAGAATGTTCAAGGATTATTATTCTGTGTTAGAAAAAATGGATTAAAATTATTCTACACGGTTAAAATTTTTATATCCTTGACTTTCTCTGGTTCTATATTCACTCCTTCTACTATCTATGTACTTATTTTCTAAATATCGATCTTAGATTTCTTGTTTTCTCAATGTTAAATTTCTTCCTTTGTTTCCGCGTCGGTCGATGCATTTTGCCCGCGGCAACTGTGGCCATTTAAAAACTAAATGGGATACACATTTATCTTGTTTAACTTGTAATTCTTGCACACGTATCTCTCCGTGTTATATTTGTAGTTCCTGGACAGAAAAAGTTTGGAACCTAGCAGAAAGAAGACGCCTTCATGCTACTAGAAAATCAGTTGTGACGCAGAAGAGAAAACAGAAGAAATCAAAGAAATCCAAGAAGTCCCAGTCAGACATGTCTGACAACGGGACAGTTGATGGGAGCACCGCCCCTCATAGCTTTACTGCTCGGGGCAGGACCCATCAAGGTGGCAGCCTGGCGGACTTAGAGTCTGACCGGGCACTAAGCCCACCAGTCACCGGTCATCCAGTCACCAGTCACCAGTCACCCAGTCACTGGGCAACTTATCTCCGTTCATCCAGTCACCGGTCATCCAGTCGCCGGTCAACCAGTCACCAGTCATCAGTCAACCAGGCACCAGTCAACTAGGCTCCAGTCAACCAGGCATTGGTTTACAGTCATTCGCGTATGACCTACAAACACAAATTCCGCCTGGTTATATTCCTATGAATGTGCCTGTACAAAGCTACGCTCCGTCCATAAGTAGCCATATTTCACATGGTAGTGTCCACAGACTATCCAATGTTTTAATTCCTGGTTACTAACGTTCTGATAGACTAAAACTTCCTAATCCAGCTTCTTCCTCTAGACAGATTATTCCACTCGAACCTGATTTTTCGCAGGTCTCAGATCCGAGTGTAATGATTGAGCCTCCTATTTCAAATGATTTATCTATCTCCAGACCTTCAAGGAAGGATCAGTCAAAAAGAGAGCATAAATCTAAAAAGAGAAGAAGACATCGATCGTCCTCTTCTTCTATCTCTACTTCCAGATCAGACTCTTTGAGTTCTTCTCGGCGAAAGAAAAATTCAAAGAGATCTAAGCACTCTCAAAAAAAGAGAAGAAGACGATCGATGACGCCTTCTTCTTCATCAAATTCCTCCCAATCTCAACTTGACATTGGTAGATATACAAGGGCTCATAAATCTCCCCAGGTTGTTCAAACGCCAACTCTAATACAACCTGAGGAGACTAATTTTAGTCCAATCACTAATCAACCTATTAATTACTATCAGATTCAGCCGAATCTCACTCAACAGAACAAGGAGTCAGATTCGGAAACTGAATCCGAAGTCTGGTCATTTGATCGTGCGATTAACGAGGTCTTCCGGCTTCTTCCTCCTGAGTTATGCCCCAAAACTCAGCAGGATCAAGCTCCATTAAAACCTCTCTCTGGGATCAAACAATTAATGGAGTCTCGTTCCACTCCATTACTTGTTCTCCCACAATCCAAATTAGTACAAAATACAACAAAATGTATTCAAAATAGACTAGAATCGGACAAATGTTCAAGAGATTGAATTTGCCCGCAAAGCTTGGTTTCGGCTCTTGCTCCGACTAAATTCTACAAGAGCCAAAACCAATATTTGCCAACTGATAATATCCCTCAATTAGAAGCGGATGCGTCTCTCCTAGACATTTAGTAAAGGAAGAGCTTCTATTCCGCTCAAGAATCTAGAAGCATGGGAAAGGAAGGCTAGAAAACTAGTCGCTATTAATTCTCATGCTGATCTATTTTCTTCAGCTGCCTTCCTTTCATTACAACAAGAATCGATGTTGGTTGCGGCCCTTTCCAGACTTCTGGAGGCCGTAGCCAAATCGATTAAACATGCTACTGCCATGTCTACACTTTTAACTACTGAATTATTCCAAGCTAGGAGGGACGCAGCCCTAGCTTCGTCTAAACTACTACTCGACAATTCCACATACGAGTTAAGGAACGCTCCTATTAACTCAAAATCCTTATTTGAAGGCAGGATAAAAGAAATAGCTAAATCAAACTTCGAAGCTCAACAGCAAAGGTTTCTAGCTTCTACATCCATTCAGTCACAATCTCATTCTTATAAGCCTCCTTCGCAGAGCAGAGCTTTCAAGATACCTAAATATCCTGCTAAACAAACAACATCCAGACCTAAACCTACGCAGTCGTATAGGTCCAAAAATATTCCTCAAAGCTCATCTTCTCACATTAAGAAAGATAATATCAAGAGGACTGGTAACATCCGTCAGTTCCCCTCCTTTAAACCTGCCTCTTCCTCCACAAGATTATGAAGGCCCGCCCTTTCCACTGCCTGCTCTTCCGCTCGCGGACATTCCAGTGGGAGGACGATTGGCCCATTTTGTGGAAAAATGGGAGGAAATAACAGACAACAAATGGGTCCTCTCTATCGTACAAAACGGATTCAGGATACCATTCATCAAAATTCCTCCTTTGTCACCTGTTCCGATCAGAATGAGTCAATCCTCCTCCCCGTTTCTCAGAGAAGAGATCGAAAATCTTCTCAACAAACGGGCAGTGGAAAGGGTACAGAATCCGGGAACTCCCGGCTTTTATTCCCGGATATTCCTTGTGCCAAAAAAGAACGGAAAGTTTCGTTTAATATTAGACCTGTCTTTATTAAACCGTTACATGTACATGTACATAGAGAAACAAGCATTCAAAATGGAAACAGTCAAATCGGTAAGACAAGCGATGAGACTCAACGATTGGGCTGTCTCCATAGATTTAACAGATGCATATCTACATGTGCCGATACATCGTCAATCCAGGAAGTATCTTCGCTTCGTACACGGAAGATCAAGTATATCACTTTTCGGCCCTACCGTTCGGAATGTCCCTAAGTCCGTTAATTTTCTCGAAACTGATGGACGTTATTGCAGCTTTTCTACGCCAACGTGCCATATCAGTTTTTCCATACCTAGACGATTGGCTGATAAAAAATCTGATTCACAACCGTCTGATTACTCAGACAAAGATTTGCATTCAAACTATTCAAAGCCTAGGTTTTCTGCCAAATCTCAAGAAATCAGATCTCTTTCCTGCTCAGAAATTCACCTTCATAGGTATGGAATTTCTGACGCAACAAAATTTAGTCAGGGTTCCAGCGGATCGTGTACAGAACCTAATTCTAACAATCAAGAAAATAATGTCAGCAAAACATGTATCGGCACGAACTTTCCTTTCTCTTTTGGGCAAACTCAGTGCTGCAGCAGACCTTGTTCTCCTGGGCAGACTGCACTTACGTCCTCTTCAGATGTGCCTGCTGTCAGTCTGGAAACCTCATATTCTTCCTCTCGATCACCCGATCTCGATAAACGGCATGATTCGATTTCACTTACAATGGTGGATAAACCCCATTCGATTCGAGACAGGGACTTCTATCCATCCTCCAGACCCCGAATTCTTCCTTTATACGGATGCCAGTCATTACGGATGGGGAGCTCATTTAGAGCCGACAACACTGTCCTTTCATGGTCGCTGGACAGAAAACCAATCCCAGCTCCATATCAATATGTTAGAAATGATGGCCATACGATTAGCACTGAAACAAGCCAAAACATTTATTCACCATTCTTGCATCATGATATCCACAGACAACACAACGGTGGTCTCATATATCAACAAACAGGGTGGCACTCATTCCCCATATTTTTGCGTAGAAGTTTGGAAAATACTCAATTGGTGCCTGGAACAAGACATAGTTATCAGAGTACGTCACATACCAGGCAAATTCAACATTCTTGCAGACCGCCTCTCAAGACTAGACAAACCTATCAAGACAGAATGGGCTCTAGATCAAACAGTTGCGAATTCAGTATTCCAGATGCTCAACTTCCCAAATATGGATCTGTTTGCGACAAGATTCAACCACAGACTCCCATTATATGTCTCTCCAGTACAAGACTACAAAGCACTAGCGATAGATGCCCTGTCCATGGACTGGAATCATCTTCATGCATATGCTTTTCCTCCTTTTATTCTGATACCTGCTGTTCTAGAGATAATCCGACAACATCAGTGCAGAACGGTCACACGAATCACCGAAATACCGGAATACTACCGAAATACCGGAATACCCGTGAAAAATATAGGTATACCTGTGAAAGATACCTATTAAAGACACCAATATTGGCTTTAATTAATTAATTAAGTAATATTATGTCAACCTAATGGAAAAGGGAATATATTTTAAGCTCAAATAATTTGCAAATTCTCATTAAAGTGTTTTTTTTTTTGTTTTTTTTTTTTTTATTATTATTATTTGAAAACATTATTGATAGTCCACTTAATCAGAGCCGGAATACGACCGGAATACCGTGAAAAACGTGAATTTCCTAAACTTCAAACAAAAAGTCCCTACAACTTTTTGTATAAAACATTTATCAATTCAGGGAATAAATTAATCTGATTGAAATGTAAATGCCGTCTGCTGAATATGCTAAGCGCTTCAAGGGTTAAAGTATGGCTACATTTCATTTGACAAGGGAGACAAACGGACACGCTTGAATGTATCTACACTACTCGAATCGAGGCCTGGACGGTTGATGATTGGACCAGGGATACGACTGTCCATTTAAATCACCGTGACTTGGTGTCTTATGTCTCTTTCAACAACGACAAAAAAAAAAAAAAAAAAAAAATCAATTTGAGATAATAGAACGCGGCGTCTGGTCAGGTATTCACTGTTTGCAAAATCAGTTCAGCCATTTTTTTAGGAATAACAAAATCTCATAGCTGGATGTACCTAAAATGGACCAGCCAGAATCTGACAAGTTTTGCAAACTCTCTCTCTCTCTCTCTCTCTCTCTCTCTCTCTCTCTCTCTCTCTCTCTCTCTCTCTCTCGTTTTACCCTCATATAAATATGGCACGTCTCCTTTCGAGCTATAAGTTGTTTGCACTGACTTTATTGGAAAAATGATATCGCACCGGCAGGAATCGAACGCAATTCGATCCCCACTTATCATGAAACACATTTGCTATGGTCATTCACTTCTCCAGCGCTTCAGGATTGGCAGTTACAAATTTCTGGAGTTACCTCCCTTAAAAGAGTAAAAACCCTGCAGTGTGAGGACGTTACCCCGCATTTACCAGGGTACAAATGAATATTTTTATGTTATTCTCTTACAATATATACATTAATAACATTATCTTTATTGGCTTATAGTGCAATTTTCAAAACTTTCGTTTCCATGTAATGTGTTCTGTTTTTGTGTCTTCAACATTCGATATACAAAACCAAGACCGTAATTTATTTAACGAGAAAAATAGACGTATGTATAAAACTAGCATCGGCAGGAAAGCATCTTCAAAATACTATTTGGCCATATTGTCATATGCTGTCGCGGACATTCTAGGCAGAGTCTTCCTGGGTGGAAACCAATACTAAGATACGCGGATAAAGTGTCTTGCTCAAAGACACAAAACTTGGTGCTCGCGGGTATCGAATTACCGCTATCTCGGCTAATTCAGCAGACGACAAAAAAAAATAAGGAAAAAAGAATCGTTATTTCTTTTATTACCAAGAAAACAGGATTTGACATTTCATACACTGGAGACAATTTGCATGAAATGCAAATCCTGTTTTCTTGGAAGAAAGGAAAAATATTTCAAAATGTCGTCTGTTGAAAACTTTACCCAGAATGTTAAGCGTTATGGTCTGCACAAACAAATCGCGCATGGGTCTGTGCATGGCAAAACCGACAATAAAACTTGTACGAAGAGACGAATCAGCCTGCACACTCTGAGCCTGCACATCAGTAGTCTGATCAGAGCCTTCGCTAATCGTATGTACCTCCTACAATCTATGGGTTTAACAAAACGTCTTGTGCGACGAGCGAAAACTCGGGTCAATCTGCGCAACTGCATATTCTGATCAGAGCATTCGCTGATCGTATTTAATTTCGATAGCCGGGCTGTCCAAACCGGGATAACCAGTGTGACATTCTGATCAGACCCTTTGCTGATCGTACAGTATGCACCTTCTTCCGACTCCGGGCTATCCAAGAAGCTTGCTTTATATAGTGGGTCGATGCACAGACTGACCTGAGTCTTTGCTGGTCGTACGTACATTGTACTATAGTACGTTTTGTCGTCCGGTTCATCAAGCCTTTCATATGGGACTTTAAACCAAGGTCCACATTTCTCTATGACCTAGCTGTTACTGGGACGTAAAAACTCACTCATTTGAATTGTCATTAGCCTCTATTGCCCTTGTGTGGGTAAAGTGTGTTTTTGTGTGACAGACATCCTTTACACATGGGCTGTCTTATTGATTCAATGCCTCTTTGATAGCAGAAGCGCCCCTTTAAGTAAATTTATATTGACACGTGCGGTTGCTGCACGCGAGTGAGACTTTCCCGGTCTTTTATTATAGTACGTCATTTATATTGAGCGCGTGCGGTTGTTGCATGGGAAAAGGCAGTTACAGGAATACCAAATATAAATACGTATCTCGTCGATTGGGGCAGATGTTTGATTCTCTTTGTGGTTTTTGTGATTTTCATGTGTTTGTTTTGTTTTCTACGGCATATTAAGTAAAAATGACCATGCCGGGCCCACTTATGTGGCCGGAGTAGACTAAGCCAAAGAATCCAGTACTTTTTCATATGGAGCTTTGTTGAAGCCCATGTTACGTGCTCGAACAGTGAATGGGGCTACCGGGGTTATCTTAGGACCTTGAGAGTACCCAAATATATTCAGGGAACAAGGCAGCATTGGTTAATATTTTAAGAAAACAAGGGAACCTAATTTAGGTGGATCGGAATGCGGAAATTTGGAAAACACTTTTCGGATAATAAGACCTTTGCTACCAGCGACTCAGATCAACTTGCGCATCCGCATGAGCGTGGACGATATAACCTTCGCACAGACTGTACTATATGGTAAAAAAATAAATATATAAATAAATAAATATATTTATTAAAGATATATCTAAATAAATTTATTTCTTAAATAAATAAATAAAAAAAAAAGACAGGTTACGCCGAGGAATTTCGCATAACTTCGCAGAAATATTGTCTCCGGGTACAATATTACGATTCCGAGTAACTTCGCACAACTTTGCATAACGCATACTTTGCGCGGACTTGCGAGTGTTGTCCGCTGAATATTACGTTTACTGGGTTTGATTCCCAGTGTTTTTGGGAAGTCCGTAAAACGCCGATATTCGGGGTATAGAGATTTTCTTCTTTTGGGGGGTTCTTTTACCTGAGTGTATGTACTTTTCGTTTGAAGTGTAGGTAATTCACGTTTTTCACGGGAATCGGTCGTATCCCGGCTCTGATTAAGCCGACTACAACAATGTTTTCAAATAAAAAAAAAAAAAAAAAACACTTCAAAGACAATTTGCAAATCATTTGTGGTTAAAGTATTATCCCTTTTCCTTTAGGTTGACATAATATTACTTAATTAATTAATTAAAGCCAATATTGGTGTCTTTAATAGGTATCTTTCACAGGTATACCTATATTTTTCATGGGTATTCCGGTATTTCGGTAGTATTCCGGTATTTCGGTGATTCGTGCGACCCAGTGCAGAATAGTTCTCATAGCTCCGTTCTGGCCACAACAACAGTTGTTCTCAGAACTTCTTCTTCTATTAGTGTCAGCTCCGATTCGTCTGCCACTAATTCCAAGACTACTGACTCAATCCAAAGGAAGATTTGTACATCAAAACCTCCCAATTCTCGACCTTCACGCTTGGGAGTTATCAAACAATCAATCAGAGATAAGAAATTTTCACAAAACGTTGCAGATTTTGTCTCCAGATCAAGAAGAGCATCTACACAAAAAGTCTACGATGCAAAATGGACCATCTTCTCTAATTGGTGTCATACAAAAAGGTTAATCCGATCTCGGCCCCTATTACAGTTATAGCCGATTTCTTAATCTTTCTTTTTTCGGAAAAGAAATGTCAGATTAGTACTATTAAAGGTTATACAAAAATGTAGATCTATGATCTCTAACACTTCAAAATTCAAAACTGGTAATAGAATCGGATCTAATCCAGTTTTATCTGAACTTATCAGATCCTTTGAACTTCAACGACCAGTACAAAGATCTCTTACACCTAAATGGGACTTATCGTGGGTTTTAGTATGTCTACAAAAACCACTTTTTGAACCTCTTAATAAGGCTTCTAAATTTCACGTTACTATTAAGACAGCCTTTCTCTTAGCTCTTGCCACTGCTAAAAGGTGTAGTGAAATACATGCTCTAGCTATGGATTCACAACATTTAAGATTTAATCAATCTGATGGTTCAGTTTCCTTGATTCTTAAATCTGGTTTTTTAGCAAAAAACCAGCTTCCTTCTGTTAAACCAGATCCTATTGTTGTTCCTAGTCTTGCTCGAATATGTAAATGGGAACATACTGACAGACTTCTTTGCCCCGTTAGGGCTCTGAAATTCTATCTCAAAATGACTAGCTCTTATCGCCAAAATAGAACTAGACTTTTTCTTCCTATTAAAGGCAATAAGGATATTTCTAAAGATACTATCTCGAGATGGATATCTTACACTGTTAAACTTGCCTATAGGAAACTCACTAAACGAGATATCTCTTTCCTTAAAATCAAAGCTCATGAAGTTAGAGCTCTTTCCTCTTCTTGGGCTTTCTTCGACAAAGTTCCTCTCAATGATATACTTCAAGCAGCGGTTTGGAATAGTTCATCAACTTTTGCCAAATTCTATCTCAGAGACATGTCTCAACAAGCACAGAGTCTCCAAAGTTTGGGCCCCATTGTAGTGGCCCAAAAAGTGGTGGGGGGCCAACAGCAATCAGCTATGGATGTGTAGACAATGTCAACAGCCCCCCTAGACCTGATGCTATACTAGAGAGGTACTAATTATATTATATTATATTATATATATATCTTAACCCTGGATTACTTTATCCTTGGTTAAAGGATCTTATTATTGCCTTAAGCACTAATTATGTCCTCATTATATATATGGGTCTATTTCAGGTAAATGGAAAAAATAACCTCCATCACACTGAATTATTAAAAATCTAATATGAACCATTTTTTTGTATTATACTGATAAAATGATAATTAAAGTTTCAAAAATTGGCAGAAAAAAGATAGTTTATGATTTTCTTTAAAAAATATGAACAATAATTTATGACCTAGTAAATGTGATGGATGTTACCTGGTCAATGTATATGTGAATATATGACATAGTATGTTTTGTTATTTATATAAATAAATTTTTCATTAAAGAGTTAAAAGTGTAGTATATCTTTTAAACAAATAATTGGGAAAAGAGGGATTTCTGTTTCTCCTTTTTGTGAGTTGTTTTAAAGTGACGGACGTTACTTCTTTTTCCAACGCATTTTACATTTGCGTCAAGTCAGCTTTGTGGAAAGGGCATTAATTATCACTCTGGTAAAAGTCTGGTTTCTACTATTCGAGCTTGACTGCCTGATAGTGTGTAATAATTGTAATACATTATGCAATTTATACTATTATTGATGTAAATGTGTTTGGACGTTACACTTGACCGATTGACTAATAAAGAAAAGTGACGGATGTTAAACATGACTTGATATTCCATTTATATCTACTTATCTTGTCTTTCATCAAATTTTGAGAGACTGATGGACTCCGCATCTGATCTGAGATGCAAACTATTAAGTACTAATACCACTCTTACACTCCAGTTAAAGTTAAAAAGCTGAAAAAAAAAAAAAAAAAAGCTGGAACAAGTGAAATGTTGGACATAATGTAAACTTTAGACGCTAGAAACTTAATCATTGCAGCAAATTTCTACTGTTCAAATCAATAATGCTATTGGCATACTTACCACATCAAGTAAAACCAGAAGATGATAAATTAACAAACTCTGATACTGGGGCAAAACGGCCTCGGTGGCTCAGTTGGATGCGCCGTCCGACTGGAGACCAGGAGGTCGCGGGTTCAACCCCCGCCGAGGTCGGCAACATTCTTTCGTGGAGATTGATCATGAAATATTTTCTACGGTCATTCTCTCCCTTCCGCTGATTCAAGAAGGGCAGTTGTCAGTTTCTGGCGAAAGAATGTGCACAATACTGGTTAACCGCTTAGAGGACTAAGCCTGCCCAGTAAACATGTGGTTAGGTAAACTGACCGCGCTCGACATGACCGCATTGGGTTGACTGGGCCGTAAAACCTCAACACAAACAAACTGGGGCAAAACATACTTTGATACTGGGCCAAAACATACCAGAACAACTGTATAGTTCTAATTGAAAACATTAAGTAAGAATTCAAAGTAAGTTTTAAAAGTATTATAGACTTTATGATTTTAAGAACAGACTATCAGAGTTGTCTGGTATGACTTGCTTTTCAGTAATAAAGAAGGCAAGATGAAACATTTAATAAATGTATTTATTTCTTTCCCACCATTTCACAGAACAAAACAAAAAATCAGACTTCCGGAACTTTGGTGTCCACTTCTTTTAAAAGTTTGCATCAGCTGAAAAGATAAAGTGGAAATGTATAGAATTAAAGCAGCAGGGGGGGAATGGACTTTATTTTTGGGGGGCCCAAAGGGGCTCCCGCGTAGACAACAATTTGTATCAAAGTCGAGATGCTCCCACGTAGACAAACAATTCTGTATGTACGTCAAGACGACCTCCTCGGGCGTGCGGCCGCGCATCGGCTCTTCCTGAGGCCCGTGCCCCCAGCAGCCCCCAAGTGAGCATAGTGAGAGCCCCTGGGGACGGCCCCTACCCTCGCCGGCCTTTGGGCTCATCTATTAAAGAAGTGGATGACTGCTGATATACCACTACAAGCGACATGCCCAAGGGACACAACACCTGCAAATGGCTGACCGTGAGCTCAACGGAGCTCTGTGGTAAAAGCTGTCTTACGGACTTTTGTAAAGTTCATCTGGTGAGACTTTGTAAAGGCTCACGCACTCAGCCCTGCAGGGGTTGTGGGGTAGGGGATACTAACAAGCAACAGCTCTGTTGTCAGTGCGGGTATAGGAGTGAGTGGCGTTGAGCAACAAGAGCGATGCGAAAGGAATTTGCGCGTCTGGCCGCCATCAAGATTTCCATTTAGAGGAAGGTGATACAAGGTATATACCCATCTGGCGCCATGGCTACAATTGATGACCTGATCGAAGAAATACTCGCAAAGGCCCGTCCTCGATGTGCCCATTCCAGACCACAGTGGCCATTTACCGACCTGTTCGTGTCCCCAACCCAGTAAGACTCCCGGCTTACGAGCCTTGGGTCGAGATACTTAACGACGCCAAAGACAAATTCTAGATCGATGGCGCCGCCCCTGTCTTCTCTACATGGAGGGTTGAATGAGAAGACCCTCTGGACATTGGTGATGTCGAGATCGCCGATAGCATGCATGCCAGAGTCGACAGGCTGGCACTGGATGCCCGACGTTAGGGTTACACAACTTCTGGCGGCTCTCCCAGGGGGGCACGGAGTTTCTCCTGTGAATCAAGTTTCTCCAGGAGAAAGCTGAAGATGATTGGGTCCTTAAAGACAAGTTTGATCCAGTCTGGGCTGAGCGGAAGAAGGGCCGGGGGGGGTGGGGAGGGGGGTGTCGAGGTCGCTCGGAACACAAGCCCTGGGGTATTGATTGGAATCGACAGTGTGTTCTATCAGAACGCCTACCCATTCACCGCAGTTTTCTACGGCCTCTACCCTATCAGGGATCCAGCGTCGAGGGGGCAGCGGCAAAACCATGCAAGCGATCGAGCTCTTCCATACCAGAAGCCCCCCTCGTCTTCACCCCGACCCATCGCCTGGCCAAAGAAATGCGGGCTAGGGGCGTCCAGGCCCAGACCTATCACAGCTTCTTCCGCTGGAGCGGCCAAACGGACTGGACGCCTGAAAAGATGGGACAGAAATTTGTTCCCCGTGTGATCATCTGAGACGAGGTCTGCACAGTGCCCTGCCCCACTCTGCAAACCTTCCTCGACTGGCTCGAGGGACGGGGAGTCCAGGGCATCTGCTGTGGCAATCAGGGGCAGCCGCCCCTCATCGCCGGAGAAATGCCACACGACTGGCTCTGCAGGCATGCTGACTATTACGAAGAGGTCGAGGTAGACCACAGAGCCAAAAAGAAATGCGGGCCAGGGGGCATCCAGGCCCAGACCTATCACAGCTTCTTCCGATGGAGCGGCCAAACGGACTGGACGCCTGAAAGGATGGGACAGAAATTCGTTCCCCGTGTGATCATCTGGGACGAGGTCTGCACAGTGCCCTGCCCCACTCTGTAAACCTTCCTCGACTGGCTCGAGGGACGGGGCGTCCAGGACATCTGCTGTGGCAATCAGGGCAGCCACCCCCAATCACCGGAGAAATGCCACACGACTGGCTCCGCGGGCATGCCGCCTATTAAGAAGGGGTCGAGGTAGACCACAGAGCCAAAAGCCCTCAAGAAGCGAATCCGCTTCAGCTCGACAGGGTCCAGTGCCGAGAGGTGCGAAAGGCGCTTCCTGGTTGCCTCGGGTGGGAACTCTTCTTGGAGGCCTGGAAGCCATGTGATCTCAGACCTCAAGGCAGAAGGTTGGCGACAGGGCCCAGAGGCTGCTGTTCGAGCGCCATGAGGAGTATTGCCCGGACACGTCCGTGCCTCTGTTATATTGTCCCAAGGATACTCGATGGCAAAACATTGTGGTCACCATCGCTGGGCCCTTGCTGGATGGCAGGCGAGACCAGCAAGAGCTCGATGTGCCCTTGAAATATGCCCGCGAGGTCCTCGACGGCAAGTGGGGCCAGGACTGGGCTCTTGGCTATGCCCTCACCGTTCACTCGAGCCAGGGTCTCATGCAGTCTCATGGGTGGAGTATCTCAGCCAGCTCGAGCGGGTAGTTTCCCCCCCATCCCCCTCTCTGAGGGTGCACGCACACTCACCGAGCAGCAGCTCCGCAAAGTCATCAAGAGGAAGCTTGTGGCCTATAAGCGACAGGACCAAGCCAAGGGGCTCTAGCCTGAAGGTTGATTACATCCTAGCACTGAAGTAGGCCCTGAACAATCGCAGAGCCGCGTGCTTACCAGCCAAAGGAAAACCTAATCAGCAGTTACTATTGACCCAGGTGTTTTGAGAATGTTTGTCAAATTTAACATAAAAAAAAAAATAGTTATGTCAAAATGTAACGGAATACTCTTACATTGCACAGTTGAACTTGATTTTGCTCCAAAGAAAAAACTTCAAAAACAAAATCCTGATAATTTTTCAATTATGATGGATATATTAGCTCATGAGAAGAACTTGTGCTGTTGATGAAAACAAACTTTGATCGGACATTACTATGGACAACTTTTTCATGTCAATTGTTACTTCCAGTCACTGAAAAAGCTGTCAAAATGTTACGGGCATGCGAAAATTTTATAAGTAGAGAATGATTCAGAGAGATACCAATTAATTTGATTTAAACCAAACAACTAACTTTAAAAATCACAAACTGGGATAATTATCATGAACTGTATTGATATTTTGTTGCTAGAACCAACTGCTATCTGTTCGGCAATTACCTCTGACATTCCGGGGTAATACAATCCTGTCAAACAAAACGCTGCATCAGACAGATTCTGTCAAATGTAACAGCCGTTTGTGCTCGTCGAAAGTTTGCCATCTCTAAACAAAATTTCAGCCTTTGTTGAGTAATATTATTAAAAGAATACACACTAGAAACCATTGAACATAAGTAACAACCAGAACTTAATATTTCATCCACTGGTTGTTATGTGACGGACGTTACAACGTAAAAAATATTTGACCGACAAATTATTTTTCTTGCTATCGTTCATATTGAAGCGGTCTCACAAAAATTGATGACGTAGATCACTAGACGGTGTTAATACAACTTAGTCCAGCGTGAAAATCACCCGAGCATTCTTCCACATTACGCGGTATGACGATATGATCGGATGTTATAAAGTTGACCGACAGATACCGTTGTTGTAAAAATTCGGTCTTTTTTTCAAGAACGAATGATCTTTCATCAAGTAAAAATTATAAACTAACAGTATAACAACTGCTCTTGAAATGGATATAATGAATCTGTCCAGTTTTGAGACGAGTTCCCTGTCTCAGATCAAATAAAAAATTCGTTATTTTGACCGACAGCATAACCGGCAAAACGGGTCTTTGTGTAACGGATTTTTTATTTGATAAATTGCGTAAAAACGTCAAATAAACACAAAGCAATCCAGAAAAATCATTTTGGTATTAAAATATTATAAAAACGTTATGTAGAAGTTCAAGAGGATGCCAATTTTGTTTGTTTTGACATGTCATACTCAAGGCATCGTTATTAGGGTGCGGAAAAATAATGACTTTGTTGATCAAAAATAAAATCTTGTAATACTGACAAACAATTTTAATTTGATATTTTTTTTAATATCTGTCTATCATAGGAACTTAATCAATATGCATTAAATTTCCGTTATTTTCTGTCAGATTTGTACTTTTGGGAAAAAAAAGTGACGGAGGTTATTTTTTCCATTTACCTGATAAAGGCCCATATATAAAAATAAATCTTTTTTCTAAGCCTTAATTCAGAAGTTGGGACTAACTTATTAGGAGAAATCCTCCCGACTATTCTACAAATTCTAGCACATTATCTATAGGTTAATGTATTACGAAGTTAAAATGAAGTTTTTTTAAAAGTAAAACATATTTTAACGAGTAATACTTAACCTATAGATAAGTATTTATCGTCCCACCTCCCTTCCCTCCCTCTTTTCTCCTAATTGTGTATTGTTTTACACATAAAAGAAACTGACACGTGATCATTTGAGCGGGAGGAACTACGTCATACAGGTAACTGTTTAAAGGGACCTTCTGAATTAAGACTTTATCAGGACTGAAAGGTTGTTTTTTCTGTGGAGGGGGTGAATAACAGAATAGAATAGCACATTATCTATAGGTTAAGTATTACTAGTTAAAATATGTTTTACTTTTTAAAAAACTTCATTTTCATTGAAAATTCGGTACCCCACCGCACCCAAAAAGTTTGTTGCTGTATGCAGTTGTCTTTTAATCTTGAGAGTTACTGACATTGAGGGTTTTTGTTAGTGAAGTAAAACATTTATCAATCAATCAGTTAATGCTCTCTTACACATCATCGCAAATATATATGTCACATTCTGATCATGGACTAGTGTGTGGAGCTTCCCGCAAAACGTCATTTCAGTGTTTACTTTGCACCGTGTTGCGATCGATATATGCTGCGACAAAAAGTCTGGGTCTTGTTAATATGCGGAAGTTTCGATCTTTGCTAAAATTCGCAGAAAAATAATTGGTGCAGTTTGGGTCTATTTAATATATGTGTATGTTTCAAATGCATTTCTGACAAGGAAAGGCTCTGCAATTTTACATGGTAATAAGTTTATTTTTCTCACAGAGTGGTTTTCCGCCACAAGTTCATGTGACGTCACCCTTATGAGCACGCGGTTTCTTCATGTGGGAGCAAGCGAAAACGTAACTTTTTAACTTGTACTTGAAACATGAACATCCCAGAATTGCCTATCGTCACCCAATGCGCATCTGAGCAGTTCCATGAGAATCTACACAAGGTTTACTGGGCACATTCTGCGGGACTTAGAAATTGCTTTCGTCACTAGAAATAACTATTTTAATGCGCAGAATGGACTCGCATGAGTGATAAGGTACTATTTTGCTTGTAACCGCTTGTCGTCTTTCAAAAGAAAATATCAACATTATAATATAACAGTGCATTTGCAATCACGATGAAAATTTGGCGTCCGAAAACTTTAAAATGAAAAAATAATAATAATAATAATAATAATAATATACATAAATAAAAAAGTACGATCAGGCACGTTAGAATGAGGAGGGGTGGATTGTGCATCAGTCAGAATCTGGGTCAGATTGTCTGCAAACAAACGCTTTTCTAGAGACAGCCTCGGAGGCTCAGTTGGATGCGCCATCCGACTGGAGACCAGGAGGTCGCAGGTTCAGCCCCCGCCGAGGTCGGCAACATTCTTTCGTGGAGATTGATTTTCTACGATCATTCTCTCCCTTCCGCTGATTCAAGAAGGGCAGTTGTCAATTTCTGGCGAAAGAATGTGCACAATACTGGTTAACCGCTTAGAGGACTAAGTCTGTCCAGTAAACGTGTGGTTAGGTAAACTGAGCACGCTTGACATGACCCCATTGGGTTGACTGGGCCGTAAAACCTCAACACAAACAAACATGTATAAACAGTCAGAGCGATGTCTCAGAAAAAAGGCGAGCATGTCTCCCATGTCGCCTGTGAACGTCTTCCCTGGTTTAGTTGCAAAAGAGATAAAACAGAAAAATGATCATCCTTACTGTACTGTGTGGAAAAAAAAATAAATAATAGATACAGTAAAACTTCAATGACTCGAATACTGATGGCTCGTTTACCTTGACTGATTTGAACTTGTTTCCGAGTCCCTAGGAAATTCTTCCGATAGCTCATGAGAACAAATATTTATGCATATTGTAAGGAAATGTTCTTTTTTCATCAGGAAAATGTATTTTGTGTCTACTCATTAGAGTCATTCAATATACTGTTATTTTATAGAAGATTGTAAAGATATCCATAAATTATCCCCGTCTGCCTCTTGAACTGGCGCTATGATTAACCCTCATTGGCTTGAACTACCCCTGTCTAGAACAAATTTCCATTGTCCCAAAGATGTTCGAGCCATCTAAGTTTGATACAGGAGGAGGCACTAACAAAAATCAAAGCATTGAAAGACATACTTTAAAGCAAATTAAGAAAAGCACAGTGCAACCCCCTCTATACCAACCCGTGGGCCAAGAAATATAATTAAGAATATCCTCAGCATGATGGATACTGATTCCAGAATACCAGTGTTGGCCGTTACTGACTGGTCTTAAATGACAATACAGATTAGAAAAATAATTATCTGGAGCACTGGAGTTGACTTAGGTACGAGTTGACCAGAACCCTCCATGGAATGTATTGGTATACATATATCAATGTTTTTTGGGTATCTAACTAAGAAATTCATTATACTTTCAGTGAGAAATAGGAAGTGTCTGTCTGTATAGATAGTCTCTCCTACAGACCCATATTGTTAGCCTTACCATAAGTTCCAGGTATTGATAAAGCACTTCTTCCAAAGAAAGGTGTTTTTCTTATTTCTCCATGAAACCAGTCTGATCAGGGTCCACACTGTTTGCCTGTATGCAAAAATAGGTTTGAAATGTTTACAAGAATATTCAGCAGACAACATAAACAGTTGACATTTTCAGATGCAGGTTTTCTTGGCATTTTAAGGTTTAACCATTATTGTTAGCTCAAAACAGTGCATAGCCTAGTATGTTTTGGATGACTTGTTATTACAGAACACATATATATATTTTTTTATTTTATTATTAATATTATATATATTTTCAGGCATTATTTTAGAATATGAGCAAGGAGGGCTCCTGAAAACTAAATCTATTGATCTGTTGGATTTAAAGCCTGAGTAAGTATTCGTATGATACAAGGCACAAGCAGTATTATAAAGTTTATTTGTCATTGCTCATTGCTCTAGGTAAAACACTTTTTTTTTTCAACAAAAAAGTATTGATACATATTTCTTATTCCTTCACAAAAATGTATGTTGTGTTACTCATTAGAAGCTCCCCAGTTTCATGAAGGTACATGTATAACAATAATGGGTTCAGTTCAAAAGTGGCATTTGTGTGTTGATTTTGACTCAAGTTGTGGCCACTGCTAAACATTGTAAATCTGGTTTCTTATGATGACATCCATCTAAATCAGATGGTAGTACAGTCAACCCTCTTTATACCGACGCTCAGTACAACGACAAAATTCGTTATAATGACAATGTGAAAGTCACAAAACCTTCGCTCAAGAGGTGACAATGAGAAATTATGCAAGAATATTGCATTAAAACTTCAAGCAGCATAGGTTTTGGATATTAACAAGGTCTTCTTTACATATTATTCTGACCATTAAGGATTCTTTACATTGAACAGCAAATTCATTTTAATGGCAACATTTTTGGGAACAAATGTTGTCATTGTAACGAGGGTTCACTGTATGTGTTAATTTTGACTTGAGTTTTGGCTCTTTTTGAATGTTAAAAAATATGTTTCCTTGCATGACTTTAGGTTTCTTTTACAGAGATCAAATGATAATTATACACTGAATAACATGAAATGTATAAAACATATTATTTGTATCCTGTAAGGAGTGCTTACTGACAGTACTAGTTTCAACACATACCAGTGACATGGTATTATGCAGAGCCTTGCGGTGCTTTTATTTTTATATCAAAGGATTTCATTTCCTCACCTGAGTCACCTCTCTAAGAGCCCACACAAGGGCACCAGCATATCCAGACTACCATATTTACCCTAAGTATTGGGACATACTGGCCTGAGCAAATAGTAGATACGTGTAGCAGATGCCTCATAATGTGGTGTCTGAACAGAGTTTAAGCATTTCAGTAATATATAGTAAAATGGACTTGTTCAATTTTTAGAAAAAGTATGGTAAGCAGGGCCTTTAAACGGTAAATATTTTTCTTATTTCTCTACGGAAACATATGTTGTGGGTACTCATTAGAAGCGCCTCGGCGAGGCGCTTCTAATGAGTACCCACAACATATATTTTCATGGAGAAATAAGAAAAATATCGATACTGTTGGATTGAAAAAAGCGCCTTAACTAGTGCTGTGGCCTTAGTACAGATTTTAAGCAATTGGTAATTTTTGGCTATTTATACCCACCCATTAAAATGATTTTTTATTGAATTTGGTATCAGAATTTTTTTTCTTTTGGGTATTAATGAATCATTTTCCTATTTTGTTAATGGGAGCAAGAATTAAAAACATTGGTTATTTACCCCATTAATTTAATTTGAATTGCCTTTTTTTCTGAAGTTTTAATTGGGTAAATACCCGAAAAAGCAGCTTATCTAAGGCACTGACAGTTAGTAAGTATATTGTGTAAATTTGATGATTTTTCTGTTTTCAGAACTGATGTTGATGCAGTAGTAGATGAGATTGCCCGTAAGGAGCCTCTGATTACAGCATCTAAAGCAGACCAAGTCAGAAAACTCATAGGAAGTATCCTTGATAACAAGTAAAGCCTACCTAATCTGGACTGCAAATAAGCTGATGATGAAAATAGTACATGACTGTTTTCCCATATATTAGGGATGAGAATCTTCACTTTTTGGCAAATTTCAGTTTTTTTAAGCATTATACATGGTTTTAAAAAGTTTCATCAGTGGGATGTATGGAGATTTTTTTTTTCCATTAAAATCTTTTCCCATCTCTGATATATACATGTATTACCATAGGTGTATACCCTTCTTTGGATGCCACAGATCTTTCACCGTACAGGTACTTTTTCTAATTCTAAAATCTGAATAAATCCATTTGCTGATGCTGACTTCCTGCCAATAGGGGCCCCATCTAGGTCAGCTGACTGATGTAGCTAGAACTCAAAGCTGGTCTCAGGTAAAAGTCTCATAGATTAGGAGATAATATCTTGACTTCACTCTAGTCCTGCTGACCCGGATATGACCTATCTTTGCAAACAGTGTAGAGCCAGATCAGTTGGCTTCTGAAGAAGCCACACTGTTTGTCGCTAAGCACATGTATGTGAATTTATATCAATATTCTGGATCAAGAAATCAGATTGGCTGAAAATTAGAAGTGGGCGGGGTATCTTAATTTATTCAGCATGGCAAGGGTTAAGAAATAGATCAGCTGTAGCAGTAATTTATTGTGTAATAAATCACAGTTTGGAGGTCAGTTATAAAAGTAGATCATATTGGAGCACATAGTATGAGCGATAGATGCACATGTATTAACAACTATGGTAACTGATGAACTGTGATTTATTACTTAACAAATCACACACTACAGCTGATTTATCTTAATTCTAACACACTAAAAGTTGGGGGAAATGCTATTGTTTCCTTCAGATTCTCCCAATCTTCCACCATTGTCTGAGTGATTTCTGCCAGTACATGCATTTACCTGTTTTTTCTATCATATCTGATGCGAGAAAATGACGTCAGCCATCTATGTCTAGGGAATGATGTTGTGAAAAAATCATAAAAAGTCATCTCTTTATGTCGTGCTCGTGCGCCAAGTGTCTTTGTTACAGTTCTTTACCTTTGCCCATATATAGATGCACTGTGTGAGAATGAAATATTAATTATTGACACTCTGTTGCTTGCTGAAGGCATATGGTGTAGTCCAGACCCTGTCTTGAGAGAATAACTCATATTTTAAAGAGTTTAAATACATGTACTAATGAAGCCTAACATAAGGCTTTTTTTTATACCCCCCAGCAAATTTTGTTTGTGGGAAGGGGGATGTATACTGTTTTCACGTTGTCCGTCTGTGACGCTGGTTTTTCTCAAATATCATGAAAACGAAGTGATGGATATTCATCAATTTCTGCAGACACATTGATATCATTAAGGTTTACCTACATGCAAGAAAGTAAGGGCTAGGGGGCCAATTCTCTTGGAGTTATTGCCCTTTGTAAAACTTGTGTGTCCGTCCGCGACGCAGGTTTTTCTCAAATATCTTAAAAACGCAGTGATGGGTATTCATCAGTTTCTGCAGACACATTGATATCAATAAGGTGTACCTACATAAGGGAAAGTAAGGGCTAGGGGCCAATTCTCTTGGAGTTATTGCCCTTTTGTAAAATTTTTTCTTAATGCAGTAAAAAGTTTGTGTGCACACTATCTCTAACCAATGGTGGAATTTGACCAAACTAGCACAGATATATCATCAGGATGGGGGAAAGAACTTATTAGATTTTGGTGACCTTGACCATATTTTCAAGGTCACTACATTATAAATACTCAAAAAGTGAGTTTTGTTAATGCAGTAAAAAGTTTGTATGCACACTACAGTATCTTTTTAACTAATGGCTGGAATTTGACCAATCTAGCATAGATACATCATAAGGATGGGGGAAAGAAGTGATTAGATTTTGATGACCTTGACCTTATTTTCAAGGTCACTACATTATAAATACTCAAAAAGTGATCCTTGTTAATGCAGTAAAAAGTTTGTGTGCACATTATCTCTTTAACCAGTGGCTGGAATTTGACCAAACTAGCACAGATACATCCTAAGGATGGAGGAAAGAACTGATTAGATTTTGGTGACCTTGACCTTATTTTCATTTTATTCGAAAAGAATTGATATTTTCCTTATTTCTCCACAAAAAACATATTTTGTGGGTACTCATTAGAAGTGTTTAAACCTTGTCAAATTTTCAGCTAATCAGATAACTAGATCCACATTGTTGATATAAATTCACATACTGAATTTCAAACAGTGCAGATCCAGATCAGTTGGCTTCTGAAGAAGCCAACTGATCTGGATCTTCACTGTTTGCAAATGCAGGGTACATTATATATCCAGGATCAGCAGGACAAGGTTTAATATCAGGAGTTATGTTTTTTGGGTTATTTTGTAAACATAGCAGATGCATGGCATTAAACATTTCAATATCTTGCTGTGTTATACACTGGAACTGCTATATAAGATGGTTTTAGATACATGTTTAAGACGGTTTAATGGATGATCCCAAATGTGTTGTATACAAACACAAATGTATAGATTATATAGAAAAAAATGACCATTTGGCTTAGCTAACTAGGTCTTTACTTTGGATCCCAGCAGTAGTGTTATATAGAGGTTTTGGTGTATTTCTGTATTTTTCACATATTAACCTTAACAGTATAAAGGGTTACAGGAGAAGTTGGCTCAAAAAGATGACCACCACTTTTATTTGTTCAAGGTAAGTACAGTGGACTCTTGTTATCTCAAACTCCAAGGGACCATAATTTTCAGATAACAGTAGGTTGAGATAACAGGAGTTGAAATGTGAAGAATATATAAAGCAAAACCAATATTATTAAAAGTCTAGTATGACTTAAGCTGTAGTTTGAGTTATCAGTGTTTGAGATAGCAAGAGTCAAGTGTATTGAAAATATTGTGGAAAAAAAGGAGAAATTGCTCCTGAGGAGCAATTTCTCCTCTTTTCCACATTATTTTGTTACCTGTTGTTAGATTTCCTTGTTAAATAGGGACCAGATTTTCACTTCGAGGTAAGCGGTTATTCAAGATAAGCGAAGTCCAGATAGCCAGAGTCAACTGTACAATGTATGTTTTAGTACACAAAACAGCCATTTACCACAGATCAGGATCTTAATTGTCTACACTACCTGATCAGGCATAGGGAGGCCTTTTTTTCAACCAAAAAGTATTGCTATTTTCTTATTTTGCCACGAAAATGTATGTTGTGGGTACTCATTAGAAGTGCCTCAGTGGTGCTTCTAATGTGTACACCTAACATATTTTCATTGTGAACTATGAACAGTATTTATTTGGATATCCCTCTTATCTAGAGGTATGGATTAAGGTCTTTGCTGTTCATCTTTTGAGGTCATGGATACCATATATGTCCTAAAATTTGGAACACTTTATTCCTTAATATTTTGGCCTGAATTTTGCTTTTTATGCAACTGTTTCTTAAAATACTTAGTGGAATGGCAAACAGTGTAGACCCAGATCAGACTGCTTCTTCAGGAGCAGTCTGTTACATATGTAGGTCTGCACTGTTTGCATATGTCATTTTGTCAGCCACTTAGCTATTCGAAATTTTAGGACATTTACTGTACTGTAGATCTGTGGAATCAAGTGAATGTCTCAGCCATGCATATTGGAGTGGCAGGCTAATTTGTTCTTGGCTTTTTACATGTATACTTCAGGCTTCATCAATAGTATACTCTGAATTGTCCTGGCAAGTTTTGGAAAAGCTAGTATATCCAGATGGGACAAAAATGCAAGTTCTGATGCCATTTTGATTCAGCAGTGCACTGCTTTTTTAGTAATTTTGAGCAGTATAGTACTACTTTGTTTGGTTTCAGCTTATCAATGTTTAGTGTAAATTTACCTGTATGCTAAGGTAATCGTTAGTTTACCAGTGGTTTCCAGATATTGATGGAAATGTGCATGCACTGGGAAACAGCATGTTTTCCTTGAAAAGAAATTCTTCTGTCTTAGGAGGAAAAGCAAAACCATATTGCCAGTTTCAACAACAGCAAGAAGATTTCTTTGGTGTGGCAGATGTAATCATAGCTAAACTGTTAAAAAGCAGATAGAAAAATGCTTTGTCTGGCTAGATGAAATTTAAGACTGTGAGATAAAAAATGAGTGAAACTTGGACATGGATATGACTATGGTAAAATTCCATGACAGCCTTGCTTTTTATCATAAAAATGCTGGCCCATCTAAATTACTGATATCCTCAAATTAAAAATTGAGTGCACCATTGGCAGAAGTGAGCCCATAACTGAAAATTTCTAGATTGAATCCTATTTGATGAAAAATGTAATGCTCTTTGTTTTTACAGGTATTGCGAGCTCATATTCTTCCACTGACCAATGTAGCATTTAACAAGTCTGGTTCCAGTTTTATCACAGGAAGTTATGACAGAACCTGCAAAGTTTGGGACACAGCCTCGGGAGAGGAACTACACACATTAGAAGGACACAGAAATGTAGTTTATGCAATAGCTTTTAATAACCCCTATGGGTAGGTACCTCTGAATGAAGCTAATTCAGAATCAAAGTTTATTTCAGGAAAATGATTATCCTATATGAGCAGCATCATTGCTATCATATACGCAGCCTGACTAGGAAGTGAAACAGTTAACATCATACAAGGCTCTGATATTAGTGTACTGTAAAAATTCTTATAAAAGCCCATGCGCTTATAAACACCCATCCACCCAATCTGTTGTTTAAAGCTAACGATGTCGTTAGTTAACAATTCGTTAAAATTTTCATTGAGTGATACGCAAATATACTAAAAATTTTTGCTGAAAAAATGTGAGTAGCTTTTGCAGTGCAAAAGCTACTCACATTTTTTCAGCAAAAAATCTCAGAATATTGTATATTGAATCCGCTAAAATAGTTAACAAAATGACCCTTAATGAGCTCGTTAAGCTAACAATGCTTTGGACCACTGGGCCCAGATATACAGCAACAGATAGTAAAATGTACTCGGTCAAATTGGAGGATAAGTATGATTTAGTGTTATGGTGTCCTAATGGCAGAGCTCTTGATAAGATGGGTTTTTTTCACTCCAAAAGTATTGATATGTTTCTTATTTCTCCATGAAAACATATGTTGTGGTACTCGTTAGAAGCTCCTCGGCAAGGCGATTCTAATGAGTACCCACATTATATGTTTTTGTGGAGAAATAAGAAAAATATTTATTTGATACCCACTTATATTGTGTCCTAATGCCATAGCTCTTGATAGATGTTTTTCCAGTCCAAAAGTATTGATATTTTCTTATTTCTCCATGAAAAGATGTGTTGTGGGTATTCGTAAGAAGTGCCTTGGTGAGGCACTTCTAATGAGTACCCATAACATATGTTTTTGTGGAGAAATTAGAAAAATATTTTCCTGTTACCCACTCTTTTCTAGACTTATGTAATGCTTAGGGTAAATCTGTGGTATGTAAACTAACAATTAAAATCCTGGCTCTTACAGTAACTTCACTTGGAAATATGTAGTTTACTTGGAATTTTATTCTGAATGTAACAGTTGAAAAAATGGAAATAACATTTTTCCCCGACCGGGGATCGAACCCGGTCCGCTGGACTCAAAGTCCTACACTCTACCACGTCGCTATAAAAGCCGGCTTGTACCGCAAGGCAGTACAAGTGTATCATATACCTATACCTGGTGACATGGAAATAACATTTTTCCCCGACCGGGGATCGAACCCGGTCCGCTGGACTCACACTCTACCACGTCGCTATTAAAGCCGGCTTGTACCGCAAGGCAGAACAAGTGTATCATATACCTATACCCGGTGACATGAAGAAATATTTAAAGTGAGTGGATACACTTTCAGGGAGGCGACCCTGCCAAAATTGTTTTTGTTTCCCTTCATAAAAGGGATCTACTCTAAAAGAAAAGAATTTGCTCCCATAGAGAGCAAGTTCTTTTCTTAAGGGTAGACCCCTTTTCAGAAAGTTATTTTATGTGCTGGAATGCATGAAGGAACTCACATAAATCGTCTCCCGTGGCAAAAATGGCAGAAAAATTACCAGTAGTCTCCGTAGGTGGTTAATCCTACCATCTTAAATAGTATTGGCATCATGAAAAAAATGTCCAAAAATATTTTTATGACCAGGTACTAAGATATCAGACTTACGTAAGTGGGTCAAAACTTTGGAAGGTATAAAATAGGATTTAATGACGGCAAGAATTTAGCCTCAGATCAAACAGCAGAGATGGATTTACTGATTATGTTCTAAAGCATTAAAGTATTTAACCCTCAAATATTGTTGCAAACATTAGATTTTTTTTCAGAGAAAATAAGGCTTAGCATTCCATTTGAATCATCTGCTAGGTAGGCAATTAACATTGAATAACAAATTTCAAGCCTTATTTTGTTGCTTGTTCTAAACAGTGAGTGCCACGGCAGCCATCTTGAAAATCCTTTAACGTTCCTCCTGAACCTTAAGTCAGATTGAGCTGAAATTTGATGGGAGACATCAAGGGGACATGGAGATTCAGAATTGCTAAAATCCTCCCTTTCTGATATCCAAGATGGCCGCCATGGCGGCCATCTTGAAAATCTTTAAACGACATCTCCTCCTAAACCTTAAGTCGGATTGAGCTGAAATTTGATGGGAGGCATCAAGGGGACATTGGAGATTCAGAATTGCTAAAATAGTTCCATTCTGGTATCCAAGATGGCTGCCACGGTGGCCATCTTCAAAGTCTTTGGATGACATCTCCTTCTGAACCTTAAGTCAGATTGAGCTGAAATTTGATTGGAGGCATCAAGGGGACATCGAGATTCAGAATTGCTAAAATCATTCCGATCTGATTTCTAACATAGTATAAACCAATCTTGATTTTCATCAGAAGTTTCATTATTTGAAAAATTGGGAAAATTATTTCCTGGGCCATCGTTACACAGCTGGTATAGTGGTATGATGTAAAACTGGGGAAGAATAGAATTGATAATTTTTTTGACAAAATGTTTCCTTCTCCTTTAATAGCAACATCGCAATTCAGAATTGCTAAAATTTGTGTGTTTGGATATCCAGTATGGCTGCCCATGGTGTTTATATTGAAATTTTTCAAATGAATTCTCCCAAACTGTAAATTGGATAGAGCTGAATCTTGATAGAAGGCATCGGGGAGACATTGAGATTTGAAATTGCTAAAATCGATACCTTCTAATATCCGAGAATAGAAGACAGGGCGAAAGTCCCTCTTGCACTACCTGGTGCACAACAACCTCCACTTTGCACCAACATCATCATCTGAGTCCTAAGTCGGATTGAGCTGTTCAGAAACTTAATGGGAACATGCAGATTCAGAATTGCTAATGTGGGAAAGCCATGTTCTGGTTGCAGATGGTCAGGTGGTTTTTCCCTGAGTTCTCTGGTTTTCGCCCACCTTTGATGAACGATCAGCTCGATATGAGTGAAACATTCTTGAAAGGGCCCTAAAACCCAAATCAGAAAAATAAAGGCAATCTGATCTGATAACCAAGATGGTCACCATGGCACAATGTAACATATCTTGATCAGCCTAATCCAGGTGAGCGATTTCTGGCCCACTTGGGCCTCTAGTTATCATGTCAAATAGACAAATGCCCAGATGACTAGTTAAGTAGGAGTATTTGGTGATAATTTTAGGATAATTTTTCTTAATTCTTCATGTTGTAGGTTCTCGGTAGAAGTGCCGAGGCACTTCTAATGAGTGTCCACAACAGATTTTTACGGAAAATTGGAGAAAACTATCCCAGAATTATCATGAAATACTCTTCCTTAACTAGTCCTCTGATGTCTGTTTCACTTTTTATAATGTTATATATTTCAGGGATAAAATAGCAACTGGTTCATTTGATAAAACATGCAAGTTATGGAGCTTCGAGTCAGGAAAGTGCTATCACACATTCAGAGGGCATACTGCTGAAATAGTAAGTGTTGCATCTTTGACCCGGCCCACCACCACACCCATACACACAAACCCCCAAAAAAAATCATTCAGTAAAATAGATTTAGCACTGTTTTTAGTGATTTTTCTCTTGAATATTTGAGGGCTGCAATATCTTCATTTTTATTTTTTACAAGGTCTTACATGCTGACACGTGTAATTTGATTGCTGAAGATATAGCGATTTTCAAAGCAACACACTCAAAATCTCTAAATTTGATGCACCCAGTATTCATAAATCTAGAGTAAATCAAAAAAAATTTCTGCTCCAAAAGATGCCTTTTTTCCTCACTTCCAAACAAAAAAAAAAAAAAAAAGAAAAAAAAAAACTTAATAAGAAATTTTTATTTTATCAGAAAGTAACATTTTAAAGACAAGGATTCAGTGACAGACTGTATTTGAGAATGATTTTGTTAGTGAAATCAGATACTAATAACAATGTACTGAACAACTCATAATGACAGACTGTATTTGTGAATGATTTAGTTAGTGAAATCAGATACAAATAACAGTGTACTTAACAACTGATAATACCAATATCTTACGACAAGAAAAATAACTTTGAACTGATAATTCTGTTTTACAGTTCATTTGTTTTAAACAAACATCTAGAAAGTTGAAACACTTCTTATTGAGATATGAAAGCTCTCTGCTTTCAGTAATATTTGCCTTTTTCTTCCTATACATGTATTTGTACTGGTTTATTTCAGGTTTGTTTAAGTTTTAACCCACAAAGTTCAATGATAGCAACAGGAAGTATGGATACAACAGCAAGATTGTGGGATATACAAACTGGTCAAGAAGTAGCAACTTTAAATGTAAGAATTGTCTGTAATAGCTACTTAAACCTTGAAGTGCCAATCACAACTGGAGCAGATAACACCCTCATGGGTTGACACGTTAAACCTGAATTCATCATCATGCAGGAGACAATAGTTTTATTTTTTTTATTTTCAGAGAACACAAGTCTTGAAATTTCATGTGAATCATCTGCTGAGCAGATGATTCACATGAAATGTCAAGACTTATTTTCTCTGAAAATAGAAAAAAAATATTTTAGAATGTTGTCTGTTACAAATTTTGCTTGGCACTTTCAAGGTTTACAGGAGCATAGTTTTACGTCCTTATTGTTTACATCCCTTCTTTATATTCTATAATTTAATTGTTAGCGCATAGTTGTTATTTTCTGAAACTTTAGAGTACAATATTTCCCAAAGTACAGTAAAACCTCAATGGCTCAAACGTCTTTGGGACCAAGGAAATTTATTCGACACATGGGTAGTTCGAGCCAATGAGGGTTAATCATGGCGCCAGGTCAGGAAGCAAATGGAAAATCTATTTGAGCTTCTATACAATAATGATATGTTGAGTGTACTCATCTGAATTGCCTTGATGAGACAATTCTTATGAGTACATACAACATACAATTTCATCATAAAATAAGAAACTTTCCCTAAATTTTTGTTTTCTTGAGCTATCAGAAGAATTTCATAGGGACTCAAAAACGAGTTTGAATCGTCCAAGGTAAATGAGCCATCAGTGTTTGAGTTATAAAGTTTTTACTGTATTGGGATAGACAGGTCTGTACAAATGGTGTTGACCAAGATCAGATGCTGCAGTTATACACTGTTTGCCACTCATCTAATATATGCTCTGACACATCAACAGGTAGGAAATGAACTTGTTCAAGTCTTATGGAAAGTATTTTAACCATTCCCATTCTCTTGGCTAAAATGGCAGATGACAAATTGGTGATATTTTTTTTTTTTCTCTTGTTTTTCTCAGGAAACAGGATTTGACATTTCATGCAAATTGTCTCCACTGGATCAATTTGCATGAAATATCAAGTCTTGTTTTCTGGGAAAAATAAAAAATATTTCAATATGCCGTCTGCTGAAAATTTTACCCAGAGTGCTTAGCATTAAGGAGTTAAGGTGCCCGAGTATTTAGGTTAAATATGGTATGTACTTCAACATTTCTGTGAGACCTGTACTGAATCCAGTATATTATTTGCTATGGTCAGGAGCTTTTCTCAAATTGTTACTGAATACTAAGAGACAGCCATCTTGGCTTTTAGATGTACATGCCAGTTTCCTTTTAAACATACTGAAAGCTTGGGTAAGAGGATATGAGATTCAAGAAGGGCAGTTGTCAGTTTCTGGTGAAAGAATATGCACAAGACTGGTTAACCGCTGAGAGGACTAAGCCTGCCCAGTAAAAGTGTGGTCAACCTCAACACAGATAAACCAATGAAAGCTTTTCATAGTCTTTCAAGATGACACCAGTCAGACAAGTGATTAAAATGTACCTGAGGTTCTTGCCAATCCGAATACGGGTAAATTATTGTTCGACATGTCTGGCAGTCCTATACATTGAGACTAGATTTTGTCTGTTAGAATTTTTTTTTTAAGTGATGTACATTTGGTAAAATTAGCTGATGTAAAAATAACCCCTTATCTAAAACCAGAGGAATAGTTAAGGTAAAGTATTTGGTGATAATTGTGGGATAATTTTTACCAGCTCTCCATGAAAACATATTTTGTGGGTACCCATTAGAAATGCCTCCATGAGGTGCTTCTGATGAGTACCCACAACATATGTTTTCATGGAGAAATAAGAAAAATTATCCTAGAATTATCACAAAATACTCCTCCTTAACAATTCCTCTGAGAACTTTGCTGAGATTTGTTTTCTTTCTCCCACAGGGTCATTCAGCAGAAATCATCTCATTGTCATTCAACTCCACAGGAAGTCAACTCATCACAGGTTCATTTGATCACACAGTCATGGTTTGGGATGTCAGTTCAGGAAAGTAAGATCCTTTAGACTTTAGTTCTTTTCCTATTTTTTCCAGATAATAGGAGAAATAACTTGCACAAGTTCCTATGCTATAAGTGCTATGCAGTAAAATTTTTCTTCTCAGCAAAAACAGTGGAAACACATTATACACATGTTGGTGAGAATGTTAATATATCCGCTAATATCATATTGTTTGCACCATGCAAAAATATGTCTTTGGCCAAAAATATAAGTGAAGATACCCAGGAAATGCCACAATCATGAAGCACAGCCTTCATAAGGCACCAAAAGAAGGATAGATGAGAAACAAATAAGGAGGACACAAATGCCAGTTTTATTTGCGGGAAACCTCACCCTAAATTCTGATGCAGCTCCAAATTACAATTATAAGTTTAGTCCACATAGGGGTCAAAGCCTCAGATTAGTATACATATTTTTCCCTGTACTACCAGCCATTTATCTCACCCGTGATTTCAAACACTGACAAAAACTCATCAGTCTGAGGAATCGCTGAAATTTCGGGGTTTCATTTTGCAATTTGAGTTATCTCCCTTAGACTGAAGCTACAGATATTGGATTTATGATTTCTGAATTTGAAGTTGAGTTTCCCTCACCAGGTTGGGCTTGACAAGAATATATATATTCAAATTTTGGCTTTTTGGATACCAGTAAATCAGTGGCCAAGTGGTCTGCATATCAGGGTATTCTTATCAGGGCCTCGGTTGTCTTCTTACAGAGTGGCTGGATTGTGTAAAATATATCAGTAATAGATTAATGTCCTAATGACACTTAGGAATTCACACGATGGTCTAAATCTGTGCTTAAAATACCTTTTCGCTAGACATAACTGATATTGCCTGCTAATATTTGAGCCAATGCATAACAAAAACAACAAAATGGCATGTGTGCCCAGCAAAGACTCAGATCAGCCTGGGCATCCGCCCAGTCTGATCAGAGTCTTTGCTGTGCACATGAAGAAAGCTTGGGTCCTTAGCTACCCATTGAGTGAACAGCGAAGACTAATCAGACTGGAGGGATGCCCAGGCTTGATCTCGGTCTTCGCTGGGCACACATGGCAATTTGTAGGTTTTGTCATGCGCTGGCTCATTTAACCTTTACTGCTCTGCAGACCAAAATAAATGTTACTAGCTATTAATTTTGAGATATTTTCTTAAAAATCATACACATCATTAGGTCTCTTGCACATGTAGGAAGATCATAATTTTCCCAAATACAGTCTGGACTCATCAGGATCTTTGCTGTTCTCTATATAATACTGCAGTTTTGCAGGCAGCAAAAACAGCGATCAGATTTCTTATGGATGTTTTATCTCTTTCCAGGAGAATGCACTTATTAATAGGCCATAAAGCTGAGATTAGTAGTGCCCAGTTTAATTGGGATTGTTCCTTAATTGCCACAGGATCTATGGACAAAACTTGTAAAATATGGGAAACCAATAAAGGTATGTATGATGCTGTATAAGAATTAAATGTCACATTTCATAAGATGGGTATCCAGCTGTGTATTTATCTTATTTCTTCATGAAAACTTATGTTGTGAGTACTCTTATTAGTTCCAACCATGTGTTTTAATGGAGAAATCAGAAAAAAAAATCAGTTCAAATTTATCCAGATATAAGATAAAAATATGATATGAGATAAAATACTTGACAGCATATTATACACACAAGGAAAGTTTAAGAATGTGCCAAAACATATGAATATATGAGCCAGAGCAAAACAAAATCTTCAGTAAAACTTATGCAACCAGCGAAGATCAGATTAGCCTGCGCATCCATGCAGTCTGATCAGAGTCTTCACTGATCTCACATGCCTTCTACAGACTCCAGGCTATCAAAAGAGGATAAATGAGAACCGTTGGCATACTGGGGGGATGTTCAGGCTGATCTTAGTCTTTGCTGGTGACACAGGTCTTATTGTAGGTTTTGTTGTGTACTGGCTCATATAATACATGTGCCATGTTTACACTAAATATTTGTACACAAACTGTTTACCATAATTGTCCTAAAATTTGAATAAGTCCATTTGACTTGTGTCTAAAACCTGCTGAATGAGTGGCAAACAGTAGACCTTGATCAGATGCAACAGAATAAGTATCTGATCTGTGTCTGCACTGATACTCCAGATCATATGATGACATAACAATTTGTATCTATTGTGATTTCTTTACAGGAACATGTATAGGTACTTTACGGGGCCATGAAGACGAAGTATTAGATGTAGCATTTGACTTTACAGGACAGTATTTATTGACTGCGTCTGCTGATGGTACAGCACGGTGCTATAACTCAGTTACACATAATTGTATTTCTAAATTGGAAGGACATGAGGGAGAGATTTCAAAGGTAAACAATGTCTGAATGAATAAATACATAAATCATCATCCAGACCATAGTGAAGAGTAGCTCATCTTTCTTCAGATCCAGGGGTCGCAGGTTCAAATCCCAGCTCGGCCGCATAGCTTTTGTGGAGATTGATCATGAAATAATTTCTATGGTCAATTGTTTTTTTTTTGTTTTTTTTTTGCTGATTCAAGAAGGGCAGTTATCAGTTACTGGTGAAAGGATATGCACAAAGTACTGGGCCCAGTTGTTCAAAGCGTTGTTAGCTTAACGAGCTCGTTAAGGGTCATTTCGTTAACTGTTTTAGCGGATTCAATATACACTATTCTGATATTTTTTGCTGAAAAAATGTGAGTAGCTTTTGCACTGCAAAAGCTACTCACATTTTTTCAGCAAAAAATTTCAGCATATTTGTGTATCACTCAATGAAAGTTTTAACGAATCGTTAACTAACGACGTCGTTAGCTTTGAACAACTGGGCCCTGGTTATGCACTTAGAGGACTAAACCTGCCAAGGAAAAAAGTGAATAGGTTAACCAGCTGGACATGACTGTGACGGTGCTGTCTTGGTTGCACAACTCCAACACAAATGAAGAAACTCCAATAACTACAATGTATTAGCATGTTTTGGCAGTATTACATACATACAGACTAAAATGGTTTTAATTTCTATAGGTCAAACATTAATGATCACATTAAGTTAACAGAATGTCACCAAGGTTGGTTGGAAGCCTATTGCAGCAGGTAATTTTTCAATTTTAATGTGCAAAAAAAATAAACAAAACAAAAAAAATCAAACAACAAATGACAAAAATTGACATAGTTCATGGTAATGACGATTTTGTGTTTTACATCTATTTTTATGCCCTTGCTTATGGCAGATGGGCATACAGTGTTTACCCTGTCTGTGTGTGTCTATGTATGTGTGTGTGTTAGCGTGGATGTGTTACCAAAATCGTGTCCAGTCCATAACTTTGTTATTCCTTGATGGATTGGCAGAAGTTTTGACCATCATTAGATGATGTGTCGCACCCAAGACCCAGGTCAGTAGCTCAATGGTCAAGGTCACACTTAGTGGTCAAAGGTAAAAAAAAATAGTGCTTACTTTTCGTGTCTGGTTCATATCTATTGTCATTCCTTGATGGACTTAGAAATTACTTTGCAGAAATGTGAACCATCATGAGACAGTGTGTCTCGCACAAGACCCAGATCTGTAGCTTCATGGTCAAGGCCACACTTTGAAGTCAAATGTCAAAAATAGTGTCTATTTTTTTGTTCGGTCCATAACTTTGTCATTCCTTGATAGATTTAGAAATAAGTTTGCAGTAATGTTAACCATCATGAGACAATATGTCGCATGCAAGACCAAGGACTGTAGCACCAGAGCCAAGGTCACAGAGGTCAAAGGTAAACAGTTGCATTCACATTATGTCAGTCACACAACGCTCATTTCTGTGTCCCGTGTCATATAGCAGGGGCATCTGTGTCCTATGGACAAAATTCTAGTTCAACAATATTTCAGTTGTATCAAGATGAAGGAATGTTGATTATGAAAGGCTCTGTGCAATTAAGTGATGTACAGAAGGGGGCTAATATGGAGGAAAGTAAACAGAAAGTCACAAAAGTTGTCTCTCCTGTCATAAAATGACAGAAAATCTACCAAGGGTATTCAGGTCCCCTTAACCGTTCCATCCCCGAGTTTTTTATGTGGACTCTTTCATTCTTGAATTTTGACGTCCACATGCTAAAAGGGATCTGAGTCTAAAATAAAAAAAAACAAAATGGCAAACAGTGTAGATCCTGATGAGATGGCTCATTATGAGCCATCTCATCTGAATCTACACTGTTCGCAGAGGTATTGGTTTTGGTGTGCCGTGCTGAAAGTGTTTTCAGATGATCCCTCTTCCCAGATTTCTTTTTTTTTTTTTTTTGTTTAATTTTTAATTTTTTGCTTGTTTTTTTTGTGATATCATACATGGTTTTATTTTCAGATCACATTTAACCCACAAGGTACTACAGTGTTAACAGGAAGTTCAGATAAAACAGCAAGACTGTGGGATCCAGAAACAGGAGTTTGTAAACAAATTCTTGAAGGACATACTGATGAAATATTTAGTTGTGCATTCAATTATGAAGGAAATACAATAATAACAGGTAAATACTGAGTAATATATGAGCTGGGGCTCAGCATTTCCTACGACTGCATATGCACCAAACGAAGACTCGAATCAGCCTGATTATAGTCTTCCCTGTCTGTCTGACTATGCTATGGGTCCCTTGCTACCCACAGAGTGCCATGTAAAGACTGATCAGGCTGCTCATATGTTTATGTATGTATTAGCAAAGCTTTGTTTATTAGAAAAAATGTTTAAATGCCAGTACATTGAACCCTCCTTACACAACAGCATTTGTTCCCAAATTCATTGCCATTAAAATGAATTTGCTGTTATATAGAATACTAAATGAGCAGATTGATATGTAAGAAAGGTCTTGTTTTGTTCTTATTTCCTCTCATAGAACATATGATTTGGATATTTGTTAGAATCACCTGAGGCGATTCTAACAAATATCCGAAACATACATTTTTTAAAGTTTTAAATACAATATTCTTGCATAGTTTGTTACTAATTGTTACCTCTTAAGTGAAGGTTTTGTGACAGTCAAATTGTCATTATAATGAATTTCGTTGTTGTATCGAGTGTCGGTATAAAGAGGGTTGTCTGTATTTCTTTGTAAGGTGATTTCTTTTGACCTAGGGATATTTGTAGTTTTTAAATTATTTCTCCATGAAAACACCTACTATGGGCAGTAGTGAATACCCACAAGGTCGCAACAAGCATTTTCATGGAAGTATCAGGTCATACTCTGTCATATAAGTTTAAGTTCTGCATTTAATCTTAAATATTTAATAAAGATTGTTTGCTTATCCGATTAGCCCTTTCCGGCAAGCTGCGTTGTCTTCTGACAAGTCTTGTTCTTATTTCTAGACAAAAAGATATTTTGTTGGTACTCAGGAGAACCTCTGTGAGGCACTTCAGTGAGTACCCACAACATGTTTTCTTGAGAATTAAAAAAAAATATCAGTACAATGCATCTTAGCTATCTTAAATTTGACCAAAGTTTTTGCTTTTTGTCATGCAATATTAGGTAATTCTTTAAGCAGACAGTACAAGTCTTGATTAGGCTCTGTGTTGATTTTGGCCTTTTAAGGCCGTTTTATGTCAGAGATGCCCCAGATTTTGTAATTTCCTATTTTTAACATAAACAGCTAATTCTGGTGTAAAAACTTTGAAATGTCAGAAGGGTCAATGTTCAGAAATTTAGTGCAACTGTGATGCACTAAGTGACATCAGTTATATTTCAAGCATCCTGAAATCTAAAAGATGTCATAGGTGCTTTTTATTGCTTTAAATCTACAGTCAATTCTCGTTATCTCAAAGTTCAAGTGACTCTCTGAAATACTTGGAGATATCCGTATCTCAACATATCAGATTTGCAAAATTGAGGAAAAAATAAATCGAACAACCACATTTCACAAATGAATATGTAATTTGACTCCTGAAGTTAGAGATATATTGAAAATATTATGCAAAAGAGGAGAAATAGCTCTTTAGGAGCAATTTTTCCTCTTTTCCACAAAATTTTGTTACCTGTTGTTAGATTTCCATGTTAAAACACAGACCAGGTTTTCACTTTGAGATAAGTGGTTATGCGAGATAAGCAAAGTTGAGATAAAGAGAGTAGACTACATATCTGTTCATTATTGTATCACTGATATTGCCTATTTATCATATTTATGTTATTTCTCTTTGCAGGTAGTAAAGATAACACTTGTCGAATATGGAGATGAGCCCCCATGAGCCTAGGAAAATTCTACCCCATGAATTGTTCATTATCACTTTTTTCATTGATATTTGGAAGACCTCTGTCCTATAATATCTTCATAGCTGCTTATAAGTGATAAAAAATCAAGCTAAAGTTATCAGTTGAGGTGCAATTTGTTAAAATGTACCTTTATGTGTGTGCCTAGTGAAGACTCTGATGTCTAGGAATCGGTGCAGCCTTACCCATTGCTGTCTGGAGATCCCTAAAAGGGTAATTGGCAAACAGAGCAGACCCAGATCAGATGCTGCAGAATGTGGCATCTGATCAGGGTCTCCACTGTTTGCTAATAGTTTATCCATTTTTCCCTAGGAATAGCTCTCTCATAGCCCAAATACCTAAAATTGAAATTGGACTCCTCCAATATATAGTCTGGGGTGTCTATTTTGTCTACAATAGGCATTAGCCCATTGTAGACAAAATAGATGCCCCAGACTATATGTCTTCTTCTTCTGAAGAAACCTCTTCTCATTGGCTATCCACATATTGCCCAGCAAAGGCCCTGATCAGACTGCCGTGATAGTCTTTCTTGGGTGCAAATGTCGTAAGATGTGCAACACATAAAAAAGGCCCTTGTACAATATGCGAACAACTTAGGTCCAGATCAGCAAGTGTATCTGTGTGGTCTGATCTGAGCAGTCTCTATTTGTCGAGATATTCTACAATATCCATTGATTATGTAAGCGAACAATGAAGGTCCTGATAAGCGCAGGCTGATCTGGGCCTGCATTGCCTGCAAATCGCAAAAGGGCCCATTTCATGTGTTGTGCATCATGTTGCAGCTCGGTTATTACTTTTTTTTTGCCCCAGGGTTTAGCTTGTACCAACCACTCTGCTGCTAAAAGAAAATGATGAAACTGTATAGTGAAATAAAACAGGTACTGAGCTGAACATGTGCATCTAGTTTGCAAGCTAAGTTTAGGTACACATATCTTAATCCTTGCAGCTTTTAAGTTTCTAAGATGGATTCTTCCATCATTGAATGAGGACAAAGTCATTATTTCAAGAATGGGTTTTTGATTAAAAAAATCACAGATAAACTGGTAAACAGTATAGAAATATTTTGAATCTACACTGTTTACAGAGGTTTATGTTTTGTTCTTCTGTGTTAAAAAGTGAAGAGGCAGTCAGAGTGAAAAATTCTAACACTTTGTTTGCTGAGTGAAAAGTCATATTGAAATATTTTTCTGATTTGTCCTCAGAAAGAAGCATTTGATGTGTCATGCTAATTGTCTTCTAAAGAGACAATTAATAGGATATGTTAAACCCTATTTTCTTGGTAAAACAGGATATAAATGACAAAATGTGGTCTTGAAATTTTTAGCATGTTTTTTTAAGCTTTAATTAATAGGACAGAGGTATTCAAATAAAGAAATCCAGAAGTCAATATGGGAAGAGAAACCAAACTGAGCACATTATGAAGATTTACCCAGTGAACAAATGTCAGTACACCATTGTACAAAAAGGGCAAGTTCATATAATATACAGAAACAGCCTGCAGACAGAAACTTAAACAAGGACAGATGTATTCTGGAAAATCTTCATTTACATTCTGAAGGAAGAACTATGTCTAACATAGTAAATAAAATTCACAAGTGCCTTTTGGGAAGAACACTACAAGATGCGTAACACACAAAAAGGGCTCATACACAATTTTCGGACAGTATAGGTCCAGATCAGGGTGCGCATCTCTGCTTATGCGCTGGCTGATCTGGGCCTGCATTGTCTGCATATTAAATAAGGGCCCTTTTTGTGCATTGCACATCATTCATATGATCTGCAATATGAGATGTAGTTCTGTGCATGTCTGCTCAGTGATTGACTCAGATCAGCTTGCAACATCCAACATTCTTTGGATAGCCAAGGATATGAGGTTCCTGATGAACTTCCGAAAGTGTCCCAAGCAAAGTCTAAAATCAGCCTGTGCATCTCACATCCTTTGGATACAGGGATATGAGGTTACTTCATGCAGACTGGGAAGCCTTTGATCAGACTGTGCATATGTCCGAAGGTCAGTTATCTCAGTTTTGTAGTCCCTATGTAAATAAGGGTGAAAGTTTTCAGTGTTAATACTGAATTCCGTATTGAGACGGTTTTTTATCCTACATATATACGGAAAAGGTAATTTACAATATTGGAAAAGTGGATTTTCAGTTTTGAGGATTTCGTAGACTTTCACCCATTTAAAAAAAATACAAATGTCATCAGCTTATAAAAGAGTTTCAGAAATTACAAAAAAACAGTTCTTTTTATTTTTTTTTTTCAAGTACATTATAATGATTATTGTTGCACCTGCTTTAGTAAAGGGTGATGTAGGGGTCAGTTATCTTTCCTTGGATTTCCTTGACATCTGTATATTGACTCAGCCATTACATTAACCCTAGCATTTAAGGGGAATGGTACACGTTCTGGCAAGACAACTGTAAAAATTGTTTTTGTCCCCTTCTAAAAGGGGGTCTACTCTATAAGGAAAGAATTTGCTCCCAGACGGAGCAAATTCTTTCCTTATAGAGTAGACCCTTTACAGAAGGGGTTTAATTTGCAGTTCAGCAAACATGAAGTTACAAAAGTTTTCTCCCTTGGAAAATACGGCAAACTATCTGCCAGCTATATACAGTTCCCTTAATTCCATTAAGATTGCTAGACCACTTGAAGGTAACTGCTGGAGCAGACATGATGGAATTTGCCTGATTTGTATATGGTATATAAAGAATGTATTATTTAACAGCATAAAGCATCATAAGTCACATATCATTTTGTATTATCACTAAGCATGCTTGTTAAAAAATTCAGCAGACTATTGGGAGATACTTTTCTTAATTTTTTTTTTCTATTTTTTTTTTCTTCAGAAAATAGGGTTTGACATTGCTTGCAAATGCATAAGATAAGAAACCCTATTTGATGGCACAAAGAGAAATACCATCAATGTGTCATCTGTTGAAGTTACCCAAAGTGTGCTTAAAGTCAAAAGAGAAACCACTCTGATCTGAATGTATATGCCTCCCTTCTCATTTTCATGGGGGCTATTCATAAAGGAAAGAGTAACTTCCCTAGATGAGGGATTCATATACTAGCAAAGCTGGAGTGGTCTCCCCTTGAAAAGGGAGACAAAACTGTTTTTTATGTATCCATTCACTTTAATTTTGGGATCACGCTAGAACTTGGACAGTGGAGTTTTATTTGTGAAAAGAAGTTTTGGTGCTGTCTGTTCTGTTTTCCCAGTCCTGTGAAATGGGAGAAGTTTGGTATGGTTAACTTTTTTCTGCCAACTTGTCCCATAGCTTGTGGCCTTTTATTCCATTTTTTTTTTATTTGTTGGTCTTTCTTGTGTTACATATTTGTACCGATTTTTTGGTCTTTAAACTGTTACGTGTTTGTATTATTTCTTGGTCTTCAATATGTAATATGTTTGTGTGTCCTAATGGTATAATTTATTTTAAAACTTGTTTGGCATGTCCATGAAAATAACAGCAATAAGTTTGAACTCTACAAACTAATACAATTATTTTATGTTTTGAAAAAGTTAAATCCATAGCAGATCACGTGTAATTTTATGCTGTTTATATGTATGTGCTTCAAACTTTCAATACATTCCTTCTGAAGTGTTTTATATATATGCACTGGGGCAAGGCAAAATTCAGATGATGCTGTATGCCAACAGTTAAGCCTCATACCAGCTTGAATATTCAGCAGACATTAAAATCCAAAAGGGGCACCAAAATGTTGAGCAGCTTTAAAATCCTGGTCAGAGCACCAAAAATGTTGAGCAGACATTTAAATGAGACAGAACAATTTTGTCTGTTATAAGTTGAGTGTTTATTTCATTAGCCTGAAGGGTACCATGTGATGACCAGGACATCATGGCATGAAATGATACAGCATGTCACATTAATATGACTCCAAGAATGGTGCATTATAACAGTTGAGTGTTTATTTCATTAGCCTGAAGGGTACCATGTGATGACCAGGACATCATGACATGAAATGATACAGCATGTCACATTAATATGACTCCAAGAATGGTGCATTATAACAGTTTATAACTTAAACTAAAGACAGATTCCAGTTAAACCTTCAGTCTAGTCTGAGCACAAATATAAAATCAAAATTATGAACAACCATTGCTCTGACTACACTGCATTCAGACACCAGCTGGTCAGGGACTTCACTGTTGGCAGTTTCTTATGGTTAGTCTTGTATGTATGTGAACTATTCTCTTTACTTAAATATTAGGATACCTAAACCCATTTATGCCAAGTGGACTCTTCTACCTTAACACTTTGGACTGGTCCATTCCCAACAGAAGGGTTGTCTGGGTTATTTTTATTTTTACCATTTTTATAGAAATTCCTGTATCTAATGCAAAACGTGTAGACCCTTATCAGACTCCACGTTTTCCAGCTTCTGATCTGCGTCTACACTGTTTGCCAATTTCCCTTTTATGGGATGCTTGGCACAAATGGGTTAACACTTTACCATATTTAACATACAAGTTCAACAAGTATGTTACTATTTATATGTCTAAAAAGTTGCTGGATGAGTGGCAAACTGTTTAGGCCTATGAAGATACTGCATTTTGTGGCATCTAATCTTGGACTACACTGTTTGCTCAGGCCTGCCTGTCCCAGCATATAGGATTATTATGATAATGTTATTATTTTTTCTTAATTTAATTACTTATAGTTTTTGTTTGTTTGTTTGAAGTGAAACACAAACTCTTCATGCTTTCTAGTCCAAAGTTTGTGTTTGCATTTTATCCCATCTTTCAGCCGTTTTCTTTAATGCTTTGCATGCTGGGAAAAAAATTCAGCAAACAACATTTTGAAGTATTTTTCTTTTTTTTTTGCCAAAAATAGGGTTTGCTATTTCATGCAGATTGTCTCCTGAGGCGACAATTAACATGATCTGTCAAACCCGGAGATAAGTACCATCAAAGTATTTACTGAATTTGCCCAGTTGTGAAGTTTCAGTTAGTCAGAATTTAGTATCACTTTAGTGTATGGATTTAGGGTGATTTTAATTTTAGGTTGAGAAGGGGATAACTGTTGCAAATGATAATTTTAGTCCTTTCTTTCAATAACTCTTCTGAATGATATGATCTTCATAACATGAAAAGGGGCTTTAGCATATGTATGCGTGGTGAAGGCATAGATCAGCCTACATGTCCAAGCAGTCTGATAAGGTTCATCATTTTTTTGCCAGTATGTGCTCTCTTAAGGTGAATGGATATGCCAGAAGATTTTCAGCCATTTTTTTGATAAGGGAGACAACTTTTGTGACAGCTGTCCCTTTTTGAAAGGGGTCAACTCTAACAGGAAAGAATTTGCTCCCCCTCGGAGCAAATTCTTTCCTTTTGGAGTGAACCCTTTTCAGAAGGGAGCGAAAACTCTTATGACATAGTTGTCTCCCTTGAGAGCATATCAATTCCCCTTTAAGGGTGACCCGTGAAAACTGCAGATGGCCAGGCTGATCTGTACTTTTGCTGTTGAAGTAAATGACATAAAATTACGAACACTTTATTTCATACCTATTTTGCCTAATTTTTCTTCTTATATGCATTTGTTTCACAAAATACTTGGTGAAATCGCAGACAGTGTAAAACATGATCAGTAGCAGTCTGATTGGAGTCTGTTCTGCTTGTGTTTGCCATTTTGTCAGAAAAATTAATGAAAAAAAAAAAAAAGTTCAGTCAAAACCTTATGCCCCTTTTGTGTTGTAGGATACATGTATTTTGATTTTTAATTTACAATGGAATTTATTTTTAAATAAACAGATTGCCGTCCAGCATGATTTTATTGTTTACCTGAAATATTTCGTATAAAATATTATCATTTGATCTCTTAATAGCCGTCCTGATAACAATAAGATTTTTATTATTATTTATTTGCTTGCATAGACATTCCAGTTTACATTATTATATTTATACAACTTACAATTTGATAGAGAGCATTTCTGTGAAGAAATAGAATTGTACAGCTGTTTACTGTATATTGCTACACTGTAACATATTTTGGGCCACGCAAGAGAAAAAGTGTCTTCGAGCATGCGCAAAATATGTGGAGTCAGATTGTCCCGTGCATGCGCAAATTATCATTCGGGCATTTGCTGTCCATTCATATATTCTGTAGTATCCAATAATTCTGTTAGTGGACAGTGAAGGCCCTGATCAGACTGTGCAGTCTGATCTGGCCATTCACTGTCAGCATATGCCCAAAGACACATTTTTGCATGGCTCGGCCCATTTTTTTATTGTTTAACTGTCTATGAGGGTTGTTAAAATGTTTCGATATTTTTCAATTTTTCATTTGAGTAAGGATACTGAAAAGCCTGAGTAATTCCTTTTGTGAAAAGAGATTATTTTGTCATAGGTCTTAGCATGCTGAGTTAAAAATAACGCAGATGACATTTCTAAATATTTATGTCCCCCACTATGTTGGGGTCGGGGGGGACATATTGTTTTTAGTGCGGATCCCGTCGGCAGAGCCTCTTGTCCGCACTCTATCTCCTTATTGAATGGACACATTTTAGCCAAACTTACACAAATATATCATTGGGAGGGGGAAAAATGCTGATTAGATTTTGGTGACCTTGACTCCATTTTCAAGGTCACAGGAGGGCTTAGATTGTTGGAAAATGGCTTGTCCGCACCATATCTCTTGAAGGAATGAATAGATTTTAACCAAACTTGCACATCTATATTGCTGGGACATGTAAAAGAACTGATTAGATTTTGGTGACCTTGACCCCATTTTCAAGGTCACAAGAAGGCTTAGATTGTTGGAAAATGGCTTTACTGCACCTTATCTCTTGTAGGAATGAATAGATTTTGACCAAACTTGCACATCAACAATGCTGGGACATGTAAAAGAACTGGTTAGATTTTGACAACCTTGACCCCATTTTCAAGGTCACACTAAGATTTAGATTGGTGGAAAATGGCTTGTCTGCACCTTGTCTCCTGAAAGAATGAGTAGATTTCCACCAGACTTGTACGGCTATATTTTTGGGACATGGAAAAGAACTGATTAGATTTTGGTGACCTTGACCCCATTTTCAAGGTCACACTAGGGCTTAGATTGTTGGAAAATGGATTGTCTGCACTGTATCTCTTGAAGGAATGGATGGATTTTAACTAAACTTGCACAGCCAAATTGTTGTTGCATGATAAATAACTTATTTTATTTTGGTGACCTTGACCCCATTTTCAAGATCGCAGGATGGCTCAGATTGGTGGATAATGGCTTGTCTGCACGCTATCTGCTGAACGAATGGATGGATTTTGACGGAACTTGCACAGCTTTATTGTTGAGACAGAGACAAGAACTGATTAGATTTTTGTGACCTTGATCCCATTTTCAAGGTTACACAAGGGCTATGATTTTAGAAAATGGTTTGTCAGCACTCTATCTCATTGAGGAATGGATGAATTTTGACCAAACTTACATATAGGTATATTGTGACCTTGAGTTTATTATAGATACAATCTATTTTAACAAAATGTCTGTTCAAACTGTTTGGGGGACATACATTTTCCTCCGAAAACACTGTTCTAGTTTTTCTTAGATTTTCAAGAGAATAGGCTCTGACATTTCATGCCAGACAATTTGCTTGAAATGTCAAAGCCTATTCCCAGAAAATAGGCTGACATGTCATTCAAATGGAGACAATTTGCATGAAATGTCTGAGCCCATTCTCAGGGAAAATAAGAAAAATATTTCAAAATGTCTTCTGTTGAAATTTTCACCTAGCTCATAAGCTATTAAGCAGCAAAGATCCTGACTGTATATGCAGGATTTGCCCCACCATCATTGGCTTTTGGCAGGAAGGTTTTCTTGCCTCACAGAGCAAATTCAGGGGATTGGGCCTTTTTTTTGATCTATCCAGTTCTTTTCTTTCTCTCTTTTCTGAAAGACAGGTGAACATGACTGAAATATTAAAACTGGACTGTTAACCCTCAGAACAACAACAGCTGATGTGTGGCTGCTCTAGATCTATGTTGCTTACTAAAGCCAAACTGTACTATTCTGCATGCATATACTTATTTCATTTTTCTAATGTTTGTATCAATCAAAATTTCTTTGTCAACAGATATATGCTTATACTAATAAAGTACATACAGGTACATATAATCTCTGCAACTTCTAGAATTTCAATACTAAGTATGCTGAGTAAAATTTTCAGCAGACGACATTTTGAGATTTTTTTCTTATTTTTCCAGGAATAAGACTTTGACATTTCATGCAAGGAGACAGTTTGCAAGTAATGTCAGCCTGCTTTCTGGGAAAATTTAAGAAAATTATCATCAATTTGTTGTCCGCTGAATTTGCCCAGAGAGAGGTAGAGGTTTGCCCAGAGAGTGGGTGGCTTTGACTGGATATTCAGGTTTGATGCATTTTGGTGTTTATACATGTATATTCTGTTGAATGATGCACTGAAAAGAGCCCTTATGCTGTATACTATAGCTCCAGATAAAAGAGGGTATTAGGAAACATCTTGCTAATTTCTCCACGAAAACATGTTGGTACTCATTAGAAGCGCCTCAATGAGGCTCTTCAAATGAGTACCACGTTTTCGTGGAGAAATAAGCAAAATGTCAATAAGTTTGGGTTAAGAAAAGCCCATTATTTGGAACTACATGTATATATATATATATATATATATATATATATATATATATATATATATATATATATATATATATATATATATATAAATATATATATATATATATATATATATATATATATATATATATATATATATATATATATATATATATATATATATATATATATATAGGCAGTAACGATCCAGATCAGCTTGCGCATTTAATGCCATCTGATTGAGGCCTTTGTTGCTCATCCTCATAAGCAAGATATTGTAGAAAATATCAGTGAACACTGAAGGCCCAGATCAGACTGCACGGATGTGCAGTCTGATCTGGGTCTTCACTGTTCACATATGGCATAAGGGCCTTTTTCTAGTGTTGAACCTCATATATTTTATTAAATGATCATGTAAGTAATTTATAAAGTTATTTTGTCACAACTCCAGGTAAAGGGGTACTCAGACAGTAATCACAGTCTAATCTTAATAGCTCGAACACCGATGGCTGCTTTACCATGGCTAATTTGAACGAGTCCCTATGAAATTCTTCCAATAGCTCCAGAAAACAAATATTTATAGAAATTTTCTTCTTTTATCATGAAATTGTATGTTGTTTATATTCATTAGAATCACCTCATTGAGGCAATTCTAACAAGTACACTCAACATACCATTATTGTATAGAAGATTGAAAAGACTTCCCTAAATTATTGCCATTTGCTTCCTGACCTGGCACCAAGATTTGATCCTCAGTTGTTAGAACTACCCATATCTCAAACAAGTTTCGATGGTCCCAAAAGATGTTAGAGACATTGAGGTTTGACTGCGTGTTGTTATTTTTGCGCTTATACACATTGTATGGCCGTCCGACTGGAGACCAGGAGGTTGCGGGTTCAACCCCAAGCTGAGGTTGGCAACATTCTTTCATGGAGATTGATCATGAAATATTTTCTGCGGTCATTCTCTCCCTTCTGCCGATTCAAGAAGGGCAGTTGTCAGTTTCTGGCGAAAGAATGTGCACAATACTGGTTAACCGCTTGGAGGACTAAGCCTGCCCAGTAAACGTGTGGTTAGGTAAATTGACCATGCTCGACATGACCCCATTGGGTTGACTGGGCTGTAAAACCTCAACACAAACAAACAAACAAACACATTGTATGAGCAGTGCCCTGGGAGGTGTCTAAAGGGTATATGTGAATAGGGATGCTTCAGATCAGTCAGGGAAGATGGGCATCTGTTCTGTATCTTTTCAGTATGTCTGTATATTCTGCAGTATACATGGTTCTGTAAGTTGACAAGGAATGTTCTGATAAGACTGGGGGTGTGCAGACTGATCTGGGGCCTTCACTGCTGGCATATGCCCCAAAGGCTTATTTTTACTGCTCATTAGTAGTTGCCTCTGTCATCTCTAATGAGTGCCTGTGACATGTTTTTGTGCACAAATAATAAAAGTATCGTAACCCTTAAAGTGACACGCAAATGAAGCAGATGGCATTCTAATTTTTTTTTTTTTTTTTTGGTCAGAAAAAAAGGCTGTTTTTAATATGAATCAGCTGCCTAACAGATTCACAGGAAATGGCAAGCCTTATTTCCTCTGAAAAATACTAAAAAAAAAGAATGTTGTTTGCTATTGTTGTGATTGGCACTCTAAGGGCTAAATTACCACAAAAATAATCACCCTATCTGGAGGCTGTGCATCATATTATTTATTCTGTATCTTGAAGTCATTTGTCTACAATGTTTGATGTTTGTCAAATGAAACAGAAATTAAAAAAAAAAATAAAATAAAAAAAAAAAGTGAAATGTAAAGTCTGATTTTAACAGTTTTTGTTTTGTTTACCCTTGAAGTCCAACTTTTTCTTTGGTACCCCAATAAATTAATTATAGTTTGTTTACTAAAAGATAACAAAAACAATGCAGTCAAACATCCAGAAAAAAACAAAAAAACGAAGGAAGTAAATCTGATAAATATGGCAAAATCATATACACAAGAATTCTAGAGGGAGTCCTGCTCACAAGATGCTTCCTCTTTAATGTGTGATAATGGATGATTAGGATGTTTTTGTTTTATGTCCATTTCAACATTATTTAAGTCATATCGAAACAATGGAAGAGTGATGATGGAAGGCTGTGTGGAATAAAGTGCCATGCAGTGATTAGCTGAATTCCACCTGGATTCAAAGGCGGCACCTCATGATCTGAAGTTAGGAGTGCTAACCACTCGGCCACCTTGACACCGTGGAACCAAGAAGGCATGTCCATCACTTGTCTCTGAAAAGGCTCCTGTTTCTCTCATTTCCCATAATGTATATTCCATGTTTCATCTGATTGTCCACAATCATAGCTCTAGATAACGGGGGGTGGAGGGGGTGGGGGGGGGTGGTATCAGGTAAATATTTAAATTGTTCCCATTAATTAACCCTTGTTCTGCTGATCCTGGATATACCCTGCCTTTGAAACAGTGTAGATCCAGATCAGTTGGCTTCTGAAGAAGGCAACTGATCTGGATCTGCACTGTTTGCCATTCATTATCTGAACTTACTTGAACATTCTGGATCAAGTAATCTGATTGGCTGAAAATTTGAAAAAGGCCTGGCATCTTAATTTATTCAGCAGGACAAGGGTTAAAATGTGCTTATGAAGCATCTCAGTGAGGCACTTCTAATATGTACCCACAACATATGGGTACTTGTAAGAAATAAGAAAAATGACAAAACCTACAAAATGGCATGTGCGCCCAGCAAAGACTCAGTTCAGCCTGGCCATCCACTCAGTCTGATCAGTCTTCACTGTCCGCATGAAGAAAGCTTGGGTCCTTAGCTACCCATTGAGTGCCCAGGCTGATCAGAGTCATTGCTGGGCACAATGCTATTTTGTAGGTTTTGTCATGCCCAGGCTCAAATATCAATACTTTTTGGTAGCTGGGCTCCATAGCGCAGTTGATAGAGTGTCTGACTGTTGATCCAGAAGTCACAAGTTCGAATCCCAGCTTGGCCACAAAACATTCTTGGAGATATGAAATGATTTCTCCCTTCCGCTGATTCAAGAAGGGCAGTTGTCAGTTTCTGGCGAAAGAATGTGCACAATACTGGTTAACCGCTTAGAGGACTAAGCCTGCCCAGTAAACGTGTGGTTAGGTAAACTGACCGCGCTCGACATGACCCCATTGGGTTGACTGGGCCGTAAAACCGCAACACAAACAAATTTCTATGGTCATTTTCCCTTTTATGTGCAGATATATACATCTTGTCCAGGAAAAGTCTGAGTAGGTCTACTGATCAGTTCGATATGACCTTAACAGGATTGACGGGATGTAAAACTCCCAACTCCATACTTTGGTTAAAAAATGCACCTTATCTAGAACTATGATATGTGCCCTGTGATGGACAACAGGTTATCTTTACTGGAAAATAGATAAATGGACAAAAAGACTACTATATGCTCATATCCTTGGGGACACATGCTGGGCAACACAGGAAAAGGGCCCTTGTGCAATTTGTGGACAACATAGATCCAGATCAGCGTGCACATCTGTGCAATCAAATCTGGGCATTTTCAGTTTGTAGACATATACTACAGTATCTACTGCTTCTGTAAGCAAACAATGAAGGCCCAGATCAGCCTGTGCTTCTGCACAGGCTGATCAGGGCCTGTGTTGTCTGCAAATTACATAAGGCTCTTTTCTCATGTTGCACATCGCATAAAAGTCATGTTAACCCTTAAAGTACTTATCACAATTGTAGCAGACATTTTATTTTTTTTTATTTTTCAGATAAAACATGGTTTGACTTTTTATGTGAATCGTCTGCCTGGCAGCCAATTCACATGAAATTACAAGTTTTATTTCTCTAAAGAATAATAAACAAGAGGCCCATGGGCCACGAATCGCTCACCTGAGTAAATCAGCCATTGCATATCTGCAGATGCCATGCAGCATTCTTCAAGTATTGCCACAGCCACTAGGACACAAATTTGACCATGGTGTAAAAATAGCCATCAGAAATGATGGCAAATCCCATGACCAAACTCTTGCACATGACATGCCTACTGGTCCTTATCTATGCCTCTATCAAATATTATCAAAATATTTCAAACCACATACACAAGAATTTAGCTTAGAAATTCATTCAGGGGAGGTAACTGGAAAACAAGAGGCCCACTAGCCACGGCTCGCTCACCTGAGTGACACAGCCACTGCAGGTAAGCAGATGTAATGTAACATTTTTCCAATCCTATCATTGCAACTAATGAAAGGATCATCATTTAAGCAGTTCTTAGTTTTGAAGAAGAATATATGGGCAGGACAGTCAATGGAGCATGATGATTTGAACAAACTCTCAATCACAATTCAACAGTACTAGTAGGATCAATGTGAAATTTGGTGGAAATTAGCTAAGTGCTTTCTGAAGAGTTGTTTAACAATATCATGATTTTATACAATCATGTAAACAGCACAGGGGCAGGGAAATATAATAAACATAAAAAAGTTGCCTTGAGATTCAACAGATTAAAATATGATAGTCTTGGTTTTATTGATTCTTCATAAGCAGTAATGCAATTTGCAACACTGCTTACTGTGGTTTTGGTGGAGCTGTCATTTAAAAAAAAAATCATTTTTTTTTAATTTAATGTTGCCATGGCAACCAAACAAAACCGTCACTAGTCATAAAACACATAAACTGGGTCGACAATCATCCAACAATCATAACTGCCAAATATGGTTCACATCACTTCACTAATTATGGAGACAATGCAATTTAACCTTTTCTCATTATTAGTCTATGGAATTTTTCTGTTGCCATGACAACCAAACCAAGAGAGATTGGCAGACTTACTTATTTTCAACTGCCCTTACCCATTTAACATTTTTACCAAATTAGAGTCCTACTGCTTCAGTGGTTTTGGAAGAATAGTCATTGAAAAAAAACAAAAACAAAAAAAAACAAACCTTTTTTTTAATTTAATGTTACCATGGAAACCAAACAAAATGGCCATGAAATGCACAAACTGGGAAGAAAATCATCAAATGATCATAACTGCCAAATATGACTCACATCGCTTCACTGGTTATGAAGAAAATGCAATTTAACCATTTTTCCATTATAAGTCTATAGGAGCTTTCTGTTGCCATGGCAACCAAACCAAGAGGCAGATCGTCAAAGTTTTAGCTATTTTGAATTGTCCTTATCCAAGCAACATTTGTACAAAATTAAAGTCATACTGCTACAGTGATTTTGGAGATGTCATTTAAAAGAGTCCTTTTTTAAAATCTAAAGTTGCCATGGCAACCAAACAAAATGGCCACTGATCATAAAACACATGAACTGGGTAGACAATCATCCAATGATCATAACTGCCAAATATGGTTCACATCACTTCAATGGTTATAGAGAAAATGCAATTTAATCATTTTCCCATTATAAGTCTATGGGAACTTTTTGTTGCCATGGCAACCAAACCAAAAGGCAGATCACCTTTTTTTAATTGTCCTTACCCAAGCAACAATTGTACAAAATTAGAGTCATATGGCTTCAGTGGTTTTGGAGGAGATGTCATTTAAAAAATTCCTTTTTTAAACTTAAATGTTGCCATGGCAACCAAACAAAGTGGCCATTGGTCATAAAACGCATGAATTGGGTAGACAATCATCCACTGATCAAACCTGCCAAATATGGTATATATCACCACTGGTTATGGAGAAAATGCAATTTAACCATTACCCATTACGTATAAGTCTATGGGAGCTTTCTGTTGCCATGGCAACCAAACCAAAAGACAGATCACCATAATTTTAGCTATTTTTAAAGGCCCCTACCCAAGCAACATTCTTACAAAGTTAGGGACAATAACTTTAATGGCTGTGGAGGAGGTGTCGTTTGAAAGTGTTAACAGACGGACAGACGAGAGACAAAAAGTGATCACTATAGCTCATCCTGAGCATAGCTCAGGTGAGCTAACAACCACAGCAGAGGTTGTCTTTCTTGCATGTGACACATATACTGGTCCTTATCTATGCCTCTACAAAATCAAAATATTTCAAACCATTAAGAAGTCATTGAGTGCACAAGAATTTGGCTTAGAAATTTATTCAGTGGAGTGTAAAAGAAAAAGTACAAAGCAAGAGTTGTCATTCTTGCATGTGACACTCCTACGACCTGATATATGTCCCACCAAAATATTACCAAATTATCTCAGACAGTATGGGAGTTGTAGACTGTATAAAAGTTCAGCTCGAGGGGAGATAAGTACATAATAAAATGTGAGAGTTGTCTCTCTTACAAGGTACACACCTACTGACCTCTTCCAAATATTACCAAACTGTTTCAAACAATTAAGAAGTTATGGAGTGCACAAGAATTTGGTTTAGAAATTTATTCAGGGGAGACAACTGGAATGTGACATGCCTACTAGTCCTTAACTATGCCCGTACCAAATATTATCAAAATATTTCAAACCTTTAAGAAGTTATGGAGTGAATAAGAATTTGGCTTAGAAATTCGTTAGGGAATACAACTAGAAAAAAAGAAAGAGATGTCCTTGCAAGCAACATTCCTACTTGATCTGATATGTCCCTATCAAATATTAAATTATCTAAAACCGTATCGGAATTATAGCCATCACAAGATTTCAATTTCAGGGTGATAACTACATAACCAAGAAAGTGAGAGCTCACGCCACTCCCCTTCCTTATCTATGCCTCTACCAAATATTTTCAAAATATTTCAGACTACTAAGTGGAGTGCACAAGAATTTGGCTTAGAAATTAGTTCAGGGAAGATGACCAGAAAAGCACAGAGCAAGATTTGTCCTTCTTACATGCAACACTCCTACCTGACCTGATATATGTCCCTACCATATTTTATCAAATTATCTCAAACAGTATGGAAGTTATGGCCAGCACAAGATTTCTGCTTAAGGGAAGATAACTACATAATGAATAAAGTGAGAGTTGTATCTCTTGCTTGCGACACACCTACTGGTCCTCTTCTTCATCCCTATCAAATATTATCAAATTATCTCAAACAGTATAGGAGTTATGGCCTGCACAAGATTTTGGCTTCAGAGGAGATAGCTACATAACGAAGAAAGTGAGTTGTCTCTCTTGCATGTGACATGCCTGCTGGTCCTCTTCATTCCTACCTAATATTATCAAAATATTACAAAGGGTAAAAGTTGTCAAAATTATGGAGTGCACAAGGATGTGTCTATGATTTCTGCTTCAGGGGAGACAACTTCATAACAAAGAAAAGGAGAGTTGTCTCTCTTGCATGTGACAATCCTACGTAACGAAGAAAGTCCTACTGGTCCTCCTTTTCATTTCTACTAAATATCAAAATATGTCTAAGGGTATAAAAGTTATGGAGTGCATAAGGATGTGTCTATGGATTTCTGCTTCAGGGGAGATAAGTACATAACCAAGAAAGTGAGAGTTGTCAGTCTTGCATCGGACATGCCTACTGGTCCTCCTTTTTCATCCATACCAAATATTATCAAATTATCTCAAACAGTATGGGAGTTATAGCCTGCACAAGATTTAGGCTTCAGGGGAGATAACTACATAAGGAAGATAGTGAGAGTTGTCTCTCTTGCACGCGACATGCCTACTACTCCTCCCCTTCATTTCTACCAAATATCAAAATGTGTCTAGGGGTATCAAAGTTATGAAGTGCACAAGGATGCATCTAAGGATGGACAGACGCCATGCTGATTGCTATGAGGGTCGTGCAAAAAGTTCTGTCACTAATAGGCTTCCTTGGTTTTATCCCAGGTATATTTTAAAATGCTTCACTGCACTTGAATGGTGTGTTGAATAGCTAACGATACCCATTTATTTCGTTCAAATTGATTCCAACTAACCGAGTTATTTCAAATTGAAATAGATGCCTTTGTATGTTTTCAAAAGTTCCTTGGCACATTTAAGGTCTTGTGTCTTTTGCTCCTCAGTGAGCAAACAAGGTACCCACCTAGCGCAAACCTTTCTCGGGTCCAAACGCTTTTTTAGTATTGTTTGCACACTGCCTTTTGATATGCCAGTACAACTAGCTATATCTTTGACAATCACGCATCCTGTTCGACCACAATCTTTACAGCAGCGATGTTAGCCTTGGTAACAGAAGTTTTAGGCCTTCCAGGACGGGTATCATCTTCAACAGAAAATTTCCCAGCTTTAAAAGCTTTAACCTACCTAAACACTGTGCACATTGAAATGGTCTGAGCTCCATATATACCAAATAATTCATTAAATATCTGCTTTGAATCTATATTAAGCCCAATGCGGCATTTAATATAGCTACTAATTTCAGTCTTCTGGTCCATGTTCCAGTGTAACAAGTAAATTGGTCAGTGTATATGACTGCATCTATTTCACTGAAATAACTCGGTCAGTTGGAAAGCAATTTGCATATAATAAAGGGGTATCGTTAGCTATTCAACACACCATTCAAGTGCAGTGAAGCATTTTAAAATATACCTGGGATAAAACCAAGGAAGCCTATTAGTGACAGAACCGTTTGCACGACCCTTGTAGTCAACCATCATTTTTAACTGATATGACTCCATCTGACATCTTTCTTTATTCGTGCTTTGAACCTCTACAGAATGGTCAAATAAAAAGCTAGAAAACAGGTTTTGATGAGAAGTATTTTATTTCTTTTTTGTTTCTGCATTTGCAACTTAAGCATTTGGCAACATTACAAATACAATGATTTGAGATACAGTTTAGAAAAAAAAATATTACATGTACCAAGCCACAGGAAAAGGGGTCTTTGGGGCACATGCAAACAGCAAATGCCAAGATCAGCCTGCACGTTCGCACAGTCTGATCACAGCCTTAGCTATAGGCTTACTAAGTTATTTAGACTATAGTGTATTTAACCTAAATATTGGGACACCTTAACTCCTTACCATACTTACCCTTATATTTGAACAAGTCTGTTTCACTACCTGTTGATGTTTCCAAAAATGCTGGATGAGTGTTAAACAGTGCAGACCCTGATCAGACGCCGCATTCTGCAGCGTCTGATCTGGGCCTACACTGTTTGCTCAGGCTTAGGGTTTTTACGGTAACAACCTATAGCAGAGTCCCTGGTCAGACTGTATGGCTGAGCTGGATCTTAAACTTCGCATATACCCATAAGGTTCCTTTTCTCATGGCATGGCTCATGTGCAAACAGAGAAGACTAGGAAGTCCTTAGTCCCCTCATGAATCTTCTAAAATCTAGGGTTGTTGATGTTTGCAGACAAATAGTTTCAAGATATGGTCAATATGAACTAAACATTTTTGTTAAAATCAAACACCAAGCAGAAAAGGTCTTTCCAAGTGGTGTTGAAAAGACTGTAGGTGCAAAGCTTTACTAAATAGATTCAAGCCCAGAGCAATCTTCTCTATCTCCAAATGAAAAGATCAGCATAAAATGCTGAACCCAATTTTCTGGAGAAAAAATACTGAAGTATCCTTTAAAATGCTATTTGATAATATTTAATTTCTGCACATCAAGGGTTAAGTGCTGACAAAGAAACTGGCAATTGAAAAAAAGTAGTTCCAGAATAAAACGTTGGAAATTTTAACATGTTTATTTCGTTTTGTACAACACTTGCATATAATGAATGGATCATGATGCCGATGAAAGAATACATGTATGTTTGTATGCATGTAGCAACTTTACAACAGCATGATATGTGTAAGGCAACTTAAAATGAAAATACAACTTTCCCTCAAGAAAAGAACACCATGATCTTGATAAACATCTTTGCAAGGGCTTATAGAATGAATAGACCCTAACTGGACTGCACAAGTGTGAAGGCTAGTTGGTTTTTTTGCCATTCAGGATGGAACCACCAACATGTCTCGGTCCTGTCTTGGTGTTATTTTCCTGAGGGTATTTTGCACCTTGCTTAACACAGGTAATGATCACAGATTGAGCCTTTTTAGCCACAGCTGTTCAGAGATTAATATAACAAAGGCTCATGTAAAAATGTGTCTTAATTATAGCTTTTAATACAGTAACTGTCCTAAAATTTTGTACACTAAAGTTTCTGACAAAATGGCATATGCAAAACGTGCAGACACAGATCAGTCTAAGCTTTGCCATTCCACTAAGTGCATCCAACGGTAACTGCGAAGCAGTTCCCCGAACCGCGGAGCGGTTTGGAGCGCAGACGCACTACTATAGACTACCTATGTGACCAGTGATGTGTGTGACCAAAAATGTACTGTTCCAACAAACACTTGGGTGGTTCGGTGCTTAGCCTGGAAAACATTAAGCATTCTGTGATTTGGCAGAGGCTATTGACACGGCGGCCATGCTGATAATTGCAACAAAACAGCCAATAACGCCAAGTATTCCAATTGCAAGGGGTTGAATCACGAGACTTATGATGTCAGCCTACAAAATTTGTGATCGCCGCCATTTTGAAATTTGTCTTCACTTCGAATTTTATTTCTATCCGTTCTCTGTCTATTTACAAGCTAACCATGATTCATTTTGTGCATAAGGTACACTTTGATGTAGATTTTTAGATAGCACATAGACTTTACACTCTTTTCACATGATAATCTTAAAAATCTTCGACACAGGTAAGCAAACGATAGTATATTCTCGTTGTACCTGTCATCGGCTTACACTAGTTTTCGGTATTCGGAAGCATGGCCCCCGCCCATCGGGGCCCGCGAAATTGATGGGCTTCCTAAAGCCTCCATGGCAGAGCTGCTAGTAACTAAGCAGGACCCGAATTCATGTGATCGAGTCAGGTAAAAGTCCCACAAATTTGGAGGCAATGTCTCTGAACTACTGAAATATTGTTTTGGACATTATATCGCAATTCATGCAGTGGATTAGCAGTCAAGCCTGGTCTGAAATCAAATTCAGTTAGATCTGGCCAACCCACCTATGAAGCATGTGATGATAATTTGGACGCACAGGTATAGGTAGCACCTATTAAATTCATATTAACTCATAAAAAGCAAATTTAGGCAAAAAAATTTGGAATATAAAGTGTTCGACATTTTAGGACATTTACTGTAACAGGTGGTTGTCTATACAGTTTAATGGCAAACAGTGAAGACCCTGATCAGATGCTGCATTCTGCAGCATCTGATCTGGGTCTTCATTATTTGCCCAGTACACTCTATGGATCATCTGGCATAAACTGGTTAACAGTGAAGTCCCTGATCAGACAGCTATTACATAGCTCCACATAAGAGGGGTAAACAGATAAATATAATACATATATATGTTGTGGGTACTTTTTGGAAATGATTACCACAACACTTGGTTTCGCGGAAGTATACCATAATAACCCTAGGTATTTGGACATATAGACCTTTGCAAATAGTGTAGACCCAGATCAGATAACGCAGAATGTGGCATCTGATCTGGGTCTACACTGTCTGCCATACATACAGCAATATTTTAGACACAAAAAAAATCAGGTAGTAGAATGGACTATTTCAATAATTAGGACACATATCGTAAATAGGTAAGGTGCCCCAATACTTAGGGTAAATACGGTAAGAAATATCAATAGTTTTCGAATTAAAAAAAAAAGAAGCCCTATCTTGAGCTATGGACAAGTCGCTAATCTAAGATTTCACTGTTGGCAAAGCTGCTATGGCCTTTAACCCATACATAGAATCAGTTGAATTTTAACAAGTAACATTCTGACAATCAGTGGTTGCTCCACACTGCCTTCAAACATCGGTAATAATAAACCATATCTCTGAACAACAGTGTCCTAAAGGCGGATACGAAATGCATAAACAGGGACATATATGTATAGATATATATATATTGCATTGTATTCACACAGCAACACTCAATGGACAATGCTAGGACCAAAACATGGGAAAATACGTCTTGAGAGCACATGGAGACAGCTCAGGTCCAGATCAGCCTACACCTTTGCAGTCTGATCAGGCCCTTTGCAGTTTGCTTACAGAATCACTGGATAAGAATACTGGGACAGAGTGGCCTAAGCAGAGTGCAGACCAAGATCAGATGATCTACACCGTTTACCATTTATCCAGTAGTTTTTAACCCTTGTCCTGCTGAACCTGGATATCTCCTGTCTTTGCAAACAGTGTAGATCCAGAGCAGTTGGCTTCTGAAGAAGCCAACTGATCTGGATCTGCACTGTTTGCCATTATGTATGAGAATTTATATCAACCAACATGATCAGCTGAAAATTAGAAGTGGGCATGGCATCTTAATTTATTCAGCATGATAAGGGTTAAGAAACATCAACAAGTAGTATGTCAAAAGAATTCTACTTCAAAAGGAAAGATTATCTGCTCATCTTGGGCCTTTTTCTGTTTGCATGTTTATGGTATCTTTGCATGGCCCCCAGCTCACAGTAAATAAAGGGAATGTGGGAATCATTCAAGGGAGACAAACTTCTACCCTGATGCAGGAAAACTTTAGCAGCAGATCAATTACTTTCTTGCCAGAAAGTAGGCTTCACATGTCTTTGCATTTGTTTCATGACAGATCAAAATACCTGAAAGTCAAGCCTTATTTTCAGAGGATTTTCTAAATCTGCTATTAAAATGTCACCTGTAACAGGTTTGAAGTTTAGTGTAGATGACTACATGCATAACTCTTGATAAGATAGGTATCTTGATTGTTTTTCTTATTTCGCCTCTTGATTGTTTTTCTTATTTCTCCAAGAAACATATACATGTATTGCAGATATTCCTCAGAATCGCCCATTGGACAATTCTGATGACTATCCACATTGTATGTTTTCATGGATAAATACTTCTTGGTTAAAAACATCTTATCTAGAGAAATAATGACATTTATTATATACAAAGTAATGAAATATAGAGAATTATTAATGAAATAAAATGCATATTTTCACTAGTGAAATATAAGTTTTATATTTTCACTAGTGAAAATATAAAACTTATATTTTCACTCCTCTGAGCAGTGAAAAATATAAGATCTGGATCTACTTTTTTCTTATTTACATTAATGTTTTCATTACACGAGATGAAAATGTTTATGGTATTCACTGAAAAAGAGTAAATTTTTTTTTATTTTATTTTTACACGCCAATGCGCGTTTCTGACGTCATATCTAACGTCACAAAACAAAACAAAACATGAACGTCATGGCGCCAAGGGACAAAACTGCGTGTCAGACTTTCCCTTGCAAATGCAAGATTTGCATATCTTCTATCGAAAGTGATGTATATAATAAAAAGAAAATTCAAATGTTTGTCGTGAATATGACTTTTATTTCATCTCATGAAGTGAAAAAAATGTATATTTCATTCGTGCCTTCGGCACTCATGAGATATACATTTTTTCACTTCACTCGATGAAATAAAAGTCATATTCACTCCAAACATTTGAATATCCTCTATGTACTGAATTTGCCTATTTACAGGATATGAATGCTGGTTATATATTACTTAGCTGCTAAAAAATAAGACCTTTTTTTGATTCTCATATGTAAAAGTTAAATAAAAGTTAAGCCTTTTTAATACAAAATAAATATACAAACTGTACACATGTACAAATTTACACAGCGCTATTTTACATCTTATATACATGGACATGTACAGTATGGTAACAAACAATGCACTGTAGGAAAACTGAAACAATCCCGTACGTGAACAACAAAACACAAGACAGGACTGCATATTTATGCAAACTGGTCTGAGCCTTTGCTGATAACTATGTAAATTTAACAAGGTCCTAGTATGTAAAAATTATTTACAGTTTATGTAGTTTTCATGCTTTTATGCATATACTGCAAGGCCCTGAGTAAATTTTACAAGGTCCTATGTATATTCTACACGGTCCTTTGCGAAGTCTTCAAGTTCCCATATAGTCTTCAGGTCCCAAATAAATTCAGCTATATGTAAATCTTTTGTAAATTCTACAAGGTCCTATGTAAAGTCTACTTAAGGTCCCATGTAAATTCTACAGTCCTGTTTTAAGTCTACAAGATCCCATGTTAATTCTACATGGTCTTGTTTAAAGTCCACAACATCCCATGTAAAATCTTCAACATCCTATGTAAAGTGTATTCTACAAGGTCCTGTGTTAAGTTTACCAGGTCCCATGTAAATTTTACATGGTCTTCTGTAAAGTCAACACCATCCCATGTAAATTCTACAAGGTCCTATGTAAATTTTACTATGCCTTATGCAATGTCAACAAAAGTCCCAAGACCTAAATAAATTTACAAGGGTCCTTTGTTATTCTGTTAAGTTTTATGTAAATTCAACAAGGTCCTTTGTTATTCTATTAAGTCCTATGTAAGTTCTACAAGGTCCTATGTAAATATACTATCGGAAATAAGTATTGCGACTCTGCCGTCAAACCTAAATATTTTTTTTATTGCCTTGTTTCAGTTAAAAATGTATATAGTGTTTTAAAGAGTAACCAATTTTGCAACTTTTGCACACTTTAAAATTCTGATGAGTTTGTGCAGTCAGGCGTATTGACCAGTTTTTGTGCATGGGAGTCACAATACAAAAATTGCACTTGTAACTCACACTGCAGAAAACTGCATTTGCTCGTGCACCTTATCGCTTGCTCAACATGAAAATCGTGGCATGTTTGCAGGTGATCTTTCTCCTAAAAATCGTGCCATTTTTTGCAAATGATCTCAGATTAGTCAGTTTAAAATGCCTGGAAGAAGCATTTCAGTCGAAGGGCCTGCGTTATCAGTATGTTAGAAAATGGGGCCACGCCAAATGAAGCTGCTATGCAAGCTGGCATACACAGAGCTACAGTGTTCAGTATTAAATTGAAGTTTCTTCAAACAGGCTCAGAGAAAAACAGGTCCAAACCTGGCAGACCTAGGTCGACTACTACAGTCCAAGACAGGTTCCAGAGACTCACTGCCCTGAGACGGTGGTTTAAATCGTCTGTTAAACTTAATGCCAACCTTGGACGGGCTACAGGAGTGGCAATCCACCCTCGTACAGTATGGATTTGCTGGCATCACGCCTCACAGACCTTGCCTGAGGAACAAGTGGACTCCCCACCACAAGCGGGAGAGGCTCGCTTGGTGTCATTATCTTTGCCGTTGGAGAAGGAATCAGTGGGGCAACATCCTTTGGTCAGACAAATCGCATTTCAATGATTTCTACAACCAGCGTAAGCATGTATGGAGGAGAGTCGGTGAGCGTTATGTTCCTGTAACCATAGGAGAATATGACAGATACAGCGGAGGCAGTGTTTTGGTTTGGGCGGCTGTGAGTTACAACCACAAGACTGACCTTCACATTATTCAGGGAAACATGAAGGAGTTGAAATACCGTGGCGAAGTGCTTATCTCAACTGTACCGCCTCTTGTTGCTCAGACTGGACTAACTTTTCAAAATGATAATGCACATCCTCATCAGGCCAGGATTGTTATGGATTACATCCAGCAGCAGGGACTATAGACTCTAGGAGAACTTACGAGAGATACCCAGGTATCCGCACTCGTCAGCAACTGGAGCAAGCATTAAGTCAGGAGTGGCAGGCAATTCCTCAGAGAACTATACGAAATATGATTAACATTATGAGATCTTGTGTGAATGCTTGTATAGATGCCACTTGTATATAAATGCCACTTGTATACGCTGTAACGGAGACCACACCAGGTACTGAGTTCGGACTGAAAAACCTTCAAAGCAGTAGCTATACATGGGTTTGAAACCATGGAAACAAGCCTTTTGTGATATTCTTTTGAATTTGTTTTCATTTTTCAGTTTACTTGCTTTTCAGAATCAAGTAAAGCAAATGATTTTTATCGAAAGCTTGTGGGTTTTTAATGTGAAGATGTTGCATCAATCTGCTAACATGGTAAAAGTGCAATTTTTGAACGGGTACCCTTACCCAATATCCGACGTCGCTATTCTTAAGCATCCATATTCCTCACAAAAATGTTGATGCATCTTTATTCAGATATGAATGCGGTTTCCAAAACACAAAGCAATTCACCATAATTCGAATATTTATAAAATGAGAGGCAAAACAAATAGGAGTCGCAATACATTTTTCCGATTGCATAAAATAGTATTTAGATGACCAATGAAGACTAGTCCTTCTGTGTGGATGTCTGGGCTTCACTGTTCACAAACTCAGGTAATACTGGTTTTCCCCACAATGCATTTCAAAATTATTTTTCCTAATGCGAATTGCTGGAGAAGCTTGGGCAATTTAAACAGTTCCACTTTCACCTTTCACAGAAGTAGCCACAAAGTAGCAATTTGCAAAGTGTTTTGTGTCCAAAAGAGTTTAAATGTGCACATCATAAAAAAATGAGATGGTTTCAAAGTTGGTCTCATATTTACCCTGGTCCTGCTGAACCCGGATATCCCTACCTTTGCAAACAGTGTAGATCCAGATCAGTTGGCTTCTGAGAAGCCAACTGATCTGTATCTGCACTGTTTGCAATTATGTGAATTTGTACCAAAAACCTGGAACAAGTAATCTGACTGGCTAAAAATTAGAAGTGAGGGCAGCACCATAATTTTTTTCAGCATGGCTACGGTTTAAATACATTTACAGAAACAAATATGGCTCCATTGCCCTTGCTATATACACAGCATGAAAATTATATTATATAGGATTAAGTTTACAAACTAATTACATCGCCATTATTACGACTGCAAATTTTTAGATATGAGAAGTATCCAGGGCCCAGTTGTTCAAAGCATTGTTAGCATAACAAGCTTCTTAATGACAAACTTTTAACTATTGTAGCTAAGGTATTTCCAAATACATTGATTACTCACATTTTTTAGCAAAAAATAATACTGTGTTTGCCATATTTCAAGATAGAAATTTTAATGTCATGTAGGCTAACAACGTCATTGAGTTTGAACAACTGGGTCCAGGTAATATTTTCTTATTGGCAGAACAGAGTTAGGATAAAAAAAAAAATGCTTAATCTAGATCTGTGAGACTATATCTGATAATCTCCTGCATATCAGCCTGTACACTCCTGTAATGTGATCACATTCTTCAATATCCACGTATTGCAAGCTCCAAAAACTTGTGTCAGTGGCACAGAATCAAATGACAGACCAGTTACTGTATCTTTCATAATAACTGAATACGGTAAATGTCCTAGAATTTTGAACACTTTTTTTTATGTTTTGTTGGTAACTTTATTTAACTGTCAATTATATATAACACATATACAAAACCTATTTAACAGTAAGATTAGCCACTCTCTGTCCTTGCATTCTTCCTACAGTAGGTCATGTCTTTTTTTTATTCCATATTTTTTTTTTTTTTTTTTGCCTAAATTTTGCTTTTTATGCAGTTGCTTCTTAAAACACTTCTGGAATGGCAAACAGAGTAGACCCTGATCAGACTGCTCCTGAAGGAGCAGTCTGATCTGGGTCTGCACTGTTTGCATATGCCATTTTATCAGAAACTTTGGTGTATGAAATTTTAGGACATTTACGGTGGTGTTCTTAAAATCATTTTTATAAATCAATTTAGAGCAGAATGTAACTGATATACAATTTAAGTATTAGAAGAAATCATTTCTGAAACAGTCTTTCTGGTGCAAGCTAGAGAAATTCAGGGATAAAAACAGGGCAAACAGGACCTGAACAATAGAGAAGGGATGATGATTACAGGTTTAATGACACGTCAACCCTTGAGGGTCACTAGCGTCAAAAATGTTAGTATATTAACTTGGTATATATAAAGAAAAGCTGAAAGAATGTGAAAATAGGCAGAAGATGTGTCAAAAACAGACAGCTGCCTCCAATTGTGCCAAAAACTGGAATTCATCTCTAAAGAAACAATGAGGTATAAAACCTTGGTCCCCCTAATTATATGATGTGAAATGGTAGAATGACGGCAACGCAAGTTGGTATGGAAGTTGGTGTGGGGAAATTTTGAATAACTACAAAATCCTGCAGCTTGGATTTCACAGACCTGTAATTGCCAAACATTAGGATGTTTTCAGAAAAAAAAAAAAGAAGTAAATAAATGCAGAAAGATGATCTTTAAGACAGGGTCTACTACAGCCTGTATAAGGTCCAGATTGTCTGAGCAAATGCCCTCTCTGATCAGAGTGCACATTAGGCCATTTCCAATAAATAATTAAGGGAAAGTAGAAAGGTGAATAAATCTATGAATAAACAGGAAAGGTATCATTAATATGGTATGGAAGTTGTGCTCTATGTTTTAGGGCTAAACACCAGAAAGACTGCAGTACTGACAAAAATTGTTAACCCTTTTCCTGCTGATTAAATTAAGATGCCACGCCCACTTCTAATTGTCAGCCAATCAGATTCCTTGATACAGGCTGTTAATATAAATTCACATCCTGAACGGCAAACAGTGCAGATCCGATCTGGATCTACACTGCTTGCAAAGGAAGGGTATACCCGCAGGACAAGGGTTAAAATATTAGAAGGTGCAGAGACAGTTGAACTAACATAAAGTAAATTCATATACAGAAATAAAACCTTTATATTACATGAGCCAGTACATGACAAAATCTACAATAAGACTTGTGCGACCAGCAAAGTCTCAGATCACCCATTGCATCCACGCAGTTGGATAAGAGTCCTCCCTGATTGCATGCACCTTCTACAGCCTCCAGGCTATTTAAAAGGGGATAATGAGAACCCTTACCATACTGGGTAGATCTATAGGCTGATCTGTCTCTGCTGGTTACGTCTTATTGTAGGTTTTGCCGTGCGCTGGCTCAAATGCTCTTTATCTCCAGTCACTTTCACTTTCCTGACAATGTATTATGAAGAGGAATATGGTAAATGTCCTAAAATTTCGAACACCAAACTGTCTGACAAAATGACATATGCAAACAGTGCAGATCCAGATCAGACTGCTCCTGAAGGAGCAGTCTGATCAGGGTCTACACTGTTTGCCTTTCCACTAAGTATTTTAAGAAACAGCTGCATAAAAAAGCAAAAATTAGGTCAAAATAGTATGGAATTAAGTGTTCGAATTTTTTAGGACATTTACCGTAGAACAATTCTGTAACAATTTCATTTAAGAAATGATGGTAATTTTTTAACATTCATTGCAGTATGAACAACATGGGGTCACATGCGAAGTAATTGACCCCCGAAGGAGTTCATGTAAACTTTGCTTGTGATCCGACGTTATTCATACCTCAATGAAAGTTAAATAAACTGTCTTTATTACTTATATCTATATCATTTCCAATCCATTATTTGACAAAAAAAAATCTGGTTCTTGGACTAAAATTGAAACAAGAAAACAACTGCACGCAATTTTCCTATTAACAGTGGAACAGTGTTGTTGATGTCAAAACATTGTCATCATCCAATCCTATTGGAGAGAATCTAGATTTATTTTGTGATCATGTGACATCGTGTGAGTCAATATATTCATTGAAACATGAAAAACATTATGTTTCAATAGCTAACTATAGTTTTTTTTCCTGTAAATGCACTGAGAATGTAAATATAAGTCAGTGCACTTAGACATTTTGGAACATACTGGCCATATAATGGTAGCAGAGTTACTTGTATGTTTTTATGCTTTAAGGCTAGACAGCCCAAATCAGAACCGCAGCACCAGCAGAATATGGAGAAATCAATTATGAGAAATAGGTCCCCCATATGCATGGCAACAGTGAAGGTTGAAAAGTACAAAAATTCAAATTATTATCTCTATTAATTTTCAAATTATCGCCTTACCTGAGCCTATGCAAACTTTCTTCACTCTTTCCTGCCCCACCCCCAATCCACCTGCCCAAGCCCCAATCCACTCACCCAATACCCACAACACACGTTCGAGGCAGAAAAACTTCACTTTAGGCAGATAAAAAAACTTCACTTTAGGCAGATAAACTTCACTTTGGCCGGTAAAGAAACTTCACTTTAGGCAGACAACTTCACTTTTGGCAGGTAAAGAAACTTCAATTCATGCATACTCTTACTGTCCTGTCTACAATTATGCAACTACTGAGAAAAGCATATCCTATGGTAAATGTCCTAAAATTTCGAACCCTTTATTCCATAATATTTTTGCCTAAATTTTGTTTTTTATGCAGCTGTTTCTTAAAATAGTGGAATGGCAAACAGTGTAGACCCTGATCAGACTGCTCCTGGAGGAGCTGTCCCATCTGAGTTTGCACTGTTTGCATATGTCATTTTGTCAGACACTTTGGTGTTCTAAATTTTAGGACATTTATGGTATTCTAGGAATTAACCCTTAAAGGGCCCTTCAATCTGTTGCATCCTTCTCAAATACTTTTCTTTTCTGAGAAAATAAGGCTTGATATTTCCTATTAATTGTCTGCCTTATTTTCCAGAAAAAATAAAGATCAGGGCCCAGTTGTTCAAAGCATCGTTAGCTTAACGCGCTCGTTAAGGGTCATTTCGGTAATTGTTTTAGCGGATTCAATGTACAATATTCTGATATTTTTTGCTGAAAAAATGTGAGTAGCTTTTGCACTGCACTGCAAAAGCTACTCACATTTTTTCAGCAAAAAATTTCAGCATATTTGCGTATCACTCGATGTAAATTTTAACGAATCGTTAACTAACGACGTCATTAGCTTTGAACAACTGGGCCCAGAATGTCTGCTGCTGTTGTGAATGACACTTTGAGGATTCAGTTAAAATGATTCTACAGTGTTCATGATCTAATTTATAGTTAACCTTTAAGATGCCAAACACAACAATTGTCGTCTGCTTTGTTTTTGCCGGTTACTTTAAAAGTCACTTTTGCAAACAGTGTGGACCCAGATCAGACTACTCTTCTAGAGGAGTCTGATCTGGGTCCACATTGTTTGCCTATATGCAAAAAGTATGTTTGAAAAGTTTGCAAGAAGATGCAGCAAACGGCATAAATAGACAACATTTTCAGATGCAGGTTTTCTTGGCATTTTAAGGGTTAATGTGATGCAGTACAAAAAAGTCCTGTTTATGACTGGTTAACACAAATCTGAATGAATGAAATAAATGCAATGGTCTAGAAAACTAAACAAAATCCTGAACCTTGTTAATAAGAGTATAAATAAAATTATATATAAAACAAATATTATGACTAGTTTGGTAAGTGACATCTATGTGCAGTTAGTAACCCTCCCCTTCTCTACCCCCACATTCAAATTTCTTGGCAAACGAATTATAGTGGTGCAACAGAACCTTTATAACATTTAGCACTCTCTAGGCAAATTCAGTAGACAACAAATTGGATTTTCTAATTTTTTCCAGAAAATGGGATTTGGTATTTCATGCAAAATACCTCCTTAGAAAACAAATTTGCACAAAATGCCATACCCTATATTTTGGTGAAAAAAATCTGAAGAAAAAAAATCAAAATAGGGTCATCTGCCAAAATTTTTACCCAGTATGCTAAACGTTCAAGTGAAATAGATATGAAATTTATCCAGTGGTACCAGAAGTGAGACAATCTGTAATATGACACAGGTAACAGGTGTAGACCCAAGTCCATTTGCTCATCTCTACAGCCATACTTAGGGGTTGAAGAACCAATCTTGTGATGAACATCCTGATGGAGCTGTATGACAGTGTAGGCTAGTATGAGTCTACGTTCACATCAGATAATGCACCTTTTTCCTTTCTAAGGTTCAACATTGTTATGTGGTTATATGAGACAAAACAAACTGAGGTATGAGTTAGTATTGCTTGTAAGTGGTCCATACATTCACATCAAAGTCTTCACTTCATCCAAGTCCACTGTTTCATTAGATTTATGTAAGTTAAACTGTAAATGTGGAAAAGATTGACATATCATTTTCTTGGGAAATTGCCTTAAAGATCTTCCGAGTATAAGATGAGACTCACCATGGATTACTTTATGGATTTATAATTAACAAAAAAAAAATGCAAACAGCACAGAAATTAGTACAATTACAAACTACAAACCTGTTTAATAAACATGTAGGTCAATATATTTATTCAGTATAAAACACTAATGTAGTATATTGAGGGTTGAGCGCAAGACTATGGTAACTCAAACATATTTTTGAAACCCTTGTTTAGGGGCAACTTGGACCCCTTTGTAAACAATGCAAATTTAGGTGCCATTGCTCATACGAGCAATGGCACCTAAATTTTCATTGTTTACAGAAAGAAATGTTGTAATCTTCATAACGCCTTCATGGTGAGGAGATTAAGTTTGGGGAAAAACAACCATCTGACTTACGCCAGTCTTGCGCTCAACCCTCGATATGTAATTAAGGGGAAAGGATATACTGTCATTATTCACACAAGAGACAACTTTTGTAACTTCCTGTTTGCTTTCCTGCACTTGAAAAGAGCCCATCCTAAAGGAAAGAATGTGGGAGCAATTTTTTTTTTTCCTTTTAGAATGGGCCCCTTTTCAGAGGGGGTTCAAAAAAAATTCAACAGCTACTTCCCCTGGAGTGTATCCATTCCTCTTTACTGGTGATAGGACCTTGACAGATAGATGACTGAAAAATTACCTGTCACATCAACAGTTTTTGATAGCAGTTAGTTATAATGCAAATTTGACTCATTTTATACTGATATACTGGAAGAGTCCAATTTCAATTTTAGGTATGTCAGGCTATAAAATTTAGATATTCATAGAGAAAAATGACTAATCTATTTGCAAACAGTGGAGACCCTGATCAGACGCCACGTTCTGCTGCGTCTGAACTGGGTCTGCAGTGTTTGCCAATTACCATTTTACTGGTATCCCGACTACAATGGGTTAATATGTCTACAAATGAATTTTGGATCAGATTCTTTGCCGTTTGTGAATCTTCAGCTAAAACAGAATCTACTGGAAAACAACAAATGCTTTCATCAGTGTGCCATGGAAATACTTGCTATGAATTAACAGCGCATTTTTTTTTATTTTTATCTTAAAGCACCATTCAATAAAAGCATAGCAGACACTGCATGATACCCCTCCACAGCAGGGGAGCAAAATATGTAGACAAGATGGCTGTGTTTGATGTGTAACAACTCTACCAAAAAATTGGTGTACTGTAATCTCTAAACAAAATGTGCTGTATCTTTTCATAGTCTTAACTAGTACTGATGAAAGCTGTAGAAGTTAGCCTGAAAGCAAGTGAGGATGCTTTAATAAGTAATCACTCTATGAAAATTTGGAGTACATAACTTTGGAAGAATATGAAAATTTGGTGTACTGTAGCCTGGCTGCAATTCTCCACATCTTCTTTCTATCCAACAACATACAAATAACAGCTTGATCGGAGGAAAACTATAAGTTAGCTGGAAATGAAATCATGCTTGAACAATCTTTAAAGAGCTATTACTCCCATCAAAATTTGGTGTCCTGTAACCGCAAAAAACTATGCCCTGTACCAACTTATTGTCTAACTGTCTATCAAGTTTCATCACAATCCGATGAAAACTGTAGGAGTTATCTGCAAATGTGTCGTCTGAAAAATAATAACTCTACCAAAATTTGGTGTACTGTAACAGTGAAAGAATATGAAAATTTGGTGTACTGAAACCTGACTGCAATTCTCCACATCTATATGAAAACTATAGGAGGAGTGAACTGGTATTGAAATAATGCTTGAACAATCTTTAATGAGCTATTTGGTGTACTGTAACCTCGAAATATATGTGCTGTACCACCTCATGGTCGAACTGTCCACTAAGCTTCAACATGATCTGATGGAACAGTTGGAGTTATGAGGAAACCAAAGTCAAATCCGAAAAATCATTAAGAAAGCATAATAATTGTCAAAATTTGGTGTACTGTAACCAAGAAACAACATCCGCTGTACCATCTTATGGTCTAACTGTCCACCAAGTTTCAACGTGATCCGATGAAAACTGTAGGAGGAGTTATACGGACGAATGGACAGATCGACGGACAGACATCGGAGGGTATATCATAATACCCCGCCACTATCTTGTGACGGGGTATAAAAATTGTAGCAGATGACATCAGTCCAAAAATATGACTTGATTTTCATGAGAACTGTCTGAGCAGACAATTCAAATGAAATATCAAGCCTTCTTTTCTCTGAAAACAAAAAACAAGTTCAGACAATTTGCAAGAAATATCACGCCTTGTTTTCTCTGAAAAATAATAAATGATTTAGAATGTCATCTGCTTCTGTTGTGGCTGGGAGCTTAAGGGTTTATTTAAATGTACTTTCTCATGTTATCAGCCTTCAGAGACCCTGATCAGCTGCTGCAAACTTGGTTTATGGCATTCCTGAATGAATATCGCAAGAAATGAGAAACTTTCTGTGAACAAAATATATCTAACTTGAAGTACAAAAGTATGAAATCATGAAAAGTCCTGAATGTTGGTAATCCAGTCTATCCAGAAGTCTTTTCATGTTAACTCTTTCAGCACCAAATTTCAGACAACAATTGTCAACTGCAATATTTTTAACCCTTGTCATGCTGAATAAATTAAGATGCCACGCCCACTTCTAATTTTCAGCCAATTAGATTATTTGATCCAGATTGTATCAACAAATTCACAAACTGAATGACAAACAGTGCAGATCCAGATCAGTTGGCTTCAGAAGCAACCTACTGGAAGTAAGTTTATCTAAAAATCAAGGACTGACTGTCAAACAGCACAGATTCTGATGATGGCTCATTATGAGCTATTTAATCTGGAACCAGACTGTTTTCAAATAAGCCTCCTATTTATCACCTTTGGCACTGAAAGAGTCTAGCAACACTGATTTGCTCATGGATGTTTTTGAAAGTAGGCAATGTTTGATAATGAATAACATACACTATAGTACTATTAACCTTTTCCACTCTAGGCAAATTCAGCAGATGACAAACTGGTGTTATTTTTCTTATTTTTCTAGAAAACAGAATTTGATATTTCATGCAAATTGTCTCAATTTGCATGAAATGTCAAACCTGTTTTCTTGGAAAAATACTTCAATATGTCGTCTGCTGAACTGTTTACCCAGCATGTAAAGTATTAATGAGCTTGTTATTTACACTTGTTTCTCCCCAGTGCACTTGCCATGTGTCATCTTTGTCTTTAAATGACACCAATTACGTTTATGGTATCTTATTACCAGTGTTAGGAGGGTACTTCTGTGAAGTTCAGCAAGTGCTTTGTCTATCATCTGGCTATCGAAAGCTTTGTTACTACGAAAGATTTTTTAATAAAAACTTAAGTCAGTCCATGTACATATACAAGCAATAAACCATATATAAATGGGTTATGTCGAAATTAACATAACAAAGCTCCGACAGGTGATAGCAGTTTTTAAAGTACAGACCTATCAAAGATTTCTGGAAGAAAAACAGTTCACCAAGCGTTCACAAAAATTCTTCTTCTTTTTTTTTTTTTTTTATTCCTCCATGAAAATGTATGTTATGATATCCAATAAAATCTAAACCTCCTTGGTAAAGTGCTTTAATGAGTATCTAGATCACACATTTCCATGGGGAAATAAGAAAAATATATTTATGTGGGCCGTTGTTCAAAGCATCAAAGCATCATTAGCTTAATGAGCTCATTAATGACAAACTCGTCAACTGTTGTAGCTAAGATATTTTCAAATACAACAATATTTTTGCTGCAAAAATGTGAGTAGCATTTGCAATGCAAAAGCTACTCACATTTTTGCAGCAAAAAATATCAATGTATTTGCCATATTTCAAGACAGAAATTTTAATGTCACGTTAGCCAACAACTTCATTAATGGTTTAACAACTGGGCCCAGGCTGCTGATCTTATCTTGGGCTTGAGCTCCAGGTCCCTAAAAGCTAAAAGGTTACTTATTGCATATTATGCCAAATGTGTGTGCATGTGTGTGAGTGCATGTGCGTGTGTGCTTTTAACTGTTTAATTCATAAAATATTTTGTGTCCATATTAGATTAGCCAATAAAGTCCCTCTAAAAAGATACCGCTTACCCCTAGATTGCCAGTGGCAATGGGCTCCATTCTGGCAGTTTGAGATAAAATCTAAGAATCTTGTCTGTAGACTGCCAGCACTTAGCATGCTGGGTAAAAATTTCAGCAGACATTTTGAAATATTTTTTCTTATTTCTGCCTTAAAACAGGATTTGCCTTTTCACGCAAACTGTCTCCTTAGGAAATATGAATTCCTATTTTCTGGAGAAAAAAATGAGAAAAATCTCATTAAATTTGTTGTCTGCAGAATCTGCCCATAGCGTGTTAAGTGCTAAGGAGAACTGAGACCTTGTTCTGGCAGTCAGGGCTATACTCGAAGAATTTTACAAGAAATTCAGTACAGCTAATCCATGTCCAGTATTTGTTTCCCTCGTATCTATATTACCATATTTACCTTAAATATTTGAACACATTAACTCCCTACCATGCCTGTCCTAAATTTTGAACAACCCCAATTTTAACTATCTGTTGATGTGTCTATAAACTGCTGGATAATTACTGAAATAGGCAAACAGTGTAGAACCTGATCAGATGCCACATTCTGTGGCATCTGATCTGGTTCTGCACTGTTTGCCCATGTCAGTCCATCCGATGATGATGACTTGATGTTTTATGTCCCTTTCAACATTAATTAAGTCATATCGAGATGATGGAAAAATGAATATGAAATGCTCTGTGCTAAGAAGCGCCGTACAGTCACGAGTTGAATTCTGCCCCCAGCAGGATTCGAATCCGGGACCTTGTGATCCAAAGTGGGGAGAACTAACCGATCAGCCACCTGGACGCTTCTTCAGTATGTTCAAATATTTAGGGCAGTCAGAGTAACTGAAAAAACTTTCGTATCTATATCCAAATTAAGACCGACTCTCTCACTTGTTTTTACAACACAAAGGCAAGCACAGTCTGTCCAAATACTTACGGCAAAGAGGGTACCAGAAAAATACTTTTTTAACCCTTAAAGCGCCAATCACAACTGCAGCAGACGACAATATATATATATATATTTTTTTTCAGAGAAAACAAGTCTTGACATTTCATGTGAATCATCTGCTTGGCAGATGATTCGCATGAAATGTCAAGACTTGTTTTCTCTGAAAAAGAAATACAAAAAAAAAAAAAAAAAAAATTTGAATGTCATCTGCTACAAATTTTGCTTGGCGCTTTAAGGGTTAATCTATACCCATGTCAACACTGACTTTTGCTTGTTTGTACAATACAACAGGCAAGCACAGTCACAATATTAATATCACATATGGAAATCTGAATGTCTATAGCATGGTCATTCCAAGTTTAAATGGGCGAGTACAAGCTATCCATCTATACGAACAACTTTTGTAGCTCCAGTCATAATTCTGACATTAAGTGTGGCAAACTACACCAACTTGCAGAACCAGCACTCCTGATAAAAGAGGAACTCAGAAGATAATTTTTGTTATTTTTGTATAAAATCAAATGCTCTAGCTAGCCATTAGAACAGCCACACTTAGGCAATTCTAATAATTAACTACAACCAATTTTGGTGCAAATATAATACAACATCCCACATTATCACCTTTCAAAGTATGATTCTGAGCTACTTCCCTTTAATGTTGAGCAAGCTGGGTGAAAAATTTCAGCAGACAACATGCTGAAAACATTTCCTCAGTTTCCCAGAAAATAGAGTTAGACATTTCAAATGTCAAATCCCATTTTGCTGGAAAAATAAAACAAGAGGCCCACGGGCCACTCACCTGAGTGACACAGTCACTGCAGATATGCAGATGTTATGCAACATTTTTCCAATCCTGTCATCGCAACTAATGAAAAGATCATCATTTAAGCAGTTCTTTATTTTGAAGAAGATATATGGCATGCCAGTCAATTGAGGGTGATCATTTGAACAAACTCTAAATGGCAGCCAGCTTGGAATTACAATCGGCACGATTTTAGCTATTTTTGATCTACGAGTCACCCCAATGCTTCCTACCAAGTTTCGAGTCAACTGGCCTTTCAGTTCAGGAGAAGAGGCGAAAAATAGATTTTCAAGATGGCTGCCATGGCGGCCATCTTGGATATCCGATTGGCACAATTTTAGCTATTTTTGATCTACGAGTCACCCCAATGTCTCCTACGATGTTTGGAGTCAATTGGCCTTTCGGTGCAGGAGAAGAAGCTAAATATAGATTTTCAAGATGGCGGATTTCTGATCAGAACGATCAGAACGATTTTAGCTACATTTGACCTACAAGTCAACCTGATGCTTCCTACTAAGTTTCGAGTCAAGTGACTTTTGGGTTTAGGAGCAGAAGCGAAAAATAGATTTTCAAGATAGACGCCATGGCGGCCATCTTGGATTTACGATCAGCATGATTTTAGCTATTTTTGATCTACAAGTCACCCAAATACTTCCTACCAAGTGTGGAGTCAACTGGCCTTTCGGTTCAGGAGAATCAGCGAAAAATAGATTTTCAAGATGGCTGCCATGGCGCCCATCCTGGTTTTACGATCTGCATGATTTTAGCTATGTTTGATCTACAAGTCACCCCGATGCTTCCTACGAAGTTTGGAGTCAACTGGCCTTTCGGTTCAGGAGAAGAAGCGAAAAATAGATTTTCAAGATGGCTGCCTTGGCAGCCATCTTGGATTTCCGATAGGCACGATTTTTGCTATTTTTGATCTATAAGTCACCCCAATGCCTCCTACCAAATTTGGGGTCAATTGGCTTTTGGGTTTAGGAGTTTAAGCGAAAAATAGATTTTCAAGATGGCGGCCATGGCGGCCATCTTGGATTTCCGATCTGCACGATTTTAGCTATTTTTGATCTACAAGTAATCCTGATGCTTCCTAGCAAGTTTGGAGTCAATTGGCCTTTCGGTTCAGGAGAAGAAGCAAAAAATAGATTTTCAAGATGGCCGCCATGGCGGCCATCTTGGATTTCCGATCGGCACGATTTTAGCTACTTTTGATCTACAAGTCACCCTGATGCTTCCTAGCAAGTTTGGAGTCAATTGGCCTTTCGGTTCAGGAGAAGAAGCGAAAAATAGATTTTCAAGATGGCGGCCATGGCGGCCATCTTGGATTTCCGATCGGCACGATTTTAGCTATTTTTGATCTACAAGTCACCCTGATGCTTCCTAGCAAGTTTGGAGTCAACTGGCCTTTCGGTTCAGGAGAAGAAGCGAAAAATAGATTTTCAAGATGGCGGCCATGGGGGCCATCTTGGATTTCCGATCGGAACGATTTTAGCTATTTTTGATCTACAAGTCACCCCGATGCTTCCTACCAAGTATCAAGTCAATTGGCCCAGGGGTGTAGGAGGAGTAGGCTTTTAAAGCAATTGTTGACGCCGCACGACGGACGACGCACGACGGACGACGGACATTGACTGACCACAATAGCTCACCATGAGCACTTCGTGCTCAGGTGAGCTAAAAAATGTCATCAATCTGTTGTCTGCTGAATATTGCCCAAAGAGGCATGGGTAGTATTCTATGAGACGAGTATTCCTTCAGATGCACATATTGATTTTAATAGCAGTAAAGCTGTTATACACGGTAGCACTATTTCTGTAGAATCCCCGTCATACCATGGAGCCAATCTTTGAATTGCTTGCTAGGGAGACAAGGGCCGCTACTGTTGTTGCTACTCTAAGCAAACTCTTCTCTTCTAAAATATCACTGGAGTTGCAGATTTGATCCTGAAATTAAAAAAAAAAGCCCTGAATATCTTGCCTTGAAAAGTCCATTTTGTATCTACTGATGAGAGTAAAAACAGCTGAATGAGTATCAAACAGTGTAGACCCTGATCAGATGTCTAATCAGGGTCTACAGTGTTTGCTCAAGCCTGTCTGTCTCAATATTTGTGGTTATTACAGTAATTTTTTAAGCACCATTTAAAATTGTAGCAGATGTCATTCTAAATTATTTTTCCTAGCAGACACCTCATCGCTTTCCGGTGTTTTTGCACTTTTCATACAAAAAAGTCCCACGTTTTTTTTCTCATCCTTTTATATGTCAGTATTTTCATTTATTTTGGTGAAAACTTGGTTTCAAACTGTAACTAATTATTTTCATGAAACGTGACATCACTGCTAGTGCTAACAGGGTTTGCCTTGGCTCACAGATTTGCATTTCAATAACTCTACAGTCAATACAAGCAGCAATTATAGTCATTACATAAAATGTCAACAGCAGTGGCCAGCTTGCAGTCTAGTCCAGGCCTGTCTCTGTTTTGCTGATATAGTCTATATAATATCCAACAGTTCTGTAAGGAAACAGTGAAGAATATGGTCAGATGTGTGGATGAACAGGCTGATCAAGGTCCTTGCTATTCGCAATATAATAATGACCCAGCAATTTCTTACCTTTGTCTTTGTCCATAACATACTATTTCAAGCCATTTTTCTATTCTGCTAGCAACTATTTACATAGGTCTAGATAAGAGTGGGTATTTCTTATTTCTCCACAAAAACATTTGTTGTGGGTACTCATTAGAAGTGCCTCGCCAAGGCACTTCTAATGAGTACCCACATTATATGTTTTTGTGGAGAAATAAGAAAAATATCAATACTTTTGGGCTGAAAAAAGCATCTTATCAAGAGCTATGATTTTCTAAAACAACTTACCTCAGCCTCGCTGGTATTCAACATACAAGTCACAACATCAGAACATGTTACTGCATCAATCTGTGCAGTCTGATCATTTATTGCTGTCAATCTGGGCCAGGTTGTTCAAAGCAACGTAAGCTTAACAAGCTTGTTAATGACAATCTCATTAACTGTTGTAGCTAGGGTATTTGCCATATTTCAAGATAGAAATTTTAACATTATGTTAGCTAACAATTTTATTAAGTTTTAAACAACTGGGCCCTGAAGAAGCCTTAGACACAGCATTTCCTACAAGACTGCTTATTTGCCCTGCCAAGACTCAAATCAGTCCGCGCTCTTTTAAGTTTTTCCTCAAAAACAAAAAAAAAGTTTTGAAGTTCACTCAAATGGTTTCCTTTGGAATGTAAAGCTTTGTACAACTAAGATGAGCTTGGATGGATTTGAATTCATGAAACAACATAATTTAAATAGCAAAGGAATTTATTATTAATACATTATAACAAAATAGAATCTTTCCATTACAGGGTTTGGAAACAAACAATAAATCTTAAACAATGTCGTGTTTTGAGTGAAATTAGGTGTTGTATAACGTGTGTACTATTTCTCCTTTTACATCTATTTAACCAAAATCCATCATTTCTGTCTCATTTAAGTTGAGTTGGGAGTTTTACAGCCTAGTCAATACTGTTAAGGTCATGTCAAGCTGATCCATTAACCTAATCACACTTTTTCATGGGCAGGTTTAGACATCCTCTAAGTGGTTAACCTTTGTCCTGCTGAACCCGGATATACCCTGCCTTTGCAAACAGTGTAGATCCAGATCAGTTGGCTTCTAAGCCAACTGATCTGGATCTGCACTGTTTGCCAATCAGTATGTGAATTTATATCAACAATCTGGATCAAGTAATCTGATTGGCTGAAAATTTGAAAAGGGCATGGCATCTTAATTTATTCAGCAGGACAAGGGTTAACAAGTACTTGTGCACATACTTTCACCAGTGACTGAAAACTGCCCTTCTTCAATCAGCAGAAGCGGGGAGGGGGCGGAGGTATCACTGTAGAAATGATTTCATGACCAACATTAACCCAGTGTATACTGAAAAGACTCTCCCACACTATATACTGGAAGAGTCCAATTTCAATTTTAGGTACACCCGGCTATGAGATTTACACATTCTTAGAGAAAAATGGCTAAACTATTTGCAAACAGTGGAGACCCTGATCAGAAGCCATGTTCTGTGGCGTCTGATCTGGGTCTGCACTATTTGCCAAGTATCCTTTTACAGTCTCCCGACTACAATGGATTAAAGTTATGTGGCACAGTCTCTTATTTGAAAGCTGAAAGTTGGCAGTATTGTCTTAATCTTTTTCGCAGAGGGTGTGGGCAGTCGTCAAATTTCTTCTGACAGATATATATAATATATATATATATATATATATATATATATATATATATATATATATATATATATATATATATATATATATATATATAATATATATATATATATATATATATATATATATATATATATATATATATATAATATATATATATATATATATATCATTTTGAAGGCAAATATTTCTACTTTTATAAAATATACAATACCTGATACTGAATATTCTTTCGACTTAAAGATATTAAAAAAACTCCTAGGCATGACAAATTGTTTTTAAAAATTTCAATGTTTGTAAACCCTATACAGGAAAGCCCTGAACAAAATAATTTGAAATTATCAGAAATTAGAAATCAACAAATTCACAGCTTATACTATAACATAATATGGGAAAATATCTGAAAACATTTAGCAAAATATTGAAAACAATGGACCCTTCTGTTTTGGCAAAACACATGAGTATCACGGTAAAATTAACTGAATAGAATGACATACTTAAATAATACCAGCCAGTGCACGACAAAACCTACAATAAGACCTGTGTGACCAGCAAAGACTCAGATCAGCCTGTACGTCCATCCTGTATGGCAAGGGTCCTCGTTCATCCCTCTTTGAATAGCCCAGTAAAAGGAACATGGGATAAGCTAAGACTCTGATCAGCCTGTGCAGATGCGCAGGCTGATCAGAGACTTTGCAGGTCGCACAAGACTTACTGTAGGTTTTGTTGTGCGCTGGCTCATTCATCTTAAATAAATACATATTTGTGCACAGATCTTTCTAAACTTTTTCCAGATCAAATTTGTAAAAGACAGGGCTGAGAAAAGACTATAAAATAAGTCACAATGCTGCTCAGTCAGAGCCTCCTTAACTGCTCCCTTTACAATGGCCAACTGAGAAGCAATCTGTGAAAATGTCCCTTCTGACAGAGCATCCTGGGGAGACTCAGATCTGCCTGCACATTCACACAGTCTCAGTGTTCACTGTCTGCAAGAAGCTCTGGACCCTTGGCTATCCCCTTTGTGCCCTGTGAAGCCTCTCATTTGACTGCATGGATGCACATGCTGATCTCAGTCTTCATCTTCACTTGGTATAAATATCTGAAGGTACGTTTCTAACAATGTGGCTCTATTACACATAGGGAGAAGGTCCGGACTTGTCTGGTGGACACAGGGGATGGTCTGTGCCTTTCAGTATTCACGGATGGGCATAACTCGTTTTTTTTTTTTTTTTGTTTTTTTTTAGCCACAAAGTATGGATATTTTTCTTCTTCTCCACAAAAACACAAGTTGTGGGTACTTATTAGAAGTGCCTCACAGAGGCACTTCTACTGAGTACCCACAACTTATGTTTTCATGGAGAAATGAGAGGAAATTTTAATGATTACCCACCACTTAGGTTTTTGTGGAGAAAAAGAACAAATATTTATCTAGAGCTATGAAAGATTTTTGTAGATTATTTTCTGAACCCTATCTTAGACAATATAAAATAAAGCTATTTTATGTAACAAACATAACAACAAAGAAACACTTCCGACTATTTATCACAGATTAAAACACAACACTTCAGCAGCTGATATTATATATAATAGCTGAGGATATGTTAAGTAAGAGTGTTTGATGATAATTCTTGGATAATTTTCTCCAATTCTGCATAAAAAATGTATGATGTGGGTACTCATTAGAAGTGCCTCAGTGAGGCACTTCTATTGAGTACCCACAACATATCTTCATGGAGAAATAAGAAAAATTATCCCAGAATTATCATTAAACACTCCTCCTTAACAAGTCCTCTGTAATAGAGACAATATAAAGTGCACATCAGGGACTCAAATGCAAACTGTGTTGATCAAAATGAGCCTATCTGTAATTTATCAGGCTCTACATACCTATGCTCGATATTTGGCAGGACTTTCTATAAAGACTACTACAAGAGACCATCTTTGGCATTTCGGGATGAAAATATTCACTTAAATAATGATACATTATAATGCAAACCTAAAAGTTTGTATTTTAGTGACAGAATGTGTCTTCTGAATTTTTTTTATTTTTTTTTTTATTATTGCAGCGTTAGTCCAGTTTTAATATAAAAAAGCAAACAGCAAAATGTAGCTTAACTTCATGACAAAAAAAAAACAACAACAAGAAAACAATGAAAATATTTATGACATAATACATAGCTCCAGATAAGGTGCTATTTTTTTTCAACCAAAAGGTATTGATATTTTTTATATTTCCCAAGCAAACCTGTGTTGTGGGTACTCATCAGAAATGCCTCGATGAGTTGCTTTTAATAAGTACCCACAACATTTGTTTTCATAGAGAAATACGAAACATCTGGATACACACCCTTATATGGAGCTACAATGACATATCCTCCTCTCTGTATTTTTCCTACAGTGATCTCATCTCGTTTGGCTTTTCCTACAGTGATCTCATCTCGTTTGATTTTTTTCTACAGTGATCTCATCTTGTTTGATATTTGTCCTATAGTGATCTCATCTTGTTTGATTTTTTTTTATTTCTCAAATGAACTGAAGTGTACATTCTGGCAATTCATGAGCATCCAAATATTTCTACTGCTTCAATAAAAATCTGGGCCAAGATGTTTAAAGCATTATTAGCTGAATGAGCTTGTTAATGACAAACTTGTTAACTGTTGTAGCTATGGTATTTTCAAATACATTGGTATTTCTTCTGCAAAAATGTGAGTAGCTTTTGCAATGCAAAAGCTACACACATTTTTTCAGCAAAAAAGCAAAATATATTAATGTATTTGCCATATTTCATGACAAATTTTAATGTCACGTTAGCAAACAACTTCGTTAAGTTTTGAACAACTGGGCCCTGAAGATACCAAACCTGGACTAGTGTTATACCTGTTATACAACTTTTGATTAGGGTAAGAGGTACAGTAATCACACTATTTTGATTTCATAAACAAGAAATCCGCGGAAGGCGTCATCGCACCTGCTGGCGCAAAAGTCACAGGAGCCACAATCAGAATGTGGTTATTAAATAAGTTTATTTCATTCTTAGCAGTGCTTAGTTGGAAAACTGGGTTGAAAAAAAATGAAGACAAAGTGCCTAGTGGGGCACATATATTCAAGGCCAGTGCCATTCCCTCTAATGGCTATATCTTCAGCACTGACTTTTCGTATTATGCAGCCCAATGATAATGGAACGTCCACGTAAAATGTGTAAATTTTTTTTTTTTTTTTTTTTTTTTTTTTTTGATTTGGGTTTTACGGCCCTTTCAAGAATATTTCACTTATATCGAGCCGATCGTTCATCGAAGGTGGGCGAAAACCGGAGAACCCGGAGAAAAACCACCTGACCATCCGTAAGCAGAACTTGGCTTTCCCACATATGACCCGAGCGAGGCTCGAACCACAGCGATGAGAAACCTAATGGATTAAGAGTCAACTCTCTTATCCACTAGGCTACGGGGGCCCGCAAAATGTGTAAAAGTCACTGGAGCGTGAAATATTGAAATATAGGTCAAGGTCACTGGGTCAAGGTACCTGCCAAGCCAGTGCAATGAGGTGAAGCACTATGCAAGGTTTAGTGGTTGTGGGTCTTATATTTGAGGAGATACCGAACATCAACATAAAATGTGTCAGTCACTGGAGTGCAAAATATAGGTCAAGGCCACCAGGTCAAGGTACCTGCCGAGTCAGTACATCCAGAAGAAGCACTATATAAGATTTGGTGGTTGAAGGCCTTACAGTTGAGGACATATGGAAGGGCGACGTAAAAGGTGTAAAAGTCAATGGAGCGTGAAATATAGGTCAGGGTCACCCAGTCAAGGTACCTGTGGAGTCCGTACATTGAGGAGAAGCACTATGCAAGGTTTGATGGTTGTAGGCCTTATAGTTGAGGAGATATTGAACGTCGACATAAAATGTGTAAAAGGCACTGGAGCACAAAATATAGGTCAAGGTCACCGGGTCAAGATACCTGCCAAGTCAGTACATCTAGGAGAAGCACTATGCAAGGTTTGGTGGCTAGAGGTCTTACACTTGAGGAGATCTGGAACGTTGACGTAAATTATATCAAAGTCACTGCAGCCAAAATATAGGTCAAGGTCATCAGGTCAAGGTATCTGCTGAGTCAGTACATTGAGAAGAAGCACTTTGCAAGGTTTGATGGTTGTAGACCTTATAGTTGAGGAGATATCGAACTTCGACGCAAAATGTTCAAAGTCACTGGAGCGCAAAATATAGGTCAAGGTCACCGGGTCAAGATACCTGCCGAGTCAGTACATCTAGGAGAAGCACTATGCAAGATTTGGTAGCTGTATGCCTTCTAGTTGAGAAGATCTGGAACGTCAACGTAAATTATGTCGAAGTCAATGGAGCGCAAAATATAGGTCAAGGTCACTGGGTCAATGTACCTGCCAAGTCTGGAGGTCGTAGAATTGTAGTTGATTAGAATACTAACTTTGACGTAAATGTCGAACTTCGACATAACAGAACTGTTAACAGACAGACGGACGGATGAACGGACAGACGAATGGAAAAGCGGGCACCTATGTCGCAAAGTCAGGAGGGCAGGGAGATGTTTCATATAAGGTTTGATGGTTGTTTAGTCTTGTAGTTGATTAGAATACTAACTTTGACATAAATGTCGACCTTCGACATAACAGAACTGTTAACAGACGGACAGACAGACGGACGAACGGACAGACAAATGGAAAAGCGGGCACCTATGTCGCAAAGTCTGGAGGTCAGGGAGATGTTTCATGCAAGGTTTGATGGTTGTTTACTCTTGTAGTTGATTAGTATACTAACTTTGACATAAATGTCGAACTTCGACATAAATGTTGACAGACAGATGGACGAACGGACAGACGAAGTGAAATCCGGATACCTATGTTGCAAAGTCAGGAGGTCAGGGAGATGTTTCCCGCAAGGTTTGATGGTTGTATAGTCTTGTAGTTGATTAGAATACTAACTTTGACATAAATGTCGAACTTCGACATAAATGTTGACAGACGGACGGACGGACGGACGGACTGACGGACGGACAGACGGAAAATCGGACGCCTATATCGCACCCTGCTACAAGCAGGTGCGATAAAAAGTAGATACATGTGCTATTTCGTAACTTTTTTTCACCCATTCTAATGTTTAAATAATGTGTGGTTTAATGGTTATAATGGGGAAAATCTACTTTGATTCTATTAGGAAACTGAAAAAAAACATGAATATAGTTTGAATGAGAAAAAAAATCACAATAATATTCAAAAGTGGATGTGCCATCATTCAGGGAGTGTACATGACCATGATGATTTCGTGTTTTACATTCCATTCAACATTACTTAGATGATGGGAAAATGATAATGAAAGACTCTGTGCAATAAAGCATCATACAGTTATGAGCTGAGTTCTGCCCGCAGCGGGATTCAAACCTGGGACCTCGTGATCCGATGTCCGAAGCTCTTAACACTCTGCCACCCAGATGCTTCCATGGAGTGGATATCATTATGTTCTGTTCTTAATCCTTACTAAACCCGGATATGCCTTGTCTTTACAAGCAGTGCAGATCCAGATCAGTTGGCTTCTGGAAGCCAACTGGTCTGGATCTCCAGTTTGCAATTTAGTATGTGAATTTGTATCAACAACCTAGATCAAGCAATCTGATTGGCTGACAATTAGAAGTGGGTGTGGCATCTTAAATTATTCAGCATGGCAAGGGTTAAAGAAAGGGAAGAGCAACTTTTAGTGCTAACAAATACATGTATTTTAGAGATTTTGTAATACAAAACTCATCCTTCTGGTTTCATCTACTAACAAGGAATACTTATATTAAAGCATAACAGAGTTGTTTCTAGGAATTTTCAAAATAGGGCCAATTCCTGCATCTCGTCTCTGAAAATGCGCCAACTCATTTCCGATGTGCAGAAAGTCTTTTGCCGTCAGAAAACTGCCAAACTTATAAACTAATGTGAAGACTCGAAAACTGGTTACACCAAAGATTTTTTTATTATACACTCACCAAGTCACTTAGCGTAAATCTATGCTAATTTTACCTTTCCAATAGCACTGAATATTTGTACAGCCCCTAATAGCTATAACAATGTATTTATCTTTGACTGTAGTTTGCAAATATCATTTTTTGTCCGCCATTATTCTAACATGTGGATGACGTAATGTATTCTTGGTACCATTTTCATGAGAGTTCAGCGAGACTATGACATAAATGTTCTCGGTACTAATCATCATCCAATCAGCTTGCTTTCTTGCATCGTTAATGGACCAAATTTCAGCAATATTCAATGAATGACAAAGCCGGAAATCTGAAGTTTTACAAACCGAAATACGCATTGAATGAACTGAAATGTGCCACACTTCGCCAGAACGTGTATCGTACTATGCACTGGGATGCAGATTTTGCGCCAAGGCCTTAAAAAGCACAGAAATCCCGCACCCTAGAATCATCTCTGTTATAATACATGTATGTGTAGCTTTTAACATGAAGCGCTCTTTGCTCATAATATAGGAATGAATTTCACCTTTGTGAATTTTATTGATATGTAAAATAAAATTCATTTCTATTTCTATAAATCATGTTTACCTTGAAAAATGAGTTAAACAGGTAGTTCCAAAATTCCTGCTTAGTGGATTTATCCAAGTATAAATACTGTTTTAAATTGGCCCTTGACCACTTAATTATATTGGGCTAAACTAATGTAAGCCTGTTAAGCTGGAATTATATTAGTATAATTTTACTGAATATTGTGTAAAAAAAAATCAATGGAATCACCTTCTACCCTGATCCACCCTCACTTACAAAAACACACACAATTATTCAACAAACACAAAGACACATAAACAGAGAAATACAGTACATGTCCTAAAATTTTGTACACCAACATTTCCAACAAAATGGCACATGCAAACAGTGCAGACCCAGATCAGACTGCTCCTCAGGAGCAGTCTGATCTGGGTCTCCACTGTTTGCCATTCCACTAAGCATTTTAAGAAACAACAACTGCATAAAAAGCAAACTTTATGCAAAAAAAAAGTATGTAATAAAATGTTCAAAATTTTAGGACAGTTACCGTACACACATTATAGCAATCTGAGGTAAAGTACATATTGCTACATATAGGAAAAACTGTAGTATCAAAATGCATATACATGTATATCACAATATTTTTAACCCTTAAAGCACTAAGCAAACTTGCAGCAGACGATATTCTAAAATTGATTGAGTTATTTTTCAGAGAAAATATACTTGACATTTCATGTGAAATGTCTGTTAGGCAGATGATTCACATGAAATGCTATCTTATTTTCTATAAAAAAAAAAAAAAAAATAAAAAATAAAAAATCAGAGTTTGTCTGCCACAGCTGTGATTGGTACTCTACGGGTCAAACTTTAACCTGCTGAATGTGAAATCAACAGATAACTGACTTTTTTCTTATTTCACCTTATAGAGCATGACATTTCAAAAGGAAAAAAATTAAAATAGAATGACAAGCTCTAATTTCAAGGGAAAAAATAAGAAAGAAAAAGTTTTTTACAATATTGCTTGTACATGTAATTAATTCAACAGACTATATATTACTAAACAACAGGCCAATTGACCACAACTTGCTCACCTGTGAAGTGAAACAGTCACAGAACATTGGCAGAGGCCATGTAATAATTTTCCATTATTGCTATAACATATCAGTTTTTTCATTGTATGCACCTATAAACCTGGCTATAAACTAGGCTAAATAGTTCATGAGCTATGCCTCATATAAGTTTCTGGACAGACCACTAAATTCATATGCATAGATAATCACCCATTGAAGAGTACTGTCAAATTCAATTAGGGGAGTGTGTTGTTCAAGTTAGTGTAGGAAGAGTTGTTTAAACAGTGCTAACAGCTGAGTATAAAGATGCACATAGACCAAAAGTGATAACTACACCATCCTGAGCTTTGCTCAGCTGAGCTAAATATCTGAACAATGCAGCATATAAAATCTGCCACACTTAATGTAAACGGAGACACACTATTAAAAGAGCCACCAATTCCACAAGACAAACAAGCTTGTTCAATGTTCCTAATGAGTATCCACAACATATGCGGAGAAATATGAAAAATATCAGCAATTTTTGGTTGAAAAAAGGGCCTCATCTGGAGCTATGTCGGGGGTATCTCAAATATATCATCTAAATTGACGTCCCAAGACTATACAAGATCACAGTGAGAAAAGCAGCACTTCCCCATTCAAGAACAAAGACCATAACGAGCCTATGTATTCAGTCTGATCAGGGTCTTCATTCATCATCCACCATCTGGTTAGGGAAATGGATATAACTTCAAGTGAAATAACTCTGGAAGGGAAATCTTTGCCTTTATTCTCATTAAAGGCTACTCTTAAAGGGAAGAATTTGCTCCCTCTGGAAGCAAATTCTTTCCTTTAAGAGTAGCCCCCCATTGTCTCAATAGTTTCAAATAAACATACTACTGAAGCAACTTTTTGTCTGCAAAAATTGTCTCCCTTTGCAAAGTGGCAGCAATTTTTTTTTTATCCAATCACTTTAAGCAGCAAAGAGCCTGCTAGCCTACATGGATGTACAACTGGCTTGGCTCCCTGCTAAAATAGTTTTCTCACAGTCTGATCCACAAGTACAATCAATAAAGCACATAATGGTTAGTCCACAACCAATGAATGTTTATTTGGGAAAAAAATTAAATTGGGAAAAAATTAAATAAGATGAAAGGCAGAACAATAACAACTTGGTATTGTGAACCTATATAGACATATAGGGTTTATTCATAAGTACCTGGTTTGTGGGAACATTATATACAGCAAAGATATATATATATATATATACATATACATATATATAAATATATAGTGTCAAAACTCAATAGCTCGAACACTGATGGCACATTTACCAGGGCTGATTCAAACTTGATTGAGTCTGTACGAAATTCTTCTGATAGCTCCGGAAAACAAATATTTAGGGAAATTTTCTTATTTTATCATGAAATTGTATGTTGTGTGTACTCATTAGAATCCTCATTGAGGTGATTCTAATGAGTACATTCAACATACCATTACTATACAGAAGATCCAAAAGACCCCTAAATTGTCGCCATTTGCTTCCTGAACTGGCACCATGATTAACCCTCAGTTGCTTGAACTACCCATGTCTCCAACAAGTTTCCATAGCCCCAAAGATGTTCAAGCTATTGAAATTGGACTTTTGATTGTGTTGGGGTTTAACGACATGTCAACCCTTGTGGGTCATTTTGTGTCGTCTCCCAGAGAAAGGGAGAAAAGAGACAGAAGAGAGTAGAAGAGATGAAAGTAAGGGACTGGGAAGAAAGAGGAAAAGGACTGAAAGTGAAGAAACAGAAGAAATAAAAACATTCCCCCTCTACCCTTACCTGCTACAAGGATAGCAGGCCTTGCTCAACTGTAAGCCAATATCAGTTGGACGCTCTGGTGACGCGAGATACATGACACATTTGCACCACCCAACCACCCCTTTGAAATTGGTCTGTATGTATAATATCTCCATGATCTAGCTACCAAAATTAGTGTTATAAAGTTCACCATGTTAGTAGGTGTAAATCTAGAATTATGGTAAGTAATTATCAAACTAATCTACCTTGTGAAACAACATGGCACATATAACAAGATAACAGTTTTCAACAAGCCTACATTAGAACATGTAAATTTGGCACATAAATACCTTAACCCTTAAAGCACCAATCACAACTATTGTCGTCTGCTTTGTCTTCTGCTGGTTACTTTAAAAGTCACTTCTGCAAACAGTGTAGACCCAGATCAGACTGCTCCTTTAGGAGCAGTCTGATCTGGGTCCACACAGTTTGCCTGTATGCAAAAATAGGTTTGAAAAGTCTGCAAGAATATTCAGCAGACGACTTAAACAGACGACAGTTTCAGATGCAGTTTTTCTCGGCACTTTAAGGGTTAACCTTCAATCAGTGGTATTTCAGTCATATCAGGACAATTATAACATGATAAAGGCCATATGCAAGAAGCCGCAAACAATCATGAGAAAAGTTTTGCCTCTCAGAACTTTGTGTATGAAAAATTCAAACAACCAAACTTCTTGTGTGGTTCCAAGCAAGACAAATATTTGCGGCAAATTTTAATTCAGCAGAAAACGAAAACTTATGTCTATTCTGCATCATCTGCATGAAAACATTGCACTAGAGATTAACCATAGCACTCTCTAGTCTTAATTAACAGACGATAAATGTGAGATATCTTTCTTCATTTACTCATGACAACAGGGCCTGAAATTAATTTGACATATATCTGATTGATGGTCTGATTGAAATGTAAAATTGTAACTTTTTAATGAAACGTGTCTGCCATGAAAATATGTGTCCTCTAGCACATGCAGACAGATCAGCCTTTACATCCAAGTAGACTAAAGACATGTCTGTGCTTATGTTAACTTAAATTTTTGATGTCATATTGCAAAAAAAAAAAAAAAAAAAAAAAAAAAATGCTTCATGCATATGATCATGCACATACCATAAAGTTAGTTTAACCCTTAAGTGGCCATCACAACTACAGCAGAGGTCATTTGATTTTTTTTCTTTTCAATTTTAAATAAATTTTGACATTTTGTGTGAAATGACACCTCGTCAGAGCTAGATGACAACCAATGAAAGCAAAGGTACATGTGAAAACCAAGTGGTAATAGTTTGAAAACACTGTATACTGATTTTACCCTGTATATTTTAAAGGTAAATTTTAATGTTTGTCTAAGGAAAAAAATGTAGGCATGGTTAAGTACATTCTATGGAAGAGTAAGTTGTTAACCTAGCAGATAATTCACATGAAATGTCAAGCCTTACTTTCTCTGAAAAAAAATAAACAATTTGGAATGTCATCTGCTACATTTTGTTTGGCACTTTAAAAATTAAGGGTTAAAACAGTGCATGTAATCAGGACCTAGTTTTTCAAAGCATCATTAGCTCATACGTGGTCAAAATGTTAAATGTTCTAATAAGTACAATATCTAATTCACAGGTACTTTTGCTGAAAAAATGTGAGTAGCTTTCAGCAAAAATATTAACGTATATGCCATATTTAATGACCAAAGTTTTAACAATAAGTTAACTAATGATATCGTTAGTTTTGAACAACTGGGTCCTGACAAAAAGTTACAGACTTCAATCACAACCTAAGTAAATAAATAATCATACATTTCTGACCACATACCCAAGATAATTATTAAATCTTTGCATGCTGAAGCTTAGAAGCTGACTAATAAGCATAGCTCAGAAAAGAAGGGATATCCACAAAATATTTTACTTTCTCCACCAAAACATGGCACTTCTAATGAGTGCCCAAAACATGCGTTTTGGTAGAGAAATAAGAAAAATATCTACTTTTCAGAAGAGAAAACACCTTATCTAAGTTGTATAATGAGTGACATTTTTCTTATCTTTTCATCAGAAATTAGGGTTTGACATTGTATATGATGAATTAAGAGATGATTCGCATGATTGTTTTTGACTGAGTTGAGGTTTTACATCCCAGTCAACCCATTAGGGTCATGTTAAGCCGGTCAGTTTAGCTAACCAAACTTTTCCTGGGCAGACTTAGTCCTCTAAGTGGTTAACCAGTATTTGTGAATCAGCAGAAGGGTGAGAATGACCATAGAAAATTCCATGATCCATCTCTAAGAAAGAACACTGCCGGACCCATCAAGGATCAAACTCGTAACCTCCTGATCACCAATTTGACGTGCATCCGACGATGCCACTGAGGCTGGCAATGATTCACATGAATGTCAAGCCCTATTTTTCCAGAAAATATTTTGAAATGTTGTCTATGAAAGCATTTACTCAGCATGCAAAGACACTATCACAACCAATTCAGTGAGTCTGAAATGAACCATGCCATCAAACACAATCAGCATGTTGTATATGAACAGTGAAGTTCCAGACCAGCCTGCATATCCGCAGTCTGATCTAGGTCTTTGTTTATTTTAAATGAGCCGCAACTTGAGATATTGCGTCTTTAAACAGGTCGTCAGCAAAGACTCAGGTCAGCCTGCAGAGCCAATCTGATCAGCTTTGCTGTCCGCCTGGTTCCTTTCCTATCCAAAGGGTGCTCAACAAACTGAATAGTTTAATCAGACAGTCCCATGGCTCCAGATAAGCAAGGGTATCCACATGATATTTTTCTTATTTCTCCATGAAAACATATGTTATTGGTACTCATTAGAAGTGCCTCAGTGAGGCGCTTCTAATGAGTAGCACAACATATCTTTTTGTGGAGAAATGAGACAAATAACAGCACTTTTTGGTTGAAAAAAAAAAAGCGCCTTATCTGGAGCTATGACTGATACACATGCTGATCTGAGTTTTTCCAGGGTACCCATGTTCAAAGTTAACATTATTACACTTTATCTCACTTTGTCACTCCAACACTTCAGTGAAGTTCAAATGAAGCAGCAATCCCAGCAGGCACACAACGTTGAAACAAAGTCAATTGAACATTGATTCAAGGTCAAGACATTGAATCAATGTTATACTGATGTTGTTTCAACACTGTGTGCCCACTGGGATGGTCCACATACAGGCATAGCTCTAGAGAAGATGCTTTTTTTCTTCAACCAAAATCTAATGATTCTTTTCTTATTTCTTAACCCTAGTCCTGCTGATTTGTTTGTGTTGAGGTTTTACGGCCCAGTCAACCCAATGGGGTCATGTCGAGCGCGGTCAGTTTACCTAACCACACGTTTACTGGGCAGGCTTAGTCCTCTAAGCGGTTAACCAGTATTGTGCACATTCTTTCGCCAGAAACTGACAACTGCCCTTCTTGTATCAGCGGAAGGGGGAGAATGACAGTAGAAAATATTTCATGATCAATCTCCACGAAACAATGTTGCCGACCTCGGCGGGGGTTGAACCCGCGACCTCCTGGTCTCCAGTCCGACGGCGCATCCAACTGAGCCACCGAGGCCGGCTGAACCCGGGTATGTCCTGCCTTTGCAAACAGTGTAGATCCAGATCAGTTGGCTTCTGAAGATGCCAATGATCTGGATCTTCACTGCTTGCCATTTAGTATGTGCATTTTTATCAACAAGCTAGATCAAGTAATCTGATTGGCTGAAAATTAGAAATGGGCGTAGCATCTAAATTTATTCAGCAGGACAAGGGTTAATACAGAACATATATTGTAGGTACTCACTAAAGGCATATAGGTAGGCACTTCTAATGAGTAGCACAATGTATGTTTTTGTGGAGGAATAAGTAAACATACCTTCTGGATACCCCTCCTGGCCTTAACTGTCTGCATATCCCACAAGCAGGTTCACTTGGGACATACTTTCTTAGGAAATTTTCAGATATTTGTTTGCAATTTTTTTACACCAGAACATATATTCTATGATGTCACTGGAACTGCCTCTGTGAGTACCAACATTAAATACAGTTTTGTGTAAAAAAATAACAAAACTTATCCATAATTGTGACTTGTCACATCATGCAAAGCTATGCTCATATAATTATATTAAAGGGAAAGGATACACCTTCAAGGGAAGTAACTCTTACATGGAAATATTTGCCTCCCCTCTCCTAATGGGCTACTCTTAACCTTTACCACTCTATGGGCTAATTCAGCAGACAACAAATTAAAGATATTTTTCTTATTTTTCTCAGGAAAAAGGATAAGACATTTCATGCAAATTGCAAGAAATGTCAAAACCTGTTTTCTAGGAAAAATAAGAAAAAATTAGCGAGAGTGCTAAGCGTTATTATAACGGTTAAAGGGAAGGATTTGACTCTAGTAGCACTATTTTTCTTTTAAAGAATAGCCACAATTTTTAGAGGTTTCATGCACTAAGCAGACAAGTTTCTGTCTCCAAAAATTGTCTCCCTTTGCAAAATGGTGGCAAAGTTTTTCAGTTGTATCCAATCACCTTAAGCACACTATTTGAATGATATGACTCATAAAACAACCTGTTTCTAATACATACTTCTACAGCAAGAGTCTAAGCTCTGTTCATTAAATCCTCTGCCATTTGTCTTTTTCTTTACTAAATTCAACTTAGTGTGGAACTAGTCATGAGGTGAAAAATTTCAGTATTTCTAAGCTTTGAGTTTGAGTAACAGTTTTATGGCACAATCAAAACATTGTTAAGGTCATGCTGAACCAGTCATTTAACCTGATCACTTTTCCTGGGCAGGATTAGTCCTCTAAGCAGTTAACCGGTACTTTTGCACATAATTTCACCAGCAACTGACAACTGCCCTTTTTGAATCAACGGAAGGGGGAGAATGGCCATAGAAAGTATATCACGATCAGTTTTTACGACAGATATGTAGCCAAATTTCTAAGCTTTCAATATCCATTCTATATATGTTTGTGTTAAGATAAGTGTTGACCCAATGGCCAACAGTGCTGACTCTGGTCATTTGAAGCCATCTGGTCTGGGTCTAAAGTGTGTTTGGGTAAGTCTGTCTGAATATTTCAGGTAAATAGGGCATACAGCAAAATTCAGTTGATAAGGACAAGTTCAAATAAAATTACAAAATCATTTTCTCCAATTCTCCATAAAAACCTGTGTTGTGTGTACTCATTAGATGCGTGTTGGTGAGGCACTTCTAATTTGTACCCATAACATAGGTTTTTTATGGAGAAATAAGAAAACATCCCAGAATTACAAATACTCTTTCTGCACATACACAAAACCCACAGTTTCTTTGGTAATCAATGAACAGAGTTTAAACTGAAATGCATGCCTAAACATGTACAAGCAAGATGCTATTTCAAGCAACCAGTCTGTATTTACATATCACTAACCATATCTATATGTATATTTGAGAATAAAATATACCAAAGGGTCAAATTCTCAACAATAAACAAGTAATCACAGCTCTGCAGAAAGTGATGATAACTACGGAAGTGATTTTGCACCCAACATATTGTGTTGGTTCTCGTGGGAACTTCCTCATCAAGATGAATCCAATGAGTACCTTAAAGATATTTTTTGATGCCACTACGAAAACACGCTTATTCAAATATATTGAAAATTTCACCACCAAAAACTGAAAGTTTTCAGATAAAAATTCTGATATTTTTCGTATTTCTGCTAAAAACAAAGATTGTGGGTACTCATTAGGACTGCCTCAGTGAGGTGGTTCTAACGAGTACCCACAATCTATGTTTTTGAGCAGAAATAAGAAAAATATCAGAATTTTTATCTGAAAACTTTCAGTTTTTGGTGGTGAAATTTTCAGTATACCTCTGTAAACCCCAGTTTTGTTATATAAAAGTGGGGTTTAAGGGGGTCAAAATTATATAGTTATGTTTTCGTGATGCAAAAAAGCAACAAAAATTGCCTTCTGAATACTCCCTTTAGGACCTATAACATAAAAATCTTTTTGTCAAACAGACTGGTTTAAAGCTTTAATAACATGCCGGGTAAAATTTTTAAGAGGACATTTTGAAATGTTTTTTCTTACTTTCCCCCAAGAAAATAGGGTTAGACATTTCATGCATATTGTCTCCTCAGGAGACAATTTGCATGAAATGTCAACCCTATTTTCACAGATAAAATAAGAAATATCATTAATTTGTCATCTGCTGAATTTGCCCAGAGAAATATAAAGTTTAGCAATGCAGCCTAATAGCAGCACTTCCGTCACCAATAAGCATGCCCTATGAGGAAGAAGCAAGTAGCGGCGAGGATGAAGATGCAGAGATGTGTAATGAGGAAATCCCTGGTTGTTAGTCGAGGAAAGCGGGTTAAGTGTTGGACGGTTAAAGCAACTCGAGCTGGTCGACACCACTCTACAATATCCTCACATGCACACAGATGCTCCTGAAATGACGAGAGGAGACTGTGAGTTAAGTGTAAAATCAGAGTTCCCATAAACTTTTCTATGTCTGTCTGACTCCAGTCAAACAAATGACTAAATGTGAAAACTTTTCAAAGACTGTCTGACACTGCTGCGACAAATGTTAAAATTTCTGCTGACCGGACTAAATTTTTGTCTGACATGTCCAGCAAGCCTACAGATTTCATGTGGAATGTAAAATATAAAAGGGGTTAGACTGTAAAATATGAAAGGAATGAAACTGAAACAAGAGCTGACTTTTGGGAGGGGAGACAGGTGCAGTTTTTAGAAAGGTGATGGGCTGTGCCAAGCAAAAAATGTCTTCATGTCTATGTGGACAGCAAAAGCCCAGATCAGGCCCCGAGGTTATAAAACTATTTTTATGCTCAACTCAGCTGAGCATGAAATTTTCTCCACTAATAAATATGAAAATGCCAACAATAGTTGGCATTTTCATATTTATTAGCAGAGAAATTTTCATGCTCAGTCTAGTTTAGCAAAAAAAGAATTTGCAATAGTTAGTAATTTGAGATTTATTAGCAGGACAAATTTCATGCTCAGCTGAATTGAGCATGAAAAAACTTTTATAACCTCAGGGCCAGACTGATAAGGGTCTTTGTGCCCATTTACATAGTCACTGGACACTGTAGTATATAACCCCAGAATGCAAAAGGTCCTTATGAGCCTGTATGGATTACAGAATGATACATGTACATTTTGTATATGCTCGAAGACAATTTCATAACCCATAACCATATTGTAATGCACTCAAAAAGAACTCTATCTGGAATTATATGAAGACAGCACTGTAAGGGTAAAGTATCAAATATGGAGTGTGAATATAAAAGGGAGGGTAAGAAACAGAAAATGAGGAAGGGGGTGGGAACTGAGATCTAGAGACTGCAGGTTTTCTAAAATGAAAAACTACAAGTTTTAATTCATGGCATAATACTTCTGAAATGAAGAGAGCATTGTGAATAAAGTGCAAAATATTATGTGTGGGAGGGAGAAATGATGATGATGAATTCAGGTTCTTTCAGGAGGGAGAAAAATAAATTGGAGCTGTCTGGAGAGAAGACATGGACAGAAAGGATACATTAAGGCACGTTATCCATAACTATGCTGTTTTCACAGAGAATGATAAATGAAAACAGATACACCACAAACAAGACCCTAGCTTAAGTACTTTTTGAGAAATCTTGCTGACAAGGTCAAAATGAGCAGAACTGCAAAGGGCCTTAACTTTATCAATATTTTCATGGAATTCTCTCAAAATATTATCAGGTAATTTACACATCATTCCCACTCACTGTATCGAATTTCAAGAACCCAGCTTAAATACTTTTCAAGATATAATGCTCACAAGATTTAATTCTGATTTTTTTCAAAGGGGCATAACTCTAAACAAACATGAAAGACAAGAAACAAAATACAGGTCAGCTATTTTTTTATTGGGAACCCAAATATAAAATTTCAAAACCCTAGCGTGCAGGGTTAAGATATGGCATGCACAAAAAAGCTTGATGAACGGACAAAAAGTCGGATGGACAAATGAAGGCAAAATAATATGCCCCACCAATTTCACTCGAAACTGGGGGCATAATCAGGTCATCTACTCATCGCTACCAATCTATTCATCAAGTTTCAAGGCTTCAGCTTCAATAGTTTTTGAGATATTTTGCTCACAAGGGAAACATGCCCAAATTTACAAAGGGCCATAACTTACGAAATACTTTTCAGAATTTACAAAAAAGTTAATCAGGTCATCTACTCATCATTACCAATCAATTCACCAAGTTTCAAGTCTCTAGCTCTAACTATTTTTGAGATATTTTGCTGACAAGATAAAAATGCCCGAAATAACAAAGGGCCATAACTCAATAAGTATTTTTCAAAATTTATTCAAAAGTTAATCTGGTCATCTACTCATCACTACAAATCCATTTACTAAGTTTCAAGGCTCTAGTTCTAATAGGTTTTGAGATATTTTGCTTGCATGGTAAAAAATGCCCAAAATTACAAAGGGCTATAACTCAAGAAGTATTTTTCAAAATTTCTTCAAAAGTTAATCAGGTTGTCTACTCATCACTACCAGTCTATTCATCAAGTTTCAAGGCTCTAGCTTTAACAGTTTTTGAGATATTTTGCTGACAAGATTGCATCCATATTTTTTCAAAGGGCCATAACTCAGAAAAGGGGCATAATCCTGTCAAGAAAAAAAATATGTGTCAGCTATTTTTTCCTGAGGAATCCATATAAGAAATTTCAAAACAGTAGCATTCACGGTTTTAAAGTTATGCTATGCATCAAAAAGCGTGACGAACGGACGGACGGACAGAAGGACTGACGGATGGACGGACGAACCACCCAGAAGCAATATGCTCCTCCAACTTCTTTGAAGTTGGGGGCATAATGAGTAAGGTGTTGTAAGTACTTATGTGACAGCAGGCAGGCGGGTTTGATAAAACAGGTAGACACATGACTGTGAGAGAACTGGTAGTGTGGCTTAACATTAAGGGATTACACAGGTTAAACAATGCCTGAAAGGGGTTCTTACGCCATATGCTTGCAATGAAAACCCAGATCAGCATGTGTATCTGCACAGTCTGATCAGGGCCTTTATTATCTGCTTACAGAAACGATGGATCATGTAGACTACATTTATTGACAGAGAAGGCCCAGATTAGCGTGCACCACCACATCTCTTTGCATGTTGCATATGACCCCTTTTTCGCAAATTGTGCCTCATATGTATGCGTGAAGGATTTGAAATGGGAAGAATATCTAGTAAAGAAATCAAGTACAACTATTTTCTTCACCAGTACCCTTATGATTCTAGCTAAGTTCACTTAACCCATTGTAGTCTGGAGACCCCTAAAAGGATAATCGGCAAACAGTACAGATTCATATCAGACATCGCAGAACAGGGCGTCTGATCAATGTCTACACTGTTTGCAAACAGTTTAGCCACTTCTCAAGAGGAAAATCTAAATCAACTAAAATTGAAATTAGACTCTTCTTATATATAGTGTAAGTGGAGTCTATTTATTCTACAAAGGGTTAAAGCAATGCTGTAAATGGTGACAGGAAGCTCTGCACAAAGCATTTCTACTCTACTGGAATTCAAAGATCAGCTAGTACAGTAAATGTCATAAATTTCAAACATTTTATTCATGTTATTTCCATACATTTTTGGACTAGACTTTGTTTTTGTGTATTTATTTCTTAAAATACTTAGTGGAATGGCAAACAGTGTAGACCCTGATCAGACTGCTCCTGAAGGAACAGTCTGATCTGGGTCTGCACTGTAAGCATATGCCATTCTATCAGAAACTTTGGTGTACAAATTTTTAAGACATTTACCGTAAGTCAGACATAATGGTGCAATAAATTGATGGTAGCCTGAGGGGCATCATGTGAAAAGGAATCAACCGTATTTACCCTAAATATAGACATGCCAGAGCAGGGTTGTAGAATTATCAAATTTCATTACTACTTGTCCACGGACAAGTAAATGGTCAAAATCCACTTGTCCAACCAAGATTTACTTGCCCGAAAATTGTTATCTTTTTCTTAATTCTCGAAGAAAACATACGTTATGGGTACTCACGAGAAGCACCGGTGAGCCGCTTCTAATGAGTACCCAAAACATGTTTCCTTTGAGAAATAAGAAAAATATATATCTCATAATCTGGATGCTCTTCTTAGCTAGAAATATGAAGTCCTTGTCCCAAGACAAGTAAATTAAAATTTCTAAGTTGTTCACAGGGAAATGGGACAATTTGGACAAGTTGGGCATGGTATTTTCACAGCCTGTGCCAAGGCAAACAATAGAACAAGTTGGACAAGTTGGGCATGGTATTTTCACAGCCCTGTGCCAAGACAAACAGTGTAGACCCAGACCAAACTACTCCTAAAGAAGCAGTTTGATCAGAGCCTAAAGTGTTTGACAATCTGTCACATTTCTGAAACATCACCAGGAAAAAGCACTGATTCTAATTTTTAGATAAGTACAGTAATAGTTAAGATGTTCAACTATAGAGGGTAATTTACACTCGATGGACAGGAAAGATGTGCAGTCTGATAAAGGCATTTCCTGTGCTACTCGATCTGTGCTTTGCTGAATATTGTAGAATTTTATCATATACATATAAATATTTTGTACTTTCCATATTCTTCCTAATTACCGCACATGCTCCTATAAGCACACAGTGAAGCAATTTAATAGTCTTTAGATTACAGCCAGTGTACTTTTATCCATTCCTTTATAAAAACATTTGTTGTTGGTACTCATTTGAATTGCCTTGACAAGAAAATATTGCGTAAGAATCATTAAATATGCCCCTCATGAAGTTCTCTGCTGATCTTTCTTTAAATAGTACAGTACCCATATTACGAGGATATTTTACTACAAGCTTTCTTAGTGATTTTTTGAAAAATAAAAACTTAACACACAGTGCGGTAATTAGGGCAAATAGGGTATGTTTACATGATAAGGTATGTTATTGGTACTCATTGGTTGCCTCAGCGAGGTAATTTAAATAAGTGCCTGCAAAGTTTGTGAAGGAACAAGAAAATTATCAATACTTTCTGGCTGAAAAAAGCAATACATTTTGGTTGCAAGAAGCAAGTAGCAGCAGTTGATATCTGGAGCTATGGAAGACCCTAACCAGACTGTCCATAGGCAATGAAAACTACTTCGTTTACGGCACGCCTGTGCACACTTGTATAGAATACCAGAAAGAGAATGTGCAATGGTGGGGAAACTATACAATAGCATATATATTATATTTGACATGATTATTGCACATACCTCTATAAGCAATTCCGCAGTCTTCAGATTACAGCCAGTGCACTTTTTGTCTACTTCTATATATAGGCATATGTTGTGGGTACCCATTTGAATTGCATCAACTTGACGATGCAGTTGAAAGAAGTACCCACAACATATCGAGGGTTGAGCGCAAGACTATGGTAACTCAAACATATTTTTGAAACCCTTGTTTAGGGGCAACTTGGACCTCTTTGTAAACAATGCAAATTTAGGTGCCATTGCTCATACGAGCAATGGCACCTAAATTTTCATTGTTTACAGAAAGAAATGTTGTAATCTTCATTACGCCTTCATGGTGAGGAGATTAAGTTTGGGGAAAAACAACCATCTGACTTACGCCAGTCTTGCGCTCAACCCTCGATATGCTATTATAAAGAAAATCAGAAAATAAAATTGCATAAATATCAAATAAGTCCTTAGCTGGTCCTATTTTTTTTGAGGTGTACCCTTAGGAGGTAGATGCATAATTTACTACAAGTTTTCCCAGTAATTTTGAAAAACCAAACATGTATGCCCAATGAAGATTTAGATCAGCCTGCACATTCATGCAGATTGATTTGTCTTCATAGTCTGCATGAAGAAACTTTGCATTTTTAGCTATCCACAATGCACCCAGGGAACATCACGAAAACACGCCTATAAAATTTTGACCCCCTTAAACCCCACTTTTATATAGTAAAACTGGGGTTTACAGGGGTATGCATTATTTTTCTTATTTCTGCTCAAAACATAAATTGTGGGTACTTGTTAGAACCGCCTCGTCGAGGCGGTTCTAACGAGTACCCACAATCTATGTTTTGAGCAGAAGTATGAAAAATATCAGCATTTTTTATCTGAAAATTTTCATTTTTTGGTGGTAAAATTTTCAGTATATTTGAATAGGCATGTTTTCGTAATGAGATTTTAATCAGACTGCACGATTGCGATGGCTGATCAGAATCTTTGCTGGGCGCCCATGTCAGATGGTACGTTTTCTGACATTACCGCCCATATTATGTTAATGGCATGCACTGTGGTCAGGCTCTTCAGTTTGTCTTGAGAAAAGCAGGACCTCGTAGGATGTAGATAATCTTGACCAGACTGTTTGCCTATTTTGTTGATATATGCAATGGAAGTGACTTTCCCCAGCATGTGACGAAAGATAAAAGAGCAAGCTTTACTAGAGAAAGTGTGCATATTCTATTAAAAACGTAAAAATGAAAGAGAGGTGCAATACACATTCACAAACTACTAAGAAACTAAACTACGAGCAAGATGCTGTGAAGCTGCTACTCCTTTATTGCTAGAAATGTTTGGTATTTCTTATAACAGGTTAATGATATGGGCTATGTGGGACACCTAGATTTGATTTTCTTATTTCTCCATTAACCTTTACCACTCTCTGGGCAAATTCAACAGACGACAAATTGATGATTTTTTTTCTGATTTTTTTTCCGAGAAAACAGGTTTGACATTTCATGCAAATTGTCTCCATTGTCGAAACCTGTTTTCTCAGAAAAAATCAGAAAAATATTTTGAAATGTTGTCTGCTGAAATTTTTACCCTGAGTGCTAATCTTTAAAACACATGTTGTGGGTACTCAATAGCATTGCCTAACTAATAAGAATCCCAACTTCTTTATAGAAAAATAAGAAATTATCAACACATTTTGGCTTGGCAAAAAGGACTCATATACCTTGTGAAAAATGAAAACAGGTTCAGCCCAGGTCAGCTTGACGATCTACGTACACAACAGACCTACACAAACAACAGACTTTGTTGCACCCCTTATTATTTAATGTACAGCAAAGTCTACAGGCTGCACACATGTAGAGGCAAATTTAGGCCTGAAGACTACACAGGTCTTAGCTTAGGTTTTTGCATGCTGAAGCACAAGCAAATGGCTGGTTCACAGCTGTTTTCTGTTTTGTGATTTCCTGTCAATCGACAGTCTAATGTACAAAAAAACATCTTTTTTTTTTCTTATTTACAGTTTTAACCCTTGTCCTGCTGAATAAATTAAGATGCCATGCCCTTTTCAAATTTTAGCCAAATTTTTAGCCAATCAAATTACTTGATCCAGATTACTGATATTAATTCACATACTGAATTGAAAACAGTGCAGATCCAGATTAGTTGGCTTCTTAGAAGCCAACTGATCTGGATCTACACTGTTTGTAAAGGCAGGGTATATCCGGGTTCAGCAGGACAAGGGTTAATCCTCAGCTACAATCAGAACTGCACAAAACACATTTTACATACACACACAAAAAAGTATTTTTGTCTTATCATTATGATGCAACATAGGATATTGCAGAGAAATAAGAATCATCTGGTTTATCTGGAATGCTAAAAAAATGACCAAATCTAACCTACAACAAGGTGTTAACAAATACAGTTGAACCTCGTTATCTCGAACTCGCTTATTTCGAATTACCGCTTATCTCTAAGTAAAAATCTGGTCCCTGTTTTAATATGAAACTATGACAACAGGTAACAAAATAATGTGGAAAAGAGGAGAAATTGCTCCTAAGGAGCAATTTCTCCTCTTTTCCACATTAGTTTTTAAATATAATTCTAACTTCAGGAGTCAAATTGCATATTCGTTAAATGTGGTTGTTCAATTTATTGTTTTCCTCACTCTCTCAAACTCTGATATGTCGAGGTATGGATATCTCGAAGTGTTTCAGTGAGTCCCTTGGAATTCGAGACAACGAGAGCCGACTGTATTCACAGATACTGTTTATCACTGCACTTTTATCAACTAACCATCTGTTCCTAGTACATATACTATAGGCTCAGGCTTTATCCCTTAATTCATGTGTTTGTTTGTGTTGAGGTTTTACGGCCCAGTCAACCCAATGGGGTCATGTCGAGCGCAGTCAGTTTAATTCATGTGTATTACAGGTAGATGACAAATATGACAAAGTCACATATTTAACCCTTAAAGCGCCCAGCAAAATTTGTAGCAGACGACATTCTAAAATTTTAACTTTTTATTTGATATTTCATGTGAATCGTCTGCTTTGCAGATGATTCACACGAAATATTAAGACTTGTTTTCTTCTGAAAAATCAAAATTGTCATCTGCTTTAGTTGTGACTGGCGAGTTTTAAGGGTTAAATGTATAAAACTATGGCTGTGTGCATACTAATAGTGCTAATGGAAACGTTCTTGAAAAATTTGATGCATGTTATGGGAAAGTTGATAAATAATCAGTTATACACAGGAACTCCTTACAGCATAGTTCATTAAATATTTGTTTTAGCTGGAGTTTTACAGCCCAGTCAGCACTGTTAAGGTCATGTCGAGCTGGTCACTTGACCTGCTCAAATTTTCCTGTGCTGGCTTAGTCCTGTACTTGTGCAAATACTTTCGCCAATAACTGACAACTGCCCTTCTTGTATCAGTGGAAGGGTAGGGGGAATGACTGTAGAAATGATTTCATGACCGATATGAGGCTGGATTTGCACTTGCGAACACTGGATCTATAGTCAGACAAGCTGATTGTTCTGTTGAGCCTAGCCTAATTCATTTTACCGCAGTTTTTATTTGCATGTTTTGAAGGTTTGATACATGATTCAAACATTTCTGATTTACCCTATATACTTAGACAGACATACCTTAGCGAACATAGAAGACCCAGCTCAACCTCAAGGCGCAGTCTGATCGATCAGGGTCTGCAGTATGTTATTCAGCCGACACCTTTTACACATATCGACTAGTAAGTTAACAAACTGGTTCAAATTTTAGGATATGTACAGTAAGACGTGCTTTCTGAATATGTAGCACAAGAAATTAAGATACATCTAAATATGTACAATAGATCTATTGATTTAACCTAGGGAGCACTAGAAGTTTACAAGATGTTTATGGAAACTGAATATACTGCGTACATTTTCCACCATTTCTGACATGGGAGACAACTTCTGTGACTTCCTGTGTTCTTTCCTGTTCACCAATCCTCTTCTGAAAATGGGTCTATTCTAAAAGGAAAGAATTTGCTCCCCAAGGGAGCTAATTCTTTCCTTTTAGAGTAGACCCCTTTCACTAAGGGAGCAAAAATAATTATGACAGCTTTGCCTCTCAATTTCCCTCAAATTGAAGAATGTTCTCAACCGCCAGTATTTCATTATCAAAATGAGATCATCCTTACAATGGGAGCAGTCATTCTTTTTATAGTAGACCCAAAAGGGAGCAAATCTTATAGAGTTGTTTCCCTTGAAAGTGTGTTGAATAATGATGTTTTGGTGTTTTATGTCCCTTCCAACATCACTTAAGTTGAGCACTAACTGCTCGTCCACCTGGATGCTTCTGAAAGTGTATTAACACCCCTTAAGCCTTGTCATGCTGAGTAAATTAAGATGCCATGCCCACTTCTGATTTCCAGCCAATCAGATTACTTGATCTGGGTTTTTGATAGAAATTCACATATTTAATGACAAACAGTGCAGATCCAGATCAGTTGGCTTCTTCAGAAGCCAACTGATCTGGATCTACACTGTTTGCTAAGACGGGGTATGTCGTGTTCAGCATGAGAAGATCAACAATAAAAGTAGTGTTACCTGTATTTTTCTTCTTTTTCTCAATCAGGATAAACAGTACTCTTTGAAATCAGAAAACAAGTATTAAAAGATCACATACCTTTTTTCATGTCTTCAAATGCCATCCTCCTTTTGACACATTCTGAAACCTATTGATACTGACAATTACAACATATATGTATATTTAAGTTTTACTCACCCTATGTACACCTATTTTTCGACAAGCTTCTAAAAAATTGTCTACATTCCGTCTACACTTGGCAGGGGTTAACTTTGGCTGAAAGGAAAAAAAAACAGTTGTTTTTCAAGTACCTTTCAAAAGTCCACAAAAAAACAATAATACACAAATCCAATGTCAAACAAATCAAAGAAATTCTTAACATCTGACAAAATATTTCTTTATTTTTTATTATTATTAATATTATTATTTTGCAGAGCAAAAATAAAATGCAATATGTTCAATTTCTCCGTCTCCAAAAAGATTTCCCTTCTGAATAAATTGTAATAATGTTTATATATGCATACTGATATTAAGATTTGATGGAGTTGAGGTTTTATGGTCCAGTCAACCCATCAGGGTCATGTCGAGCCGGTCAGTTTACCTAACCACACTTTTACTGGGCAGGCTTAGTCCTCTAAGTGGTTAACTAGTACTTGTGCACATTCTTCTGCCAGAAACTGACAACTGCCCTTCTTGAATCAACAGAAGGGATGGAATGACTGTAGAAAATACTTCAAGATCAAATCTCCATGAAGGAATGTTGCCAGACCCTGCGGGGATCAAACTCGTGACCTCCTGACCATTAGTCGGATACACATCTGACTGAGCCAACCAGGCCAGCACTGATATTTGATTATTAATTTGTCAATGTCACTATGAGTGCAAATAAGAGGGCTGAGCAAGATTTGGCAAAACCTGCAGGTGACAAATTGAAGATATGTTTCTTTTTTCTTTTTTTCAGAAAACAGGCTTTGACATTTCATAAACATTGTCAAAACCTATTTTCTACGAAAAATAAGAAAACTATTTTTAGAATGTTGTCTGCTGATTTTTTTTTTTTTTTTACCCATGCTGCATAGTGTAAAGATGCCTTCATTGTTGACGCACAACGCATGAAAAGGACCCTGATACAGTTTGCAGACAACACTGGCCCTGATCAGCCTGCACATTTGTGCAGGCTGATCTGGGCCTTTGTTGTCCATTTACAGAATTAATGGATACTGCAGTATACATTGACGAACAGAGAATGCTCAGCTCAGACTGCAATGATGCCCATGCTGATCTGGACCTACGTTGTCTGCAAACTGAGTTACGCATCAGTTAGAATAATTATGTCATAAGGTAGGGTGTCATTTACACTTACCACAGCTGGGGAGGGGACATGAACACTAGCTACAGATCTCGGCCTTATCTGGTTGGCAAGGTGACATAGTAAAACACCATCGCTTAATGCCTCAGATAAATTGTCAGGTAAACTTCTTTTTAATCGTGATGAAATTGTCTGTAAAACAGATTCAGAATATAAATCAACATGTAACAAATATACTGTATTAATCCTAATTACTGCACATATCCCTATAAGAGCAGAGTCAAGCAATTTTGTAGTCTTCAGATTGCAGCCCGTGTTCATTTATCACCTTCTTTATAAATGCATATGTTGTTGGTACTCACTTGAATTGCCTCGACTTGTTTTTATAAAGAAAAGCAGAAAAAAAAAACAAAAAAAAAAACAAAAAAACACCAAAACATCATATAAGCATTATTATATAAGTCATTTGCTGATTTTGTTTTTTGAATGTACTTTTATTGGTGGATACAAGTTTTCCCAGTAATTTTGGAAAAAATAAGTGCACAGTGTGGTGATTATAGGTCAAATGCAGTATACATGTAGCGTATTTACCCTAAGTGTTTGAACAAATGGACCCAAGAAGACAGTGTGTAGATTCTGATCAGATGCTGCAAAATGCTGATCAGTCTAAACTGTCTGCCAGTCATCCAGCAGTTTATCAACACATCAATAAGTGGTACAACAGTTATTCAAGGTGTCCACAAATTTAGAGTCAATAAGGTACCTCAGTAAATGTCCTAAAATTTTGAACACTTTATTCCATACATTTTTGGCTTCATTTAACCCTTAAGATGCCAAACACAACAAATGTCCTCTGCTTTGTCTTCTGCCAGTTACTTTAAAAGTCATTTTTGCAAATAGTGTGGACCCAGACCAGACTGCTCCTCTAGTCTGATCTGAGTCCACACTGTTTGCCTATATGCAAAAAGTATGTTTGAAAAGTTTGCAAGAAAATACAGCAGACGACATAAACTGACATTTTCAGATGCAGATTTTCTTGGCATTTTAAGGGTTAAGCTTTGTTTACAGTTGTTTCTTAAAATACTTAGTGGAATTGCAAACAGTGTAGACCCTGATCAGACTGATCCGCATTGTTTGCATATGCAATTTTGTTAGACACTAAGGTGTCCAAAATATTAGGACTCTTACCATACTGTACTTATTCAAAATATTATGACAGACAAACTTGAGCAAATAGTGCTGGTACAGATCAAACTGCTCATAAAGAGTTAGCCTGATCAAGGTCCATAGCCAGGCCGTGAATACAAATTCACATACTTAATGACATACAGTGCAGATCCAAATCTGAAGATTTTTTTGATTTTTTTTGGGGGGGGGGGGGGGGGGGGTGGGTTTTATGGCCCTTTCAAGAATATTTCACTTATATTGAGCCGATCGTTCATCAAAGGTGGACGAAAAACCAGAGAACCCCGGGAAAAACCACCTGACCATCCAAATCTGAAGAAGCTAACTGATCTGGATCTACACTGTTTGCGAATGCAGGACAAATCCAAGTTCAGCAGGAAAAGGGGTTTTTATGCAATCTTATGTGCAGGGTTATTTGTTATGATACTGGCATAAAAATTACCTATTCTGGCTGCAAGTTTTTTTTTTTCTCCAATCTCTAAACCAACTTTTAAAATGCAAAACTATACAAATGATGGCCTTGTGTTGTTCAACTACTGACCAAATACATTTTGACAGTTTCAATGACTTTGTCAGAGTTGTGGTTTAATGTCAATTGTCAACAATCTTTCAGTCATTTTGTGACAATGTCTGGATGTTATGGTGGGAACTGATGTCCTTTTTACAGTGCTGCCTCACTACAGTATCATATCCATGACACACCGATGTGACACTACCACCAGTTACCTTATATGTGGATCGTATGTGCACGGTTGTGACCAGTCCTGGCTCTTCCTAATGCTAAGCATTAAGCCAAAGTGCAATTACTGTATTTACCCTAAGTATTGGCCACCTTATCTATTTACCATATTTGACCTAAAATTTGAAATAGTCCATTCTACTACCTGTTGATGTGTCTAAAACATTGCTGTATGTATGGCAAATAATGTAGATCCTGATCAGACATTGCATTCCGTGGTGTCTGATCTGGACCTACATTTTTTCAAAGGCCTAGCTGTCCCAATATTTAGGGTTATTACGGTAGTATCAATTTAAGAAAGTCAAGCATAACCTGGTAGGGGATAAAACCCACAAACTCTCAATATAAAGGTTGACGCTCTACTAAGCCGTGCAGAGGACTATTCTTCTATAAGAAGCATAGCTGGGCTATGTCAAGTGAAAAGGTGCTTTTGTTTGTTTGTGTCTAGGTTTTACAGCCCAGTCAACCCAATGGGGTCATGTCAAGCATGGTCAGGCCCTGAGGTTATAAAACTCTTTTCATTTTTCATACTCACTTAACTGAGCATGAAATTTCACTTAGTCATAAAAATAAAAATACCAAAAATTTTACTTTTTTCATGCTTAACTCAGTTGAGCTTGAGTTGAGCATGAAAGAAGTTTCAAAATTTTGTCAATATTTTAAGATTTATAAACAAAACAAATTTCATGCTCAGCTGAGTTGAGCATGAAAAACGTTTTATAACCTCGGGGCCAGACTACCTAACCACATTTTTACAGGGCAAGCTTAGTCCTCTAAGTGGTCAACCAGTATTGTATACATTCTTTCGCCAGAACCTGACAACTGCCCTTCTTGAATTAGCTGAAGGGAGGGAATGACCATAGAAAATATTTCATGATCGATCTCCACCAAAGTATGTTGCGGACCTGGGAGGCGTTGAACCCGCTACCTAATCACCAGTTGGCTAAATGAAACTGTGTCTTAAAACATGTGCAAAATGCAGAGATTCAGAGTCCTCACTGTCCACATATCCCAAAGATACGTTTTTGCATAGCACTGGCTATTTGATAAACTTACTTTTCTAAGTTTTTCCATCTGTTCTTGTTCCTCCCTATGATGTTCATGTTGTCGAGCTAATGTAAAATTAGGATCTGATTCCTTGTAGTTCTCTATCATCTTCACTGTAGCATTAGACATCACTGAAAATGTTGAAGAGGGGAATTCAAGTTGTTGCTACCAAACTTTTGTCTTTCGGAATATGTGATATGCATAAAGTTGATCAGTCTACATATTTTTGAAGTCTAACGAGAGTTTTGTATATATTCTAAAAAGTTGGACAAATCTAAATTTCAGGAGAGAAACACAAACAATTCTTTGAGGAAAGCAACCAATTTGAAAGAAAGCGGCAATTAAACTGCACTTCTTTGCAAAAAAAACCCAACCCAGGTCCTTAACCCTTGTCCTGCTGAACCTGGATATTCCCTGTCTTTGCAAACAGTGTAGATCCAGATCAGTTGGCTTCTGAAGAAGCCAACTGATCTGTATCTGCACTGTTTGTCATGAAGCATATGAATTTGTATCAGGAACCTGGATCAAGTAATCTGATTGGCAGAAAACTAGAAATGGGCATGGCATCTTAATTTATTCAGCAGGACAAGGGTTCAAGTGCAATCACAACTGCATCAGATGACATTTTGATTTTTATTATTATTTTTTTTTTTGTTGTTATTTCTCAAGAAAGTAATGCTTGACAGTTCATGTGATTGTCTGCCTAGCAGGCAATTCACATGAAATACCAAGTCTTCTTTTTTCTTAAAAGTGATAATAAAAAAGTGCCATCTGCTACAGTTTTTGATAACAATTTAGAATTTTAAGAGTTAATATTTTGAATTTGGTTCACTGGTAAGGAGAGATAATAATTTGGTTTCAATATTTTTCCATACAAATGTCTGACACAAGTGCAGTTCAGATACACAATAACTCAGCCATACAGGACCTGTACAGCCAATGACACAGATTCTGACCAGAGGCCAATCTGAGACTCTACAGTCATTAGTGTTTGTGATGAGGTTTTACGGCCCAGTCAACCCAATGGGGTCATGTCGAGCGGGGTCAGTTTACCTACCCACACATTTACTGGGCAGGCTTAGTCTTCTAAGTGGTTAACCAGTATTGTGCACATTCTTTCGCCAGAAACTGACAACTGCCCTTCTTGAATCAGTGGAAGAGAGAGAATGACCGTAGAAAATATTTCACGATCAATCTCCACGAAAGAATGTTGCCGACCTCGGCGGGGGTTGAACCCGTGACCTCCTGGTCTCCAGTCGGACGGCGTATCCAACTGAGCCACCGAGGCCGGCTCAGTCATTAGTGTCTTTGAACCAGTCACAGCTCTAGATAAGGTAAAGGACTGATACTTTTCTTATTTCTTCATGAAGCTGTAAATTGCAGGCACTTGTTAAAGATGCCTTGCCGAGGTACTTCTAACGAATACATGGTCTTGAGGAAAAATAAAAATATTAATAGAATATCCCTTTTACCTAGAACTATGTACTGTGATGTAGCTCATCAATATTAAGATATAAACAGAGGTGAAATCCTTTGATTTGCAACATTGCACTTACTCAATACAAATATTCAAACATTCTGAATCTTAACCCTTCTCTTGCCGGAAAATAAAATGAATCAGGCCTGTAAGAGGGGGTACCTCTACTTGAGAAGTCATTACCCCCTGAATTTTACCTCGATTTTCATGAAATTTTCACGTATAATTTGCCGATCCTAGTTGGCCATTTTACCGGAGAAAGAATGGTCACGTGACTAGAAAGTCACGTGACAGTCATGTGTAAACCGGGAACCGTTTAAGACACTTAAAAAAAAAAAAAATTACAAGAGCCCAGCGCCTACTGTGTACTATTGCGAATAAAACGAGTGACATACATAGGTTCTACTGTTATTCCTACTTCTTCCTCACTGGAAATGATTCAGGTGTTATGGGCTTTTTTTCCAGAAAAGCCTGATCAATTTGTTAAAGTGAGTGCTGAAATTAATGGCAGCAAGAAATTTGGTATTCTCGGTCTTTTTTAATGTGGGTAAAATCCAGCACCTGACTATCTAATGAAAAGTGGCGTGTTTGTATGAAAGTAGGTTCACTCCTGTATGAGAACACTTGCTCTGAATGGTTGCATGTGGTATATTGTAAGTATGACAGGCTTTTGTGTTGGCAGACCCCCCCCCCCAGCGCGACTATTGTTGCGAACGGGAAGATAAGGGTTAATAAAACAGGCAAGGAATCCTTTAGAAATTGTGGACAAACTCTGAGCTCTAATACTGACTTACTTTATTCAAGTCGGCTTGGCAATTCCTAAATACAATAAACTAAAAACATTCTGGGAGTCAAACAAGGTATATAAATTTTGTCATACCCATAATTCAGACAACAGCCATTCAGGTTGACTATTTGAGGAAATGCTCAGTATAATACAGATTTTGGATCATGCAACTATTAACCCTTGTCATGCTTAATAAATTTAAATGCCCCGCCCACTTCTAATTTTCAGCCAATCACATTTCTTGTTCCAGTTTGTTGACACAAATTCATATACTGAATAGCAAACAGTGCAGATCCAGATCAGTTGGCTTCTTCAGAAGCCAACTGATCTGGATCTACACTGTTTGCAAAAGCAAAATATATCCTGGTTCAGCAAGACTAGGGTTAAAATGCACCATACAGGTAATCCCATATTCCACAGGTACAGAAAATTTATGTCAAAACAATATCTGTAGGTAAAATGCACCAAACAGGTAATTCAAGTAGGCAAACATATACATGTATTCCACAGGTACAGAAAATTTATACCAAAAGGATATCTCTGGGTAAGTATTTTCATACTGTGCAAAACCCCGCAAACATCTTTTACATGGGAACACTTTGCACAAATCATAACCAGACTTTCTTGCACATTTAAATGCCCATGTATAGGAATGTTTGCTGCATTAGTTCATGGAAACAAGATCACTCATTAGATCTGTCTCTCAAAGATGATTCTAACAAGTAATAATTTCTCTTAGAATTCCATGTCTAAGGAAAATTCTAATGAATATTCTTAGCATATATTTAGACAGAGAAACTAGAAACATATTAATTTTATCTTGACACCCCTTTTATCTAGAATACTGGTAGAATACACAAAAATAATACAGACTTGCTCTTAATAAAATTAATCAATATATCAGCAGCAAAATCCAGACCTGCCTCTTCATCTGCAGTCTGAACATAGTCTTCACAGTCCAGTATATGAGCCAAGTTGCCTGAGCATAGGTAAAATACACAGATTCTTATAAGCTTGCACTTCTGCAGTCTCATTAGGACTGCTGCTGTCTGTTGATACAAGGGAACTTAACCCTTAAGATGCTAAGAAAACCTGCATCTGAAAATGTCGTCTGCTGAATATTCTTGCAAACTTTTCAAACCTACTTTTGCATACAGGCAAACAGTGTGGACCCTGATCAGACTGCTCCTCTAGGAGCAGTCTGATCTGGGTACACACTATTTGCAAAAATGACTTTTAAAATCACAAGCAGATGACAGAGCAGATGACAGAGCAGATGACAGAGCAGATGACAGAGCAGATGACAATTGTTGTGATTGGCATTTAAGGCTTAAACGGCTTGAATCATGATAGCTGATTTACTCTGGCTATCTAGAACAAATGCCTTGTGTCCACACGTCATTTCATGTAGAGTCGAAACTAGATGGATGGAACCCACTGGATAGAACTAATTTTTAGGGTCACTTCAAGCCATATAAGGTCTACTGTATATCATAAATTTCAGATGATTCTGTCATTGTCCTGCTGAACCTGGATATACCCTGCCTTTGCAAACAGTGTAGATCCATATCAGTGAAGCCAACTGATCTGGATCTATACTGTTTGCCATTAAGTTTGTGAATTTGTATCAAAAGATTGGCTGAAAATAAGGTGGGCATGGCAAGGCATGTTAATTTATTCAGCAGGACAAGGGTTAAAATCCCTGATCAGAGGCAGATACGCAGACTGATCAGGGTCTTCTCTCTCCATTTAAGCCTGGAAGACACATTGTATATGGTCCTGAAACTGTCTGTGCAAACAATCACTCCAACCATGCTGTTCAAATCAACAGGCTGGGCCCAGTTGTTCAAAGCGTCGTTAACTTAATGAGCTTGATAAGGGTCATTTCGTTAACTGTTTTAGCGGATTCAATACACAATATTCTGAAATTTTTTACTGAAAAAATGTGAGTAGCTTTTGCACTGCAAAAGCTACTCACATTTTTTCAGCAAAAAATTCAGCATATTTGCATATCACTCGATGTAAATTTTAACGAATCGTTAACTAACGATGTCGTTAGCTTTGAACAACTGGGCCCTTGTCTGGATCACTGCTATTCAGACTCATCACAACTCACCTCAAATTAACGGAACAGGTCAAAGGAGATTAAATGTGCAACCCTTCACCAAATAAACTGTGTGATTATTTATAGATTCTGTTTCATGCAAGTATGTGATCCACTGTTTGAAAACCAACTTCTTCCAATAATAATGCAAACAGCAGAGAATTCATAGCTCCAGATAAAGCCGACCTAAAAAACTGTTGGTTTGCTGTGCTCCTACCTAACCATCAAAATTGGGCCTACCAAAAATTTTTTTTTTGGCCATTCTGGTTTTTTTTTTTTTTTTTTTTTTTTTTTTTTCTTTTTCTTAAGGAGCATACAACAGACAGATTTACAGCCACTACAATCTTTTTATCTTAAGCTTTTTTTTCAGTTGCAGTCAATGTTTTGAAATCATCACGAAAACACGCCTATATAATTTTAACCCCCTTAAACCCCACTTTTATATAGTAAAACTGGGGTTTACAGGGGTATATATTATTTTTCTTATTTCTACTCAAAAACATAGATTGTGGGTACTCGTTTGAACCGCCTCGGTGAGGCGGTTCTAGCGAGTACCCACAATCTGTTTTTGAGCAGAAATAAGAAAAATATCAGAATTTTTATCTGAAAACTTTCATTTTTTTTGGTGGTAAATTTTTCAGTATGTTTGAATAGGCATGTTTTCGTAATGTATTATATCTTTATGGACAGCATTTTGCCCATATACTATCTACAGTAAAAGAAAAATTATATCTGATTCAAAAACCGTAGAAAATATTTCATGATCAATTTCCACGAAAGAATGTTGCTGACTGTGTACAAATTTGAAGTGCCTCACTGATGTGCTTCTATTGAGTAAACACAATATAAAATTAAGCATTTTCAACAGTGGTCCCATACTGGTGTTTCTTTGGAAAAGATGAAAGTTACTATATTAAGTCAAAGAATGCTTAAAAAGTAAAGAAGATTTTAGTTTTCCAGTCTATATATCTGGTTACCCAAGTGTACAGGTGTCCTACAGGGACTGGCTACTAAATAAAATGTTCTAAAACCAACAGAATCATTTATGCTAAATATAATTTCTTGGGTTTCATTACCATGTCCATTTTGATAATTTTCTTTACTTTGTGTGACTTTTTACTTCCTCTATCTTTATATACAGTCTGTGTCTTTTGAAAGTGATTTAACTTCTAACTTTCATTTACAATATCCTATTTAACTGCCAATATCCTCCATCCACTTGTTTTTTTTTTTAACTGTATGTAATCTATGCAGTCTGATTGTTTTCTTTTTTTTTTTTTTTTTTTTTTTTTTGCTGTCATTCACAATACACATTGTGTTTTCCTCTCTACTATTTAACTTCTACCACTCTCTGGGCTAATTCAGCAGACAACAAATCAGTGATATTTTTCTTATTTTTTGCAGGAAACAGGACTTGACATTTCATGCAAATTGTCTCCATTAAAGACAATTTTTGTGAAATGTCAAATCCTGTTTTCTGGGAAAAATAAGAAAAATGTTTCAAAATGTTGTCTGCTGAAAAAAATATGCAAAAATTAAATTGCTTGTATTTATTTCTTTTATATAAGTATATAAAATCTAACACTAAATTCCAATCATCACAACAGAAGGAAATCCACCTCTTCTTTTGTTGTAAATCTTCAGTTATCTGCCTTTGAAATTGTTTCAAATTCATATTCATGTGATTTTTTTAACCTTGTATGTGTCAAATCTACTATCATATAATTATCATTTTTATTTATCATAACCTTATCAACTTGTTATTGTTATATGAAGTCATCTGGCCTCTCACTATGCAAGCTGATCTTGGGAATCCGTTAGCATAATTCTCTGTTCACATACGACTTCCTGCATGACATAATGCATACAACTACACAAACCTACCGCAAAACTAACAACTCTGAAACTCTTTAAATTTCACCCCAGCATACAAAACAGGCAATACAGTTTACACCTAAAACAGTTTTAATTTACTTCCTTTTACTTCAGTACAATCAACTAATGATTGGTCAATTAATTTTAAATAAATTAAACCAATTTAAATGTAATAATGCATAAGTAGTATCAAAAAAAAAAAAAAAAAAAAAAAAGATATGTCATTGGCATTTTGCTTTAAAGTTTAAATCCTACTCATAGATTTTTTTTAATTAAAAGTTTAATATTATGAGAATTTTTATCTCTTTCAACATTAATTCAGTCATATCATGACGATGAAGGGCTGATAATGAGGTCCCCGTTTCGATCCTGCTTGAGGTGGAATTCAGCTCTTGACTATATAAGGCTCCACTGCACAGAGGCTTTATTGCACATGACTGTATACATGTAATGCTTTATTATCACCCCTGCATTGTTCTTGAGCACTAACCTCTCAGCTTCATGAATGCTTCATTATAAGAAAAGAGATCACATGATAAGAAGCTTATTAACTTAACCCTTGTCCTGCTGAACCCAGATATACCCTGCCTTTGCAAACAGTGTAGATCCAGATCAGTTGGCTTCTGAAGAAGCCAACTGATCTGGATCTGCACTGTTTGCCATTAAGTATGTGAATTTATAGCAATAATCTTGATCAAGTTATCTGATTGGCTGAAAATTAGAAGTGGGTGTGCCAGCTTAATTTATTCAGCAGGACAAGGGTTAATGTAATGATAAAACTCTAAATATATAATTTTGTAGATTTTACACTCTGAAAATGCAATTATAAAATAATTGAACAGGACGTTGACTATATGATATATCACCACAACATCAAAAGCTTTAGCTTGCTTGTGTACTTTCTGCAGCTAATGCAACTTCACAGGTATAATTGAGCAAAAACACCACTGCAACTAATTAAACATAGCTTTTAACGGCACACAGGGATAATGAAATCAAAATATAACCTTGTCTCAAATTATAACTTTACTTGTACATACTATAAAAGTAAAGATATATACTGTCTTCATCTAACATTCTAAATTATCATTAATTCCAAGTTATCATGTTCAGAAACCTACAGGAGGGTTACCTTAAAGAGATTTTTAATCAAGTCCTTTTTCTTGAACTTCAACTCTGATCAAATAATGATGTGCTTTCATTTAAGGATCATTTTCTCCATGCTATTTTACCAAACATGTAAAGAATTGCAGTAAAAGCCTTTTATTTTCAACCTATCTGCAGACTAATTCAGAAAGGAAATTTTGGACACCACAATATTTTCATTTCTTACACACACTTATCAAAATCTGGATTCAGGTATTAAAACCTACTTATTTTCCAGAGAATTCTGAACTTTCACATAATTGTCTGTTGGTATATACTCTCAAAAACAAAACTTTCATAAATAAAACTACTTTTACAGTAACATACTTAGGCTGTCAGGCCTTCAAAAGCATCATGGAATTTTGATTAACATTCTTATTCTTTAACACATTGTAGTCTGGAGAACCCTAAAAGGGTAATTGACAAACAGTGCAGGCCCAAAAAAAAAAAAAAAAAAAAAAAAAAAAAAAACAGTGCAGGCCCAGACCAGATGCAGCAGAATGCGGCCTCTGATCAGGCTCTCCACTGTTTGCAGATAGTGTAACCATTTTTCTCTAAGAATATCTAAATCGCATAGCCTGACATACCTATTATCGAAATTAGAATCTCCCAATATATAGTGTGGGTGAGTTCAACCAGTCTAAAACGGGTTAAAGAACCACACAAAATGAACACACGATTTTTTAAAAGAAGCGTGAATCATACATCTCCAGATATGGGTATAAATGTGCCAGTGCATGACAAAACCTACAAAATGGCATGCACACCCAGCGAAGACTCAATTCAGCCTGGGCATGTGCCCAGTCTGATCAGAGTCTTCACTGACTGCATGAAGAAAGCTTGGGTCTTTAGTTACCCATTGAATGCACAGCATAGACTGATCAGAGCCCAGGCTGATGTGAGTCTTCGCTGGGTGCACATGCCATTTTGTAGGTTTTGTCATGCGCTGGCTCAAATGTAGATAACAGGACAGATTTTTGTACCAAAACATATCTTAAGGGTACTCACTGGAACTGCCTCATTGAGGTGGATCCAATGAGTATCCATAAGAAAAATTCTGAATATTCACATTATCTGGGCCCATGATTAAATGAGTGCTGTAAGCTGTGACACTGAGCAATCTCTGACATTTGGCTTGTTCAGCTTAAATCTATGAATTAAGGTATTATATTTCAAAGGATTTATTTACAAAAATTTAGAGATACATGTATAACTTTCTGGTAGATATAACTTTCCTGGTGCAGGTATTCCCAACCCAAATTATATTCATCTGTAGGACACTTAAACTTCATTCAGTATTAATGCCATGTCATTCAGTATTAACCCTTGTCATGCTGAATAAATAAAGATGCCACACCCACTTCCAATTTTCAGCCAATCAGATTACTTTGATCCAGGTTTTTCATATAAATTTACATAATTAATGACAAACAGTGCAGATCCAGATCAGTTAGCTTCTTCAGAAGCCAACTGATCTGAATCTACACTGTTTGCAAAGGCAGGGTGTATCCGGGTTCAGCAGAACCAGGGTTAACTCTATATATCGGGGTACCTTAACTCCATACCATACTTATCCTAAACTTTAAACAAGTCAATTTATTTATTTATTTTTTTTTTTTTTTTTTTGATTTGGGTTTTACGGCCCTTTCAAGAATATTTCACTTACATCGAGTCAATCGTTCATCAAAGGTGGGCGAAAACCGGAGAACCCGGGAAAAAACCATCTGACCATCCGTAAGCAGAGCTTGGTTTTCCCACATGTGATCCGAGCGAGGCTCGAACCACAGCGGTGAGAAACCTAATAGATTAAGAGTCAACTCTCCTATCCACTAGGCTATGGGGGCTCACACAAGTCCATTTAACATGTTTAAATACCAGTTTATGTGTCTAAAAGTTGCAGGTTAAAAGGCAAATAGTGTACAGCCTGATCAGATGCTGCATTCTGTAGCATCTTATCTGGGTCCACACTGTCTGCTGAAGCCTGTCTGTCCCAAAACAAAGAGTAATACATATTCTACCCATAATAAGCCTACTATTTTTATGTCCTTAATCCACTGTAAGAACGAACACCCCCACACTATATAATGGAAGATTCTAATTTCTATTTTAGGTATGTCAGGCTATGTGACTTAGATTTTGTTTGTTTGTGTTGAGGTTTTACAGCCCAGTCAACCCAGTGGGGTCATGTCGAGCGCGGCCAGTTTACCTAACCACATGTTTACTGGGCAGGCTTAGTCCTTTAAGCGGTTAACCAGTATTGTGCACATTCTTTCGCCAGAAACTGACAACTGCCCTTCTTGAATCATGACTTAGATATTCCTAGAGAAAAATGGTAGAATTATCTGCAAACAGTAAAGACCCTGATCAGATGCCATGTTCTGCAGTGTCTGATCTGGGTCTGCACTGTTTGCCAATTACCCTTTTAGGGGGCTCCAGACTACAATGGGCTTAAGCATTTAATCTTTTGTATACTGAAGGCAAACTTAGTAGATGACAAATTAGTTGTATTTCTTTTTTTTTTTTTTTTTCTCTCATATATATATATACAAGATTATTTTTATTTGAACCAAGAGACCTGGGCCCAGTTTTTCAAAGCTAACGACATCGTTAGTTAACGATTCGTTAAAATTTACATCAAGTGATACGCAAATATGCTGAAATTTTTTGCTGAAAAAATGTGAGTAGCTTTTGCAGTGCAAAAGCTACTCACTTTTTTTCAGCAAAAAATATCAGAATATTGTATATTGAATCCGCTAAATCAGTTAACGAAATGACCCTTAACGAGCTCGTTAAGCTAACGACGCTTTGAACAACTGGGCCCTGATGATTAAAATGAAACATTAAATCCAACTTAAATGTTGTTCACAACAGGAAAACTCTTAAAATTTTAATTGTACTTACTACTACCAGTATTGATATTTTTGTTATTTTTATCTTACTACGTGTTTTCATGGAGTAATCAAGACTAATATTATATGTATTTAATGTAGATTTATGCTGTTGAAAGAATGATAGGTTAAACCTGACCACAGGAAAATTCTGCTTAAAAATACAGTAAATGGTGATAAAGGAGAAGAATTTTCAAAATCTGGGAAAGCATACCTCACTTTCCCTGGTGTCAAAGGTCATGCAGAGGGAAATATAACAATCCAAATGCCCGGCAAGCAGAAGCAGGATGCAACGTCGCAAAATGTACGTTTTAGTCCTACCTGTACCCGATCTTTTACTTTTATTAGCACTAGTTGTTGTGGCGGATGATTGTGCCCTACGTGGCTGAGCAGGGCCAGTTGACGGTGTTGTGGTACGCGAACCCGCAGTTGAAGGACGTGTTGTGGTCACACGCGTGGTCGCACTACTCGCACTAGACATACCTGCACCAGAGCGTTTTGCTGCAGATGCACCAGAATATCCTGTCATTCTCGTCGGAGTTGCTCGTTTCTTGTCATCTTCACTGCTTGTGCTTCCCGAAGATCTCTGAAAGCATGATCAGAAACATCTTACTGCAATATTCTGTTATACCCCAAATATTGGGACAGAGAGTCCTACACAGTTTGCAACTCATCCAGCAGTTCTTAAATACACCAACTTGTAGTAAAATGGACTTGTTCAAAATTTAGAATAAGAATATTGTGTCCAAATAGTTAGGGAACATATAGTATGAATGATAAATACCCTCTGACTTGTGACTTATTAAATAGTTTGTTTGTGTTCAGGTTTTATGGCCCAGTCAACCCAATTGGGTCATGTTGAGCGTGGTGACTAATTACATATTTATTTTTGTTTGGATGCAATATGACTGTCAGTTGTATTGTATTGTATTGCTTAGCATGCTGGGTAAAAATTTCAGCAGACGACATTTTGAAATATTTTTCTTATTTTTCCCAGTAACTAGGCTTTGACATTTAATGCGTTGTCTTCTTTGGAGACAATTTGCACTAAATGTCAAAGCCTAGTTTCTGGATAGGAGACAATTTGCATTAAATGTCAAAGCCTAGTTTCTAGGAAAAATGAGAAAAATATTTCAAAATGCTGTCAGCTGATATTATCATCAAAATGTCATCTGCTGATATTATTACTCAGATTGCTAAAATAAAAATTAAAGGACTTACTCTGTTTAAGTGAACATTTGATTCCTTTTGAATTGTTCTCAATCTTTGGTCTTCAGCTCGACTACGAACTCTTGGAGGCTCTGCCCCATGGGAGGATTTCAAATCTTGCTGAGATTTTCTTAACTCTTCATCCTGTGTTGTCATAAAGAAGAACTGCTGATGATGATTTAGTATTTGACATCCCTTTAAACATTATTAAGTCATATCAGGACAATGGAAGCGTGATAATGAAAGGTTCTGTGCAATGAAGTGTCATGCAGTCCTGAGCTGAAATGTGGTTGGGTGGGGTGGGTGGGTGGGTGGGTGGGTGGGTGTGGGGACAGTGAATTAACCCTTAAAGGAGATATTGCAGTAAAGCCAGGATTTTCCCTAACTGGCTCATGTGTTGAAGACTAGATTTCAGAAATTACAATATTCAAATTTTTATTACATATCCCGGGAGCCTGATGTCTGAATCATAGGAAAAAGAAAAATTTATGCTTCTGGCATATCATTACTGGGAGATAATTTTGTCCCGTTTACCCCACCCTAAAAACTCCAAAATTAATATCATGTTCAAAATGATGGGAATTATATTTAGTTACCTTTCCTGTTCGGATATATTTCTTGCATCAGAATGACGAGAACACAGCACTGATTGGATATTATGGTTAAATGAATACAGTCAGGGCGCATGCCTGGTATATCTGACTTGAATTCTCTTTCTCATTTCCAGTTAAAATACAAACTTGAATGTGTTTCATAGAAGTTGTTATAAAAATATGTTTCCCTACTAGACCCAAGAAGCCCTTTGCTGAAGAAATTTCCCTGACATACTTATGTAATATATATGAATGGAACTGTCAACATGAGAAAGTTTTACAAAGAAAACATGTACACCCTAGATCCCTTGCGCAGTCAAAAAATACATGCTGATGCCTAAACTTAGAATAATGAATGCTTGTATTTCAATTTCTATGCAGGGAAACGGCGCAAAATTTAATACTCATGCAAGGTCCGTGTCATCCAATAAAATATAACTTCATTTGCTTAACGGTTTAGAAGACAAGAATAAAAGCGCTGCAAGCACTGCACCATGCCCTGCCACTGCACTTACATCAAGCAAGTGCCATAACTCTGTCAAAAATGAAATCAAAGGAAGGTGCATAAGTCTTTCCCTAAATAAAGTTGACAAGAATATATGACTATTTTCAATATTCAAAGGGCCATATCTCAAAAAGCAAGTAAATCAGAATTACAGTTATCTTTTTCTGCAGATCCCCTCATGGTGCTTTACATTCCTGTAAAGTTTACAAGTATACCAAAGAAACTGTTTTTTTCAATGTTCAAAGACCCTTAACTCAAAAAGTAATTAAGCCAGATATATGGTTCTAAAGTTCTACATGTCATATTATTTTGCTTTACATTTTTGCAAGGCTCGAAGAAAATCTCTGAAACCATTTTCAAGTTATAAAAAGGGCACAAGTATATGAATGGGATCACTATTTACAATGTCCAAAGGGAAGTAACTCCAAAAGCAGGTAATGTTGAGTTATGGTTCTTGTGTTATACATCTGCATAAAGTTTCAAGGAAATATCTCAAACTGTTTTTTTTAAGTAACAGAGCGGACATATATATTACAGAAATCACTATTTTCAATGTTCAAAGGGCCATAACTCCAAAGGTAGGTTAAGCAGAGTTAGGGTTCTTATGTTCTGCACCTCCTCTCATGATGCTTTACATCTTTGTGAATTTTTGTCAAAATATCTGAAACAGTTTCCAACTTAAAGCTGACACGAGTACATGGTAGGAATTGCCATTTTCAATATTTACTGTGTTCAAAGGGTAGTAACTCCAAAGGTAGGTTAACCAGAGCTAGGGTTCTTGTATTCTGCACACCCTATTATGGTGCTTTACATTTGTGAGAAATTTCATGAAAATATCTAAAACGGTTTTCAACTTATAGAGTGGACACAAGTGCATGGTAGAAATGGCTATGTTCAATGTTCAAAGAGAGATATCTCCAAAAGTAGGCAAATCAGAGTTATGGTTCATGAGTTCTGCACGTCGTATCATAGAGCTTTAAATTTGTGTGAATCAAAATATCTCAAACAGTTTCCAACTTACAGAGTGGACACTAGTACATAGTAGAAATGTCTATTTTCAATATTTACAATGTTCAAAGGGCTGTAACTAAAAAAGCAGGTTTACCAGAGTTATGGTTTTTATGTTCAGCATGTCGTCTCATGGTGCTTCCCATTTGCAAGAGATTTCATGAAAATATCTCAAACGGTTTTCAACTTACTGAGCGGACATGAGTACATGGTGGAAATGGCTATGTGCAATGTTCAAAGGACAATAACTCCAAAAGTAGACAAACAGAGTTATGGTTAGTGTGTTCTGCACATTGTCTTATAATGTTTTATATTCGTGTGCAGTTTCGTGAAAATAATGCGAACGGTATCAGAGTTATTGAGCAGACTCCAGTACATGGTAGAAATGGCTATTTTCAATATTTATGATGTTCAAAGGGCCGTAACTCCAAAAGTAGATTAACCAGAGTTATGGTTCTTATGTTTTGCATGTCATCTCATGGTGCTTTACATTTTTGAGAGATTTCATGAAAATATCTTAAACAGTGTTCAACTTATAGTGTACAGGAGTACATGGTGGAAATGACTATGCTCAATGTTCAAAGGGCAATAACTCCAAAAGTGGGCAAGCAGAATTACAGTTCATATATTCTGCACATCCTCTCATAGTGCTTTATATTTGTGTAAAGTTTCATGAAAATATCACACACAGTATCAGAGTTATGGAGCAGACACCAGTACATGGTAGAAATGGCTATTTTCAAAATTTATGACGTTCAAAGGGCCGTAACTCCAAAAGTAGGTTAACCAGAGTTATGGTTCTTATGTTCTGCACTTTGTCTCATGGTGCTTTACATTTGTGAGAGATTTCATGAAAATATCTTAAACAGTTTTCAACTTACGGAGTGGACAGGAGTACATGGTGGAAATGGCTATATTCAATGTTCAAAGGGCAATAACTCCAAAAGTAGGCAAATCAGTTATGGTTCATGTGTTCTGCACATCGTCTCATAATGCTTTATATATGTGTGAAGTTTTGTGAAAACATCACAAACGGTATCAGAGTTATGGTGTGCGGATACGAGTACATGGTAGAAATGGGCATAACTCTGCGTCAGTTGTGTGTGCCTCTGGACCTTTTATACAGAACTATTCAAAGTATTGTCAGGAGATCTCTAAAAATGAATCATTTTAATGCTGGGTGAATTCCAAGAATTCTTTCAGCTAAAGAAAAAAACATGCCAAGTAGCCAATTCTGTAGAAGTTTTAAGAGGTTGTTTGTATAAACAAACTGCAATATACTACTTTACTGGGGTGTCCTTGATTTTGACCTCTAGCCCTGCCCTGGGGCATGACCCAGGGGTCCATAGACGTAGAATGGAAGAGAACCCTCCCAGGTACCCCCATACCAAATATGAAAAGTTTTTGATCAGTGGCTGCAGAGTTATAAGTAATCAAAAAATTTCTAAGTAAAACTTGGTTATAGAAAGGGTTAACGGATAGACGGACAGATGAACGGACAAACAGAACGGACGAAAACTATATACCCATATTTCGTATGCCAGGGGTATAAAAACTTCGAAGTAAAACTTGGTTATAGAAAAGGTTAACGGATGGAATCACATCCGGACGGACGAACAGACGAACGGACTAAAACTATATACCCAACTGATCTGGAACTGCACTGTTTGCCATTAAGTATGTGAATATATAGCAACAATCTGGATCTAGTAATCTGATTGGCTGAAAATTAGAAGTGGGTGTGGCATCTTAATTTATTAAGCAGGACAAGGCTTAAGCTTCTTTTTTTAACCCTTTACCTGTGTAAGGTGATTCTTTCTTGAACTTGGTAACCCAGTCCGGGTCGTCGTTGCAGACGTTGTTGCCCTACCATGTCGCTCTGTTGGCTTGGCAACCTTTGAAGGATTGCTAACATTAGAAGCTGGTTGCGCTTTCTCTCCGACCTTTGACCTTCTTGATGCCCCGCCCTGTGGTGTGGTTGGCCTCTTTTCATTGGCTGAGACGTTGGATGGAACTGGTGCATGCTGGGGCAGTGTTGCATTATGGGGGATTTGAGTAGTAGTTGGACTAGGAATACTGCTGGAGACAGGAGAAGGTAGTGGTGACTGGCCATTAACTGCTTCCTCTATAGGACCACTGCAAATATACATAAAATAATAAAGAGATGAATCCCTAGAAACAATAGACGTCAGGGCTGTGGAAATACCATGACTGACTTGTCCCATTTCCCTGAGAACAAGAAATTTCAATTTACTTGTCCTGAGAGAAGGACTTCACAGCTCTAGCGAAGAAGAGTATCCAGATTATACGATATATTTCTTATTTCTCAAAGGAAACTTATGTTGTGGGAACTCATTAGAAGCACCTCACCAAGGGGCTTCTAATGAGAACCACAACATATAGTTTCTTTGAGAAATCAGAAAAATTAAATTTTCGGGCAAGTAAATCTTGATTGGACAAGCAGGTTTGACCATTTACTTTTCAGTTTTCAAGCAGTAAAATTTGATAATTCCACAACCCTGCAAATATGAATCTGAATGATATTCAATCAATAATCAAAATATATAATGAGTTGAGGTTTTACAGCCCTGTCAACCCATTAGAGTCATGTCGAGCCAATCAGTTTACCTAACCACACTTTTCCTGGGTAGGCTTCGGCCGCTTAAGCAGATAACCAGTACTTGTGCACATTCTTTCACAAGAAGCTGACAACTGTCCATCTTGAATCAGCAGAAGGGAGAAAATGACCATAGAAAATATTTCATGATCAATATCCATGTTTGTTTGTGTTGAGGTTTTACGGCCCAGTCAACCCAATGGGGTCATGTCAAGGGCGGTCAGTTTACCTAACCACACATTTACTGGGCAGGCTTAGTCCTCTAAGTGGTTAACCAGTATTGTGCACATTCTTCCGCCAGAAACTGACAACTGCCCTTCTTGAATCAGCCGAAGGGAAAGAATGACTGTAGAAAATATTTCATGATCAATCTCCACAAAAGAATGTTGCCAACCTCGACGGGGGTTGAACCCGCGACCTCCTGGTCTCCAGTCGGACGGCGCATCCAACTGAGCCACTGAGGCCGGCTTCAATATCCATGTATCCCAATATTTAGGACAAATACGATTTATGAAGAATAGAGTAAAATTTCACTTAATTTTTGAAAACAACTGCCCTTCTTGAATTAGCGCAAGGGAGAGAAAGACCACAAAAATGATTTCATGATAAACTTCCATGAAAGCACTGGATGAGTTGCCCGGATTCGAACTTGTGACCCCTGAATCTGCAGTCAGATATGCTACAGGCTGTGCTATAGAGCCTAGTGACAGAGCCTACTGTTTCAGTAATACTGGCTCCAAGGTTATAAAACTTTTTTCATGCTCAACTCAGCTGAGCTTGAAAATTTCTCTGTCAATAAATATGAAAATGCCAACAATAGTTGGCATTTTCATATTTATTAGCAGAGAAATTTTCGTGCTCAGCTATATTAGCAAGAAAGAATTTGAAATTGTTAGTAATTTGAAATTTAGTTGCAGGATCTGGACTGTTTGTCATTCAGTATGTGAATTTGTATCAACAACCTGGATCAAGTAATTTGAATGGCTGAAAATTAGAAATAGGCATGGTATCTTAATTTATTCAGCATGGCAAGGGTTAAGCATAACATATTTGTTTGTTTGTGTTTAGGTTTCACGGCCCAGTCAACCCAATGTGATCATGTCCAGCACGGTCAATTTACCTACCGGTAAGTACACTTTTACTGGACAGGCTTAGTCCTCTAAGCGGTTAACCAGTATTGTGAACATTCTTTCGCCAGAAACTGACAACTGCCCTTCTTGAATCAGCAGAAGGGAATAACTTTAGATAACATGGGTAACCAGATTAATATGTGGGCACTCAACAGAAGCACCTTGGCCATAGTTTTCAGAGAAAACAGATGTCCCCCAACTGTGAATTTTCAGGGTTTTTTTTACTGGTGTGACCTTGAAAATTAGGTCAAAGCCACCAAAATCTATTTAGTTCTTTGTTTGTTTGTTTGTGTTGAGGTTTTACGGCCCAGTCAACCCAATGGGATCATGTCGAGCACGGTCAGTTTACCTAACCACACGTTTACTGGGCAGGCTTAGTCCTCTAAGCGGTTAACCAGTATTGTGCACATTCTTTCGCCAGAAACTGACAACTGCCCTTCTTGAATCAGCGGAAGGGAGAGAATGACCGTAGAAAATATTTCATGATCAATCTCCACGAAAGAATGTTACCGACCTCGGCGGGGGCCGAACCCACGACCTCCTGGTCCCCAGTCGGACGGCGCATCCAACTGAGCCACCGAGGCCGTTAGTTCTTTGTTATGTCCCAATTATATATCCAAGAAAATTTGGTAAGAATCCAACCACTGGTTCATAAGATATTGTGCAAACAACGCCAATGCCGACGGGATCTGCACAAAAATCAGCATGTCCCCTCCAGCAGATTGGGGGAAATAAAAAAAACTCTGACTGAAAAAAGCGCATTGTCTAGAGCTATGAAATTTGCTCATAAATCAAGCTTGCTTAACCCTTGTCCTGCTGAACCCAGATATGTCCTGCCTTTGTAAACAGTGTAGATCCAGATCAGTTGGCTTCTGAAGAAGCCAATTGATCTGGATCTGCACTGTTTGTCATTAAGTATGTGGATTTGTATCAGCAAGTTGAATCAGGTAATCTGATTGGCTGACAATTCAAAGTGGGTGTGGCATCTTAATTTATTCAGCATGACAAGGGTTAACCTGTTTATGTCAAGTAGACTTTTCTACCACAACTCTCTGGACCAGTCTATTTCCAACAGCAGGGTGTCTGGTTAGTTATCATTATTTCTATGTTTTATAGATATTCCAGTATTTAATACAAACAGTGTAGATCAGAAGCCACATTCTGCAGCATCTGATCTGGGTCTGCACTGTTTGCCAATGACCGTTTAGGGGTTTCCCCATTTAAATGGGTTAAAGACTTTATTTTGCGGTTTGAATTGGAAAAAAATGATTTTCCCACAGTTAACATAATTTTTGTATTCCAACTGCAAGCCATAGCATAAATACTTAGGTAAAGTTTTCAGCAGACATTTTGAAATATTTTTTCTAGTGGAGACAATTTGCATGAAATGTCAAATCCCGTTTTCTTGGAAAAATAAGAAAAAATATCATCAATTTGCTGTCTGCTAAATTAGCCCAGAGAGTGGTGAAGATTAACAAATAATTGCTTGATATCTGTGCCATATCTCACAAGTCCTTACTTTCTAACAATATCAGGAGACTGTGATACTGGTATTGAGGTGTGCGCTGGTAATCTCTGGTTCGAGTCTGAGACTGTCCGTCTGTATGGCTGGGAACTTCCTGGATTTCTCTTCTCCTCCTTGAAGCTACCAGAACTCTGTACTGGTTTTCTATAAGGAAATACAACAGAAATATATTTACTATGTACTTTACAGGTGATAATGGTTGGTTTGGTAGAAGTTTAACGGTCCACTCAAAACTTATTAAGGTCATGCTGAGCTGGTCAGTGTACCTAACCACACTTTTCCTGGGCAGACTTAGTCCTCTAAGCTGTTAACCTGTACTTGCCCACATTCTTTTGCCATAAACTGACAACTGTTTTTAGCGGAAGGGAGAGAATGACCGTAGTATATATTTCATGATCAACCTCAGGGAAAGAATGTTGCTATACCCAGGGGGGATCGAACCCACAATCGTAACCAGGGACCTCTTGATATGCAGTCAGGAATGATAACTGCTTGGTCAATGCAGATGCTTCACTTTTAACCCTTATCCTGCTGAATAAATTAAGATGCCACGCCTATGTCTAATTTTCAGCCAATCAGAGTACTTGATCCAGGTTTTCAATACAAATTCATATGCTTACTGACAAACAGTGCAGATCCAGATCAGTTGGCTTCTTCAGAAGCCAACTGATCTGGATCTACACTGTTTTCAAAGACAGGGTATATCCGGGTTCAGCAGGACGAGGGTTAATGTGATGAATATGAATAACATGTACAGGTATCATAGATCTTGATAAGGTGAAATTTTTCCAATCCAAAAGTATTGATATATATTTGTATTTTTCTTACCTCTCCACAAAAACATGTTGTGGGTAATCATCAGAAGTGAGGCGCTTCTAATGAGTGCCCACAACATTTGCTTTCGTGGAGAAATAAGAAAAATATTTACCTGATACAAACTCTTATCAAGACCTTGCAGGTATTCAGACCAACTATATACATGTACATTCAATTCAGACGACTTGTTAACCCTTAGCATGCTGGATAAAAAATTAGCAGACAATATCTTAAAATAGTTCCTTATTTTTCCCAGAAAACAGGGTTTGACATTTTATGCAAATTCAGACAACTTGCATAAAATGTCAAAACCTGTTTTCTAAGAAAAATAAGAAAAGTATTGTCAGTTAGCCCCAAGAGAGTGGTAAAATTACATGAGGAATATTTGATGATCATTCTGGGATATTTTTTCTCCAGAAATATACGTTGTAGGTACTCATTAGAAGTACCTTACCTAACCAGGCTAGGCATTTCTACTGAGAGAAGCTTCTAATGAGTACCCTTAATGTAACCCTTGTCCTGCTGAACCGGGATATACCCTGCCTTTGCAAACAGTGCAGATCCAGATCAGTTGGCTTCTGAAGAAGCCAACTGATCTGGATCTGCACTGTTTGCCATTAAGTACGTGAATTTATAGCAACAATGTGGATCAAGTAATCTGATTGGCTGAAAATTAGAAGTAGGTGTGGCATCTTAATTTATTCAGCAGGACATGGATTAAGAAAAATTAGCCAAGAAATATGCCCCCTTAAGAAAGTTATTTGAAATAAAATGCCAGCTGAAAATACTGAAAGTATTACAGTCACAAATCATCACACACCTGAATTATTGTTGTTTGTAATTTTGTGACATATCTGTGTGTATGATTTACTGAAAACATATTTACTGTATTTGACCTAACTACCACAATGAGTGCTAATGATTGTTTTCAAAATTACTGAAAAAAACTTGTAGTAAAATATTCGCCCAATAAGGGTGCACCTTAAAGATCAAAAGAGGACTTCATGAGATTATTTAATGATGCTTATGCATATCTTTCTCTGATTTTCTTTCTAAACGCATATGTTGTGGGTACTCATTTGAACTGCCACAACAAGTTGAGGCAATTCAGATGATTACCTTCAACACATGATTTTATAAAGAAGTAAATAAAAGTGTCAATTCAGATGATTACCTTCAACACATGATTTTATAAAGAAGTAAATAAAAGTACACAGACTATCATTTGAAGACTACAAAACTGTTTGACTGTGAGTTTATTGGGGTTATTTTTTGTGCTGAAATTAGGTCAAATACACTCTATTTGTGCATAAATCCGGTTCTCAGACATATTTAATAAATCAGAAGTAATGGCTGCCGAGATTTATACATTCATCCAGCTGGAGGCAAGGAAATAAAATACTTTAACTTTATTTTAGGTGATTTCTTTTTTTCTTTTTTACCCAGCATGCTTTTATTTTTCTTCTGAAGATAGGGTTTCACATTTGTTGCAAATGTCAATTTGTATGAAATCTCATGGCATATTTTTTGAAAGAAAAAAAAAAAGAAGAAACTAGAAATGTGTCCACAGTACACGGATGCCCCCGCCGTGGGGTACCTGACTATAAAACTGCAAAATTCTACCAGGTACAAATGCCTTAACCTGAGTCTAACAGGATCACGTATGTACGTACATACATATGTACATACGTACACACATTCGTACAGAAAGACGTACATTCGTACGCACGTACAGAAAACCGAAAAAACTATATGCCCCCGGCATCATCCGATGCGGAGGCATAAAAATTCACCAGTTTGTGCGCATAGAGTGCGAAGGTCTTAGGTCGAGAGTGCTAGGGTTGATTACTATATTTATTTGTTGCTAAGTTGCTTAGCAGGCTGGTTAAAAATTTCAGCAGACATTTTGGAATGTTTTTCTTATATTTCCCAAACAAAATTCTACTGACATGTCATGCAAATTGACATAATGATTCAGCTATAAGCTACCACTTTTTCATCAGCAATAGTTTTCTGAACACTTAAAGTGCCAAGCAAAATTATAGCAGATAACATTCTGTTTTTAATTTATTTATTTCAGAGAAATAAGGCTCAAAATTTCATGTGAACTGTCTGCTAGGCAGACATTTCACATGAAATATCAAGCCTTATCTTCTCTGAAAAATAATTAAAAGCTAGACATGTGTCCAAAGTACACAAAATGCCCCTGCCATTTTGCCTATGCCTCAATGGCAATAACATTCAATTAGGTTAAATGTAATGATCCTAAATTACTTGGTGACCTGTTATATATTTTGACCCCTAGCCCCGCCCAGGGGCATTACCCTGGGGCAACAGTACCATTCATTAAAAGGCCTTGATGTAGGTTAGTGTCATACAAAGTTTCAACTTTCTAGCCCAGAAAGTATAAAAGTTATTAGCTGCAAGAGAAACGTGGACGTAAATTTGCACCTAAACTTGCAGGTAAACTTGAACCTCGTTACAAATATGACATACGCACATAAGCACGGACATAACATCACGGCGAAACGCTATATGCCCCACTCCTGCCAAAGGCAGGCGGGGGCATAAAAATTAAAAAGTTGTCTGCTACAGTTGAGACTGGCACCCACTTTAAGAGTTAATGTGCTAAGTAAGTTAAAAGATTATATAGAATAAGTTTTGCCTGCAGGTTTTAGTGTACATTCCGATTAAGTTATGAAAGAAAAACAATGTACCTATCATAAGACATGCTGTAGTTGTTATATGTCTGCCGATTCAACAGACTCTCGTTATAACTGTCATACTCCTCATGCAACCTATCATGATTGTATGACGGAGGTGTGGGCGGAGTCCACGTACTGTTGACGCTAGCAACCGTCTGTGGAGGCGGAGAATTCCAAGAACTGTTGCTAGTCATCGGTGAGGTAGTCTGTACGTTTCTAACAGAATTTGGCGATACGTGCTGTTGCCATGCGGTGGCGGGAGGTGAATTATTCCATGCGTTACTGTTATAGCTAGCCGTAACAGGTGGCGGCCATGCAGGGTTGCCAGAATGCGAGTTGTAGTTTTGGTAGTAGAAGCTGCAAAAGAAACAAAGAAAACACATGCAAGCAAAGACATGCAATTGCTCTACTAGGCACACTTCAGTCAAAGCACCAGATAAGGCAATAACCATGGCTACAATTTGAGATGATTTTGTTAGTCCTGCACTGACACATATCTTGTAGGTACTCACTGAAATCGCCTTGTTGAGGTGATTCCAATAAGTGCCACAAGATACGTTTTTATGAGTCATCAAGAAAATATGTCTATATATTTTTGACCCCTTAAACCCCACTTTTATATAGTAAAACTGGGGTTTACAGGGGTATACATTATTTTGCTTATTTTTGCTCAAAAACAACATAAATTGTGGGTACTCCTTACTGAGGCAGTTCTAATGGGTACCCACAATCTATGTTTTGAGCAGAAATATGAAAAATATCAGGGTTTTTTTATCTGAAAATTTTCAGTTTTTGGAGGTGAAATTTTCTATATATTTGAATAGGCGTGTTTTCGTAATGGAAGCAAAACTAATAATTTCATCTTTTGATAAACGAGGTGATTCCCATGAGTACCCACAAGGTATGTTTTGGTGCAAGTATAATAATTTTCTCCAGAGGAATTCTTAAGGAGGAGTATTTGGTGATAATTCTGGGATAATTTTTTCTTATTTCTCCATAAAAACACACATTGTGGGTGCTCATTAGAAGCACCTCAATGAGGCACTTCTAATGAGTACCCACAACATGTTTTTATTGAGAACTGGAGAAAATTATCCCATAATTATCACCAAATACTCCTCCTTAACAATTCCTCTGTTATCTTTTGAGAACCTCCCTTTATCTATAGCTACAGGTATGCTTCTGAACAAATATGAATTGAAGCACCATATATGGCAATAACCATGACGATAATTTTGTTAGTTTTGCACTGAAAGATATCTTGTGGGTACTCTTTGGAATTGCCTCAGCAATTTATCTATTTGACCTCCCTTTATCTAGAGCTACTGGTATGCTTCTGAACAAATATGAGTCAAAGCACCAGACAGGCCAATAACCGTGATTATTATATAGCTATAAATATTAAATGATTAAAATGTGCGATAAAAGCCGAGGAGCTAGCGTGCCGATATCACACGATATCGGCACACTTACTCGATATTGCACACTTACTCGGATGCCTTCTCATATTACCGTTACATTATGTTGCTTTTGATGACGCCGTAATGCAGTGATGTCGCACCAAACCTTGTCACGCGCATTGGTAGAATTCACATTTTAGTTATTAAAACAGCGTTTTAAAGATTAGAAACCCCGGGAAACGAAATAAATATTTATAGCTATATAATAAATGGGTTTTTACACCGATGTTGGTGAATATTGTCCCTCATTGGGAAATTGAGGGACGCTCGCAAGCTCGCGTCCTTCGATATCCCAATTCGGGACAATATTCACCAATGTCAGTGCAATAACACTATATGATAATTTAGGATAATTTTTGTTAGTTTTGCACTGAAGATGTCTTGTGGGTTCTCTTTGCAATCACCTTGAGGCAATTCCAGTAAGTATCCACAAGATATGTTTTAGTGCAAATATAACACTTTATCTTTTGATTACCTCTTTCTATCTGGAGCCAAGCTTTTGAACAAATATGAGCAAGTTAACAATGCTAGGCCTAGCTAATCAAAGCATGGTTATTTTAACACAGTCAAAAAGACAAGTCTGACTTTTAACCCTTGTCCTGCTGAATAAATTAAGATGCCACACCCACTTCTGATGTTCAGCCAATCAGATTACTTGATCTGGATTGTTAATATAAATTCTCATATTGATGGCAAACAGTGCAGATCCAGATCAGTTGGCTTCTTCAGAAGCCAACTGATCTGGATCTACACTGTTTGCAAATGCAGGGTATATCCGGGCTCAGCAGCACTAGGGTTAATATTTACAGAAAATATTTTGAATAAAATATCTTGATAGAAATCTGTGAGCAATAAAAGCCAAACTAATTTTTTCATCCAAAAATCAAAAAAAAAAAAAAAAAAAAAAAAAAAAAAACCTGGTGTATCTATTTATTCAGTTAGTTTTTTTTTGTTTTTGTTCCAATACTTAACAACATGCTTTGAACAACTGGCACTGATCTTTCAAGCTGATACAGAAAACAAAAAAGATTCTGAGACAGAGTTCCCACCAGCCAGGGTTAATTTGCCGAATTCATATTACCATACTTATCCTAAATATTCAGCCAAACACTGTTCATCCAGGCCAGAGGCTGTATAAAGCAGTGTCTGATCAGGGCCTGTACTATCAGCCACTTATTCTACAGTTTTTAGACACATCATCAGGTAGAAAAACGGTCACATCGAACCAATTTCTCAAGTATGATGTACTTCAATCAAATAGTAAGGCAAAATCACTGGGCATGAAAGACAGTCAGCCAAACTAAAATCATTCAGCCATTTTAGACATAACCATACATTAGTGGTTTGTTTGTGTTGATTTTATGGTTTTATGGCCCAGTCAACCCAGTAGGGTCATGTTGAGCGCAGTCACTTTGCCTAACCACACTTTTACTGGGCAGGCTTAGTCCTCTAAGCGGTTAACCAGTATTGTACACATTCTTTTGCCAGACACTGACAACTGCCCTTCATGAATCAGCGGAAGGGAGAGAATGACCGTAAAAAATATTTCACGATCAATCTCCACGAAAGAATGCTGCCAACCTCGGCGGGGGCTGAACCCGTGACCTCCTGGTCTCCAGCCGGACGTGCATCCAACTGAGCCAGCCAGAAACTGACAACTGCCCTTCATGAATCAGCAGAAGGTAGAGAATGACTGTAGAAAATATGATCAATCTCCACAAAAGAATGTTGCCGACCTCGACGGGGGTCGAACCCACGACCTCCTGGTCTCCAGTCGCACCCAACTGAGACACCGAGGCCAGCTACATTAGTGGCAGAACCATATTTACTCTAAATATTGGACCACCATGAATCCTTAAAATACCATAGCGCTTGACAAGATGCTTTTTTTTTCAATCCAGAAGTATTGATATTTTTCTTATTTCTCCACAAAAACATGTTGTGGGTACTCATTTGAAGTGCCTCAGTGAGGCGCTTCTAATGAGTACCCACAACATATGTTTTTGTGAAGAAATAAAGAAAAATATTTACCTGATACCCACTCTTATGTAGACCTATGCAATACTTGTCCTAAGATTTGAACGAGTCCATTTTTACTACCTGTTGAGCACATTTTACACTGCTGGACAAGTGGCAGATAGGGTGGACCCTGATCAGAAACTGTGTTCAGCTCAAGCCTGTCTATCTCAATATTAAGGGAGTGACTCATAGCTCCAGATAATGTGCTTTTTTTTTTTCAACAAAAAAGTATTGATATTTTCTTACTGCTCCACAAAAGCATATACTGTGGGTGCTCTTTAGAAGTGTCGGTGAGGCGTTTCTAATGAGCACCCAAAACGTTTGTTTTCATGAAAAAATGAGATAAATATTTACCTGATACCCTCTCTTATCTAGAGCTATATGGGGTCATTACAGTTCAGAATAAGGTAGACTGATTACATAGGTCCAGATAAGTGTGGGTATCAGGTAAATATTTTTCTTATTTATCCAGGAATACAATAGGTCTAGATAAGAGTGGGTATCAGGTAAATATTTTTCTAACTTCTCTACAAATATGAATGTTGTGGTACTGATTAGAAGTGCCTTGGGGAGCACCTTGCCTAGGCACTTCTAACGATTACCCACAACATATTTTTCGTGGAGAAATAAGAAAAATATTATTTCTCTATGAAAACATGTTGTGGGTACTCATTAGAAGCGCCTTACTGAGGCGCTTCTAATGAATACCAACAACATATGTTTTTGTGGAGAAATAAGAAAAATATCAATACTTTTGGTTTAAAAAAAAAAAAGCACCTTATCAAGAGCTATGGTATAAGATGGCTGAGGTTTTATGATAATTACAGTATGGGTAAATATGTCTCAAAATATTTGCTGCATCTGTAAGTTCTAATCTTTCAAAAGAAATAGAAAGAAATAAAGACAAAGCACTGGCTGGCAAAACACATATTACAACATAATAACCCTAATTATTGGTACACCTAAACTCATTACCATTCTGTCCTAAATTTTGAACAAGTCCATTTTACTATCTGTTGATGTTCCAAAAACTGCTGGACTGTGTGGCAAACAGTGTAGACTAGTGTAGACCCTGACCAGATGGCACAGAATGGGTAATCTGATCTGAGTCTACGTTGTTTGCTCTGGCCTGTCTGTCCCAATACTAAGGGTTATAATGGTAGAATATTATTTATAGTTTGAGTAAGTAAAGAAAGAAGAATGACAATTTTTCCTATATACCCAGTAAATAGACTGATTTTTGTAAACAGAAAATTCTGATAAAAATGAAGTGCTGTTCAAGCAAATTACAAGATTCCAATGTAAAATGATTGTCTTAAATGATGAAGCCTGAATTTAACAGACTATTTGCATAGTATTAATCAAAGGGCTGAACAGCCCTGAAATGACAGATTCTATGAGAAACTAATAAATTCCAGGTATCATTCTGTTCTCCATTTAAGTTTGTGAGACACTTCTTCGTCGAAAACAAACGAGCTATAGCGAACAACAAAGGCGCTGATCAGCCTGCGCGGATGCGCAGGCTGATCTGCGCCTTTGTTGATCGCACATGTATTAAGGCGGGTTTTCTCAGCGACTCACCATAGATCAAGCACAAGTCGCACTATTTTTGTATGGATAGCTCTTCAATGGCGTACTAATATACACACAGTAAAACATTGGGTCTACTTTTGTGCACGGATAAATATGAAATTTAATAGTAGTCAAAGTCACTTTCTCTAAAACCGTGCGTGGCAACGAAGAATGACAGATAGAATCTGTCATTAAAACAAGAGGGCCATGATGGCCCTGTAACACTCACCTGAGCAACATAGCACTTTGAGAGCCTGATCTAGAACTGATCAAGGCAAACATTCTGATCAAAGTTCAAAATGATTATATTAACAAGTAAGACAATGTAGCATGTCTAATGGACTGTGAAATAAAGGTCAAGGTCAAATATAGATGACTGCACTCAAGAGGCCATGCTAAGATGTATGCATGTACTAAGTATCACTGGCTGTAGGAGCAATAGTTACTGAGAAACTGACCTAAACACAAAAACTTCACAAGTACCAAATATCACTCTGTAGGACCAATAATTACTGAGAAACTGACCTAAATGGAAAAACTTAAGAGAGTCACTGGACAGAAAACTATACATCACCTTGAAATCATCAAGACAAACATTTTGAGCAAGATTCATGATGATCACTTCAAAAATGTGACCTCTAGAGCCAGGTAAACTAGTTTTTGATATCAAGTGACCCAGTTTTAAACTAGACCTAGAAATCATCAAGACAAACATTTTGAGCAATATTTATGATGATTATTTCAAAAATGTGACCTCTGGAGTGTTAACAGTTTTCTGCTGATTTGGCCAGGTCACCTAGTTTTGACCCCATGTGACCCAGTTTCAAACTTTACCTAGAAATCATCAAGACAAACATTTTGAGCAAGATTCATGATGATTGCTTCAAAAATGTGACCGGTAGAGTGTTAACAAGGTTTTCTGCTGATTTGGCCAGGTGACCTAGTTTTTGACCCCAAGTGACCCAGTTTCAAATCTGACCTAGAAATCATCAAGACAAACATGTTGAGCAAGATTCATGATGATTACTTGAAAAATGTGACCACTAGAGTGTTAACAAGGTTTTCTGCTGATCTGGCCAGGTGACCTAGTTTTTGACCCCAGGTGACCCAGTTTCGAACCTGAGCTAAAATTCATCAAGACAAACATTTTGAGCAAGATTCATGATGATTGCTTAAAAAATGTGACCACTAGAGTGTTAACAAAGTTTTCTGCTGATTTGGCCTGGTGACCTAGTTTTTGACTCCAAGTGACCCAGTTTTGAACATGACCTAGAACTCATCAAGACAAACATTTTGAGCAAGGTTCATGATGATTGCTTGAAAAATGTGACCGCTAGAGTGATAACAAGGTTTTCTGCTGATTTGGCCCAGTGACCTAGTTTTTGACTCCAAGGGACCCAGTTTCGAACTTGACCTAGAAATCATCAAGACAAACATTTTGGGCCAGATTCATGATGATTGCTTCAAAAATGTGACCGCTAGAGTGTTAACAAGATTTTCTGCTGATTTGGCCCGGTGACCTAGTTTTTGATCCCACATGACCCAGTTTCAAACATGTCCTAGAACTCATCAAGACAAACATTTTGAGCAAGATTCATGATTATTGCTTCAAAAATGTGACCGCTAGAGTGTTAACAAGGTTTACTGCTGGTTTGGCCTGGTGACCTAGTTTTTGACACCACGTGACCCAGTTTAAAACTTGACCTAGAAATCATCAAGACAAACATTTTGAGCAAGATTCATGAAGATTGCTTGAAAAATGTGACCGCTAGAGTGTTAACAAGGTTTTCTGCTGATTTGGCCAGGTGACCTAGTTTTTTACTCCAAGTGACCCAGTTTTGAACTTGACCTAGAAATCATCAAGACAAACATTTTGAGCAAGATTCATGATGATTGCTTGAAAAATGTGACTGCTGGAGTGTTAACAAGGTTTTCTGCTGATTTTACCCGGTGACCTAGTTTTTGACTCCAAGTGACCCAGTTTCGAACTTGACCTAGAAATCATCAAGACAAACATTTTGAGCAAGATTCATGATGATTGCTTCAAAAATGTGACCACTAGAGTGTTAACAAGGTTTTCTGCTGATCTGGCCAGGTGACCTAGTTTTTGACCCCAAGTGACCCAGTTTCGAACTTGACCTAGATTTAATAGAGGCAAACATTTTGAGCAAGTTTCATCAAGATTGGGTCAAAACTATGACCTCTAGAGTGTTAACAAGTTTTTCCTTTGATTTGATCTGGTGACCTAGTTTTTAACCCCAAGTAACCCAGTATTGATCTTGACCTAGATTTCATACAGGCAAACATTCTGACCAAGTTTCATCAAGATTGGGTCAAAACTGTGACCTCTAGAGTGTTAACAAACTAATTGTTGACGACGAATGACGGACGATGATGAACGACGGACATAGGGTGATGACAATAGCTCACCCTGAGCTTTTGCTCAGGTGAGCTAAAAATGGTTCTAACACAGCATGCCCATACAAGCAGTGGTACAATGGTGCCTTTGCTGTTTTGCTGGGTCCAAAGGGGCATAACTCAAAAACCATATAAACAAAAGTTACTGTATTGATCTTATGCTCTGCTTGTATGATGCTTTATATTTGTATAAACTTTCAAGGTACCTGAACGGTTTTCAAGTTATATTTTCAGCAGAAAAGCTCAAAGGAATATAAGTAAATCATGAACAATAGTTATGACAACAGATATTTACTACTTCCGCCTTTCTAACTTTTATTATTTCATTCTTTTAATTAACTCTATAGTTAAACATCAACTTCACAGAACTTTCATTAGTTTTTATCTTGTTAACATAAATACTTAGTCTATCTTTCTGATAGTGATTTCTATATTAACTGCCACAAACATTTCTCTTCCTTGCATTTGTTTTAAAATAAAGCATGAAAGCTAATCTTAAACACCATATTCCATAAAATCTATTTTACATGCAAAGATACATGGTTATATTAAAAACATGACACATTATCACAGCCAAGTCTAAACATAAGCAGTCAGACAAAACATCTGAATAAAGTCATAACTCCAGATAAGGTGTTTTATTTTTGTTTTTCAACTGAAAAGTACAGATATTTTTCTTATTTCTCCAAAAACCATGTTTTGGTATTCATCAGAAGCACCTTGTCTTGGCAATGTGCTTCTGTAGAGTACCACAACATGTTTTGGTATTCATCAGAAGTACCTTGTCTCTGCAAGGTGCTTCTGTAGAGTACCACATGTTTTGGTATTCATCAGAAGTACCTTGTCTCGGCAAGGTGCTTCTGTAGAGTACCACAACATGTTTTGGTATTCATCAGAAGCACCTTGTCTCGGCAAGGTGCTTCTGTAGAATACCACATGTTTTGGTATTCATCAGAAGCACCTTGTCTCGGCAAGGTGCTTCTGTAGAGTACCACAACATGTTTTGGTATTCATCTGAAGCACCTTGCCTCAGCAAGGTGCTTCTGTAGAGTACCACAACATGTTTTGGTATTCATCAGAAGCATCTTGTCTCAGCAAGGTGCTTCTGTTGAGTACCCACAACATGTTTTTAAGATAAAATAAAGAATATTTGCAGAGGTGCTCTTAATGAATACACACAACATATGTTTTCGTGAAGACATAAGAAAGATATTACCGTATTCAACCTAATTACCACACATACCTCTATTAGCGCACAGTCAGGCAATTTTGTAGTCTTCAGATTACAGCCTGTGTATCTACTTCTTTATAATAGCCTATATGTTGTGGGTACAAGTCGAGGCAATTCAAATGAGTACCCACAACATGTGCTTTTATAAAGAAAATCAGAAAATATACCCATTGGCTTCATTAAATATGCCTCTCATGAAGTCCTCTGCCCATCTTTCTTCAAAGTGTGTTCGTATTAATTTAGGATATTTTACAAGTTTTTCCAATGATTTTGAAAAACCTTAGTGCACAGTGCAGAAATTAGGGTGAATACGGTATGTGGATACTCCCTCTTACTTGGAGCTATGAGAAGAAAACCTGTAAAAGAAGCCAGCTTTAATACTGCCAACACACAAAAAAACAACAAAAAAACTTTCTTTCAATAACTTTTGACAACTGATCATATAGTTACTTTAAAACTGTAGTATTTAAAGAGGAGTTATATGCAAAAGTAAGTTAAAAAAAAAAAGTTCTAGCAAGAATATCCAGAACAAGTCATGTGACAACTTAATACTTTTCCTCTTCAAGATCACACATTCTCTTTTTTTGTCTTCTGCAAAACTGAGGTTTAACAAATAAAAGTTACTTAAAGCATAAGTTAATGAGCAGAAAGAAAGATATACAGATACTGTTTATATGTACAACCCAGGATATAACTTTTCATTATATATTACCGTATTAACCCTAAGTATTGGGATGGTCTAGACCCAGATAAGACACTAATCATCCAGTTTTTAAATATATCAACAGATAGAAAAATGGACATTCAAACATTAACCCTTAAGACGCCAAACACAACAATTGTCGTCTGTTTTGTCTTCTGCCGGTTACTTTAAAAGTCATTGTTGCAAATAGTGTGGACCCAGATCAGACTACTCCTCTAGGAGCAGTCTCATCTGGGTCCACACTGTTTGCCTATATGCAAAAAGTATGTTTGAAAAGTTTGCAAAAAAAAAAACGCAGCAGACGACATAAACAGACAACATTTTCAGATGCAGGTTTTCTTGGCATTTTAGGGTTAAGACAAGTATGGTAAAGTTAGTTGGTTTGGAGTTTAACGCCCCAGTCAACACCAAATGCCGAAAGGTCATGTTGAGCTGGCCAGTTTACCTAGCCACACTTTTCCTGGGCATGCCTAGTCCTCTAAGCAGTTAACCAGTCCATGAGCATATTTTTTCGCCAGAAACTGACAACTGTTCTTCTTTAATCAGCAGAAGGGAGAAATTCCCATAGAAAATATTTCATGACCAATATTCATGTATTCCAATATTTAGGGTAAATACGGTTTATGAAGAATAAAGTAAAATTTCACTTAATTTTTGAAAACCATTTTTGTCAAGAGGCTGGTTGTCTTGGGCCTGCAAAAATATAAGCAGTTTTACCTTTAGGTTGCTGGAGATGGCAAAATATTTTCCTATTTCCCCAAATAAACAGATGTAGGTAATTTATGTTTTCATAGAGACATTAAAAAAATACTGTTTCATCAAACAAAAAAAAGTCAACAATTATTATGTAATTACACCGCAACCTCTTTACAACACTAGCTGGGATCAAAAGCAAACGTAACACTGTTGCTGGGATCAAAAGCAAAACAAAACACTATTGCTGGGATCCAAAGCAAAAAATTGTGTTAGCTAGACAACCATGTATCCAACAATAATGTATAGATTATATAGAAAAATGACCATAAATGGTCATTTTTCTATATAATCTATACATTTTTGTTTGGATACAACACTTTTGGGGTCCACCTTACAACCAGCTGATATACAAAACTGAATACAGTCGACTCTCGTTATCTCGAATTCCAAGGGACTCTCTGGAACACTTCCTGATATCTGTACCTCGGCATATCAGTGTTGCGGAAGTGAGGAAAAAATAAATCGAACAACCACATTTATCAAATGAATATGTAATTTGACTCCTAAAGTTAGAGACATATTGAAAATATTGTGGGAAAGAGGAGAAATTGCTGCTCAGGAGCAATTTCTCCTCTTTTCCACAATATTTTGTTACCTGTTCTTAGATTGCCATATTAAAACAGGGACCAGAATTTCACTTCGATATTAGCGGTAATTTGAGATAAGCCAGAACAAGATAACGAGGGTTGAGGGTCGACTGTATAATGAAGTGTCTTATAAAGAGGTTTCATTCCAGTGTAATTGCATTTCAAATTAACTGACCACACTTTCATTTAAAGCCATTCATTCAACAGTTCAAAGTCTTTTCTAGTGCTTACTGATTTCTGACAGTCAGCACAGGCATTATTTTTAAACTGCACAATCAAACCAAATTTAGCATTAATAAGAACAGAATCAATTCAAACATTACCCAGATTTATATGCTGATAAGTACTTAATATGCATTCCATAACCATTTTCCCTGCCTTCAAATAATGACAAAAATCTTGCCAACTATTTGAAAAATAATATATACATGATGCACAATGCAAGAAAAGGAACCCCATGCCATATGCGATCAGCAAAAGTCTACCGCTGTGCAGTCTGATCAGGGCTTGCCCTGTTAATCAATACACTTTACAGTACCCACTAGTTCTTTAATCAAGCAATGAAGGCCACAATCAGATTGTACAATCAGCCTGCACATTTATGCAGCCTGAATAAGGCTTTCATTGGCTGCATATGGCAAAACGGTATACGGACCATCATATTAAACATCTAGATTAGTCTAGGGTTTAGTAGAAACTGACAATTCAGGCCACTAGATAAGCATATAACTTCTAGCAATATTCAAACCTCCTGGAAAGGAGTATCCAGGTATTCATTTGAGCCAAGACAAAACCTACAATAAGACCTGTGTGATCAGCAAAGTCTGATCTGAGTCTACGCCAGTCGAACAAGTCTTATTGTAGGTTTTGTTGTGTGCTGGCTCATTTTTCTAATTTCTCCAGGAAAACATGATGTAGATACTCATCAAAATTTAGTCCCCACGAAATTTTTCCGATAGTTCAAGAAGACAAATATTGAGGGAAATTTCCTTATTTTATTATGAAATTGAATGTTGTGTGTACTCATTAGAATTGCCTCATTGAGGTGATTCTAATGAGTACACGCAACATACCATTATTTTGTTGAAGCTCGAAAACATTTCCATAAATTACCGCTATTTGCTTCCCGACCTGGCGCCTTGATTAAATATCATTGGCTCGAACTACCCATCTCTTGAACAAATTTCCATGGTCCCAAAGATGTTCGAGCCATTGAAGTTTGACTGTGTTTCTTTGGAGAAATAAGAAAAAAATGATTATTTTGAATTCCAAAACAATAACTTATCTAGCACCTAGGATTTGAAAGCCAACTAACTGTACATGGCAGCAGAGCATTTTTCTTTTCTTTTCTAAGTGTCATATGCATTCAAGAACTTTTCCCATGTCACTTCACATAGCTTCTTTCTTGCATAAGGTCCTTCTGAGGACCATTTGGAATATCTCCCTCCCTTGATTTGTTTGTGTTGAGGTTTTACGGCCAAGTCAATCCAATTGGGTCATGTCGAGCACGGTCAGTTTACCTAACCACACATTTACTGGGCAGGCTTATTCCTCTAAGCAGTTACCCAGTATTGTGCACATTCTTTCGCCAGAAACTGACAACTGCCCTTCTTGAATCAGCAGAAGGGAGAGAATGACCGTAGAAAATATTCCATGATCAATCTCCACGAAAGAATGTTGCCGACCTCGGCGGGGGTTGAACCCGCGACCTCCTGGTCTCCAGTCGGACAGCGCATCTAACTGAGCCACCTAGGCCGGCCTCCCTCCCTTGAACCTAGAATTATAGTGTACTTCTTCATGTTAAACTTGTGCTAGTTTAAATGAAATTCATACCAAAATGTTTGTGAATTGTTTGTTAAAGTTGGAATTTTACTGCCAAGTGATATACTATTAAGGTCATGTCGAGGAAGTCAGTTAACCTACACACACTTTTTACTCCGCAGGCTTAGTCTTTCAAGTGTTTGAGTACATACTTTCGCCAGTAACTGACAACTGACCTTCTTGAATCAGCAGAAAGGGGAGAATAACCGTATAAATGATTTCACGATCCATCTTCCTGAAAGTTATGAGGCATAGCTACAGATAAGAGAGGGTATCCACATAATATTTTTCTTATTTCTCCACGAAAAAATATGTTGTGGGTACTCATTAGAAGCACCTTGGCAAGGCGCTTCTAATGAGTACCCACAACATATGTTTTCATGGAGAAATAAGAAAGATATCAACATTTTTCAGATGAAAAACGCACCTTATCTGTTGCTATGATGAGGTCGAGCTGTGATTTAAACTTGTGATACCTGGATCTGCAGTCAGACATGCTACCAACAGTACTGTGGCACTGGGCTTTTCTAAGGGGAAGTAAGTTGTAAATATGCAAAGCTGAAACTATCCCCTATTCCACAACCCAGAGGTGACCATGCTTGCACTAACACAGTTGGCTTCCAATACAAACAGAATGGAACAAAATGTCATAAGCCTTGAATAATTGAACTGGTTTCCTTGGTTTTCACCTGTACCAAAGTTCAGACATGAAGCCTATCAGATAACTCAATTGAAATTTTACGGTATAAAAATTCAAGACAAGCAATACAGACAGACAAAGTCCACAAGATACAGCAAGGAAAGAGAAAAGAAAAAAATCATTTTGTCATTTTTTTTTTAAATACTGACTATCAAAATAAATGTTACCAGGTGACTTCGTGTACATTTGTTTTTCTTGTTTTGCTAAAAACATAGGTTGTGGGTACTCATTAAAATGGCCTCACTGAGGCGCTTCCAACTAGTACCCACAATCTATGTTTTGAGCAGAAATATGAAAAATATCAGAATTTTTTTATCTGAAAATTTTCCTTTTTTGGTTGTAAAATTTTCAATATATTTGGATAGGGGTGTTTTCGTAATGATGTGGGTACTCATCAAGACACTTCTCGTGAGTACCCATAATGTAAGTTATTGCGGAGAAATACAAAAATATCAATATTGTTTAGTTAAAAAAAAGAGGTGCAATATTTAGAGCTACAGCATCTCATCTGAATTAGGTCACTGAGTAAAATTTATTAACCCTTGTCCTGCTGTATAAATTAAGATGCCATGCCCATTTAAAGTTTTCAGCCAATCAGATTAGTTGATCCAGATTGTTGATATAAATAATTCACATTCTTAATGGCAGTGTAGATCCAGATCAGTTGGCTTCTTCAGAAGCCAAATGATCTGGATCTACACTGTTTGCAAAGGCAGAACATATCCGGGTTCAGCAGGACTAGGGTTAAGATGCCACAGAAATTCTAATAACACACCAGAATGGTCTTGAGGAGAAATGAGCCAGTGCCCAACAAAACCTACAATAATACTTGTGTGACCAGCGAAGACTCAGATCAGCCTGTGCAGCCATGCAGTCTGATCAGAGTTTTTGCTGATCACATGTGCCTTCTACAGCCTCTAAGCTATTCAAAGAGGAATAAATAATAGCCCATGCCATAAAGGGTGGATGTACAGGCTGACATGAATCTTTGTTGGTCACACAGGTTTTATTGTAGGTTTTGTCGTGCCCTGGCTCAAATAAGGAAATTTGTTTGAATAGCCTTAGCTCTAAATAAAGCTTTCATGTTTTTCTTATCTCTCCGCTAACACATGTTGTGGTAATCCTTAGAAACACCTTAGCAAGGCACTTCTAACAGGTATCCACAACACATTTTCATTAAGAAATAGGAAGATTCTTAATCTGGATCTTTTATTTTAATCCATATACCCCTCTTATCTAAAGATAGGAATTTAACATCCCATTTTTCTTAACCCTTGTCCTACTGAACCCGGATATACCCTGTTTTGCAAACAGTGTAGATCCAGATCTGTTGGCTTCTGAAGAAGCCAACTGATCTGGAGCTGCACTGTTTGCCATCAAGTATGCAAATTTATAGCAACAATGTGGATCAAGTAACCTGCTTGGCTGAAAATTAGAAGTGGGCGTGGCATCTTTATTCAGCAGGACAAGGGTTAAGATTTTTTCAGCAAGACAGATTTTCTGAAACAATTATTAGAGTGTAAAACTGATACCAGAATTTACTCACTATCATGAAATTTATATTTTGATGTTTTTTGGTTTTTTTTGTTTTTTTTTCATGATCTGGTCAGACTCTCTAACCGTTCAGCCAAGCAGATGCTTCTTGCTCGTTTTAAAAGATGTGCACAGAATTCTAGAAAACTGTATATTGGATTGAGTGAATAAACTTTGACTTAACTGTTCATATTAGAATTTACAAGACAATTAGCCACAAGGAAACATGAAGCTAAAGCATGGGATAGAAAACTGCATATAAGCCCATTAACCAATTAAATTAAGAAATAGGAAACTTTGTAAAATGGACTGGCTGACTTTATAAGTACACCGAAACCTCTTTATAAGATAGTTTTGGATATAAGGCTATTTACAGGTGGACCCCAAAACTGTTGTATCCAAACAAAAATGTACAGAATACATAAAAAAGTGACCACATATCTATTTTTTATTTTATTATCTATACAGTTTTACTGTATTATCTAAACAAAAAATGTGTAGATTATATAGAAAAATGACTATGTCATTTAGTCATTTTTCTATAAAACCTATACATTTTATAAAACCTATACATTTTTGTTTGGATACATTACGATTATTTAACTAACACAGTTTTTTTATTTGGATCCCAGCAACAGTGTTATAAGAAGGTTTTGATGTATTTATAATACTGAAATCAAAATAACTTTTTTTTCCATATCTTTTTTAATTTATATTTTCATATTAATTTTAGAGGTCAAATCTATTAACAACCCTTCTCTTGCTGAACACGACATGCCCTTCTGAAGAAGCCAACTGATCTGGATCTACACTGTTTGTCATTAAATATGCAAATTTCTATCAAAAACCCAGATCAAGTAATTTGATAGGCTGGAAATTAGAAGTGGGCATGGCATCTTAATTTATTCAGCAAGACAAGGGGTTAAGTTTCTTTGTTGTTGTTTTTTTCTTTTTTTAACCTCTTACATGTAAATTTCAACATGCTACACTTTAAAGTATCTTATTTTTCTTCCCTATCCCGAAAAAACAGGGCTTGTCAACTTTTCCCACTAATGGTATTCTTCAGAGACAACACCCTTATTTTTTCCAGAAAATAATGACTACTTAAATTCCATAAACATGTGTTATAATATTAGGAACAACAGATTTTTTTTTATAACTGTTTCTGTTGTCTCAGAGTCTCTATCACTTGATTGGTAGAAAATATCTGATAGGCTTTATGTTCTCTACATGTAACTACAAAACATTGGTACTACCTAGAACAGTTATCGACAGTATGTCGCCGAGGTTTCATCTCTCTATAGAAACAGTGAAAATATATTATCATAGGATATTCAATATTATTTCTCCAATTTACCCGAAGTATTGGGACACCTCAACTCCTTATCATATTTGTCCTTATCAGAGGATTTGTTAAGGAGGAGTATTAGGTGATAATTCTGGGATATTTTTTTCCATTTCCCCATAAAAACATATGTTGTGGGTATTCATTAGAAGCACCTTGCTGAGGCACTTCTAATGAGTACCCACAATATAATGTTTTTATGGAGAAGAAGAAAAAAATAACCCAGAATTATCACAAAATACTCCTTAACAAGTCCTCTGCCTAACACCTGAAAGGGTCCATTCTACTAATTTTTAAAGTGTCTAAAATATTGTTCCATGAGAGGCAAACAGTGCAGACCCGGATCAGATTTCACGTTCTGTGACATCTAATCTGGGTCTACACTGTTTGCACAGGCGCGTCTGTCCCAATATTTAGGGTTATTATGGTAACATTTGCTAAGCAACAAAAATAAATTTAAGAGGACTGGATACTTTCAGGGGAGGCAACTCTATCAGAACTACTTTTGTCCCTTCTGAAAAGGGGTCTAATCTAAAGGGCAAGAATTTGCTCCCTTTAGGAGTGAATTCTTTCTTTTAGAGTAGACCCTTTTCAGAAGGGGCTTGGTGTAGAGGAAACCATACAGGAAGTCACAAAAATTGTCTCCCTTGTAGAAAATGGTGGAAAATCTCCCAAGCCACTCCAGTCCCCTTAGCGGTTTTTTTTTTGTTTTTTTTTAATTTTAAACTTATCTACTGTAAGATTCCTCACCTATTAGTTGGACTTAATTGTATATAAAGCAGTATTTTAATATTATTTCCATTATTTCCAAACAAATCTACATGTACATGCTAACACGAAACTTAATCCATATATTTTTCTGCAATTAACAAATTCATAGTGAGTATTAAGGCTTTGCATGCTGGGTAAAAATTTCAGCAGACAACATTTGGAATATTTTTCTTATCTTTTTCTAGAAAACAGGATCCGACACTTCATGCAAATTGTCTCCTATGGAGACAATTTGCATGAAGTGTCAGATCCTATTTTCTAGGAAAAATAAGAAAAATATCATCAGTTTGTTATCTGCTGAATTTGCCCACAGCATGGTTAGTGTTAAGAGATAAATAGTCATCTCAGTATCTGATTTTCAATAGCATAGTTAGTAGGTAGTCAGCACTGGGTCTTTGCTGTTTGCTACCTGTTTTTTACGGAAGACACAAGACAGGTCTCCTTATGAACCAGCCCATGCATATATATATAATGATATATACAAGTTAGTGGAGCTTACATGTATATAAACTACAATACACGTTTTATATATATCAATAAACCTTTAGCCTCCTCCAGATGGCAATTAACAAACTTTTAAATAATTTTCTTTTCTATTTTTCTGATGAGTTTTGTATTTCACTCAGAGCAGTTCTTGCAGAGACAATTCAAACAAAATGCTTAGCCCCAATTTCTGGGTAAAAACAACACACACACAAAAAAAAGCCACATATAAGGTTTATCCCTATATGGGTAATAAATTTCAGCAGAAGACATTGTGGAATCTTTTTCTTATTTTCCCAAGAAAATCGGCTTTGACCTTTTTGAAAGGTCAAAGCCTGTTTTCTTGGAAAAATAAGAAAAATATCATTATTTTTTTTTATTTATTTATTTTTTTTTTTTTTGTAATCTGATAAGTTAGCCTAGAGAGTGGTAAAGGTTGACAGGAGCCATACTATAAAGTTTCTAATAAGAGTAATCACTGGTTATCTACCCTGCTGATCATCTTCTCGTTGAATAAGAAATATGGACAGATGTAACCATTTTTACAAAGAAGCTGAATTAATGTATTTACCCAAACTAGATAGACAGGCAAGCCTGAGCACACAGTGTATACCCAGATTTGATGATACAGAACAATGTCTGATCTCGGTCTACACTGTTTGTCACTCATCCAGCAGTATTTTACAAACATAAACAGGTAATAAAATTAACTTGTTTAAACTTTAACCCTTAAACTGCCAGTCACAACAATTGTCATCTGCTTGTGATTTTAAAAGTCATTTTTGCAAACAGTGTGGACCATTTCAGACTGCTCCTCTAGGAGCAGTCTGATCAGGGTCCAAACTGTTTGCAAAATAGGTTTGAAAAGTTTGCAAGAATATTCAGCAGACCACATAAAACTTTTCAGATATAGGTTTTCTTGGTGTTTTAAGGGTTAAAACAAGTAGGTTAAGGAATTAAGGCGTCCTGGGCCCAGTTGTTCAAAACTAACAATGTTGTTAGTTAACGATTCGTTAAAATTTACATCGTGTGCTATGCATACGCTGAAATTTTTGGCTGAAAAAATGTGAGTAGCTTTTGCAGTGCAAAAGCTACTCACATTTTTTCAGCAAATAAATATCAGAATATTGTACATTGAATCCCTAAAACAGTTAATGAAATGACCCTTAACGAGCTTGTTAAGCTAACGACGCTTCAAACAACTGGGCCCTGATATTTAGGGTAAATACAGTATCCCCCAAGAACAACATCACCCTTCCCTCCAAACTGTTCATGCAAGTGGTCTCCAAATTATCCATTCAATCATAGTCAGATTGTGTAATGATACAACGTTGTAAGACTTCAAACAAAATAAGTAAATCTGTCCCTTTGTCACAACAAAAGCCGATGGCAAATAAATGTAAGATGCAAAAATTCCAGAAATCATTATATGTATACAGAATTAACATTTTTCATGCTGGGTAAAATTTTTGCCACTGACATTCTGAAATATTTTATCTGGACAATGGGGTTTAACCTTTCATGCAAACTAAATCTAGACGAAAGTCACGCTACTATAAAAAAAAAAAAAAAAAAAGGAAGAGAGATGGCCAGCCCGTCAAGTGCAGATTTTGTCCAGATAGTGCTAAAGGTTAAATCAAAATTACAAGTAAAGAATTATTTTACACAGGGCTGTCAACAAGAAGAGTATGCAGGAAACATTTTTCCACAAAAACAAATGCCATTGTATTTATTGCAAGAGAATTATCCCGGCCGACAATGTTAAAATGCTATAACAAAATTAAAATTTTGAAACAGTAATACCCCGCCACTATCATGTGGTGGGCAGATAAATGTCAAAAATGAATGAAACTTGCCAATTAGCAATTTCAAAACAGATCTGCACAATATCAATGACCATACCAAGTTAAGTGAAATTCCATTGATATTCATTTAAGTTACTGAAAAAGATGGATGAACAATTGGATGTACAACAGACAGACACACTGACATCCAATGTGAAACCATTATATCTCACCACTTATCTTGTGGTGCAGTATAAAAACAATAAAAAACATCAAAACTTTTCATAGAAATATAGTTTTATCAACTGCCCTGTTTATATAATAAAAAATTAATGCTGTGAAAATAAAATGGAATCTATACATGTAGTGTTTATCACAGCTCCATGTAAGGGTTTTTTTTTCAACTGAAAAGTACTGATATTTTTCTTATTTCTCCATGAAAACATTATTTGTGGGTACTCATTAGGAGTGCCTCAGTGAGCTGCTTCTAATGAGCACTACAACATATGTTTTTATGGAGAAATAATAAAAATATAATGTAGATAGTCCCTCTTATCTGGAACTGTGATGTATGCAAAACAAACTGTGTGCAAAGTGCTTTCAAACTGGGAAACAGTGCTATACATAATAATATATATATATTTTTTTTTATTAAGGATGAAGTTCAGTATCTACCCTAAGTATTCCAACAGACAGGCCTCGTAAACAATGTAAACCCAGGTCAGATGCTGCAGAATGCAGCATCTGATCTGGGTCTTTTCTGTTTGCTACTCATCCATCAATTTTAGGATGCATCAACTGTTCGTAGGATGGACAAATTAAAATTTTATGACAAGTATTGTAAGTAGTTAAGTTGTTTGAATATTTAGGGTAAAATATGTTAAATTAAAATAAGATTACAGTTCACAGACAGAGAGCTAAAACAACGAACAAAAACATACTTGTTTTCCACTCTGTAATTTCTCGCCTCTTCCTGACGCTGGGCCTCCAGTAATTTACGAGCTTCCTCTGCTTTTCGTAATTCTTCTTGCCGCTGTAATTCTTCAGCCTAAAATCAAACAAATGCAGCACCCATGCAAGCTAGTGATCCTAAAACATATAATCATGTATAATTGTGTGATTTTGTTCTTTGAAGAGATAATAAAATTAACCCTTTCATTCCTGAGTTTCTGAAGTGGACTCTTCCATCGAAGAATCTGGTCAGAACTATGGTTCCAAATAGGGGTCTCAGTCAAAAATCAAAACAGAATGGTAAACAGTATAGATCCTGATGAGATGGTTCATTATGAGCCATCTCATCAGGATCTACAAAGTTTGCAAAAAAATTATTTTGGTCTTTAGGGCTGAAAGTGTTAAGTCTTCTTGTAATTATTAAAATACAACTAAATGAGGCATAAAATATTGCAATATGTATTAATTATAGTTAATCTGGAGAAATTCAACAATGTAATTTAAGTGACCAAACAGAGCACAAAATTATGTTGTTGAATTCTGGAGAAATTAAACAATATAAAAACGTTAAACTATAATACCCTGCCATTATCGTGTCGTGGGCAGACAACTCTGTCAAACATTGACAAAATTTGCCCATTAGCAATCCCAAACCAGATTTCCTTAATATCAGTGCATGTACCAAGTTTGGTTAAAATCCCTTGATATTACACAAGTTATCGTCCGGAAACGAAAATATGGGCTTGTCTCGGGCAGATAACTCCATCAAAATTTGATGAAATTTGCCCATTAGCAATACCAAACCAGAACTCCACAATATCAATGCACATACCAAGTTTGGAGAAAATCCATTGATGTGTACTCAAGTTATCATCCAGAAACGAAATACAGACAGACGGATTGACCAACATTTTGGGTTTAGGGGAGACCTCACTGTAAAAGTTCCAGAGGTTTGGGGGCTACTTTTTGGTAGATTAGGGGCTAGTAATGCATTTTAAATTGAATAAACCTGGACACTAAGTCCAAATGTGTCCAAAATAGTCCCCAATCCTTGGATGTTGGCCAGGACAGACGGACAGACACACAGACGTCCAACGTGAAACCATAATACCCTGCCACTATCATGTGGCAGGGTATAATAATTTAAAGTGACAAAAGGGAGCCCAAAATTATGTTGTTAATTCTGGAGAAATAAAACCATATAATTTAAGTGACCAAAGGGAGCGCAAAATTATTTAGTTGAATTCTTGAGAAATTAAGTAGTATAATTTAAGTGACCAAAGGGAGCGCAAAATTATGTTGTTGAATTCTGGAGAAATAACAATATAACTTAAACAACCAAAGGGAGCACAAAATTATGATGTTGAATTTGTCCAGGTAAACTCTAAATTATTTACAGTTAAGCTAAATAGGTCACAAAACTTAATGTGAAATTGCATCATACTTTCAGCTGTTTGCATTGTATTCTTAGGCAAGATTATCATTTTGTGTGTCATTTATATTATGTGACAATATTAAAACTGGTAGTGCAGTAGAACTTTTTATGCATTTAAATGTATGAGTTTGAAGAGAAAACTACGCATCTGATTGGTGGAAAAAAGTAGGCTAAGCTGAAATAAACAACGAAGGGTTGTACAGTCATGAGCTGAATTATGAATCTGGTGGGATTCGAACCCAGAACTTCATAGATGCTTCTTGCCAGCTTAAAAAAATATATCATTGAAAATATCTGCTATATGTATATGATGAATTTTTATAACAACATTACTTGGCCAAACATAAAAATTTATTTGCTTGCAGTTGTCTACCTACCCACTCAATCCTCCCTACCCGATTTGTTTTTGCCAGTTTGGGCAGTATGCTATTTTTCCTTGAAAAGAGCAAATTCCATGACATATTTGGATAGAACCAGGGGCTAATTTTTGACTTTCTGAAACAAAAAAAAAAAAAATATCTACCTACATACCCACAGCAAACATTCCAGGTCGGCAACTGCAAACAAAATATTAAGCTTGACTCTATCTTGAAAATATTTTAAGATGTCCGGGCCCCATAACTCCAAATTAGGTGCTTTTTTTTCAACCAAAAAGTATGGATATTTTTCTTATTTCTGCATGAAAACATATGTTGTGAGTACTCATTAGAAGTGCCTCACAGAGGCACTTCTAATGAGTACCCACAACATGTTTTTTGTACAGCTATATAAAAACTATTTACTTGATACCCCTATTATCTGGATGATAATTTCGGGGTTTTTTTTTTTTTTGATTTGGGTTTTACGGCCCTTTCAAGAATATTTCACTTATATCGAGCCGATCGTTCATCGAAGGTGGGCGAAAACCGGAGAACCCGGAGAAAAACCACCTGACCATCCGTAAGCAGAACTTGGCTTTCCCACATATGACCCGAGCGAGGCTCGAACCACAGCGGTGAGAAACCTAATGGATTAAGAGTCAACTCTCTTATCCACTAGGCTACGGGGGCCCGTCAATTTCGGGTTTAACAATGTGCCAACCCATGAGGTTCATTTGCGTCAATCCTCTTATCTGAAGCGTATCTTTATACATGTGTGTCATACTTCTCTTTTTCTGGCTTCCTCCCAGGCTCTTGCCTGTTCTTCTTGCACTCTAGTTTCCTCTCGCTGTCTATCTAGCAATGCTTTCTGTTCTTCCTGTAGGCGCATTGCTGCTCGTCGTCGCTGTTCCCGCTCATCTTCCTCCTCCTGTTGTCTGCGTAGCTGTTCTGCAACTTTCTTTTTGCTCTCATACTCCATTTTTTGCCTTTGTAATTCCTGAAGTAAATTATGCTATGAGTCATAGTTCAAGACAAGTTGGGATATCCAGACATCTTTCTCATTTTTCCACAAAAACATATGTTGTGGATACTCATTAGAAGCACCTCGGCAAGAAAGCAAGTTATGGGTACTCATTAGAAGTGACTTGGTGAGGCACTTCTAATGAGTACCACAACATATATTTTAATGGAGAAATACCAAGACTTGACATAGGTCTAGATAAGAGTGGGTATCAGGTAAATATTTTTCTTATTTCTCCATGAAAACATATGTTGTGGTTACTCATTAGAAGCTTCTTATGAGTACCCACAACATGCATTTTCGCGGAGAAACAAGAAAAATATCAATACTTTTGGACTGAAAAAAAAGCATCTTATCAAGAGCTATGATTTGACTTCAAACAAGTGCCTTATCTCTTGCCATGTTGGTATAAAATTGATCCAAATATATTTGAACACATTTATACCGGAACAAATACAGTAGACTTGACAAACTGCTCCAAAAGCAGTTGGATCAGGGTTTATACTGTTTGTCATTCAGTCACCATACTATAGACACAAGTAAACAAATGTATGCTGTTCAAATTTTAGCTTAACTCATTCTAGACTGAATAAACGCCCCCAATTTATATATTGGAAGAGTCTAAATTCGATTTTAGGTATGTCAGGCTATGTAATTTAGATATTCCTAACGAAAAAAGGCTAAACTATTTGCAAACAGTGGTGACCCTGATCTGATGCTGCATTCTGTGGCATCTGAGCTTGGTCTGCACTGTTTGCCAATTACCCTTTTGGGTGTCTCCAGATTAACCCTTGTCTTGCTGAATAAATTAAGATGCCATGCCCACTTCTAATTTTCAGCCAATCAGATTACTAGATCCAGATTATTGCTATATATTCACATACTTAATGGTAAACAGTGCAGATCCAGATCAGTTGGCTTCTTCAGAAGCCAACTGATCTGGATCTACACTGTTTGCAAAGGCATGATATATCCGGACAGGACAAGGGTTCAGCAGGACAAGGGTTAAAATGGGTAAAGTATTGTGATCAACAAGACATCAATTCTTATGAAATGTTTTATGAATCTTTTCTAATCTTGTGCGTAAGTATGCTTGAAAATAAATACTGTATTAACCCTAAATATTGGGACACCTGAACTCCTTACCATACTGGTCCTAAATTTTCTACATGTTCATTTTACCACTACTCTATGAATGTAAACACTGCTGGATTGTGTGGCAAACAGTGTAGACCCAGACCGGATGCCGCATTGTTAGCTCAGGCCAGCATTCGGCATTTTGTGGCATCTTATCTTGGTCTTCACTGTTTGCTCAGGCATCCCGTATTTACCTTAAGTATTAGGACATTGTCACAGGGTCCATACTTGTCCAAATATTTGTAAAAGTCCATTTTACTACCTGTTTATGACTGTAAAACCTGGCAGGCTGTGTTGCAGGAGTGTTGTCTCAGATCAGATGCCGCAACGTTTGCTTAGGCCTGTCTGTCCTAATAACTTTATGGTAGTAGTTAGAATAAACTCCTGACATGTACAGTCTTATATACTACCATAACAATATGGGTTATTTTCTTATTTTTTTGGTATTGTTTTGGTAGTAATATGTATTTTCATAAATACACGAAAATAAATTGAACTGTTTTCTTACTCCTGTGTAAAAACACTTTGTGGGTACACTAATATTAGAACTGACCCACTGAGTGAGACAATTTTTTCCAGATGCTGCAACAAGTTTCAGGTTTTCTGTTGTTGTTTTTTTATCTCGATGTCACTTTTACTCTAGTGCTATAAAAATGTACTAATATGCATCATTCACTGAAAATGGTACAAGAATAAAGCAAAATCCAGCATTCATATATATATATATTTTTTTTTTCATTTAAAATTCAAGCCTTAAATTTCTTGCTTTCTTTGTTCTACACATACAATGTGCATGTATTTTGTAAATCCAGAGAAAAATAAGCATTAACAAAATGCTGCTTTCCTGAAACAATATGCAGGTCTGATATAGCCATGCCTACTTTTATAAACTTCAAAATACATCGCTTTATTTACAAGAAAATTTCAAAGGGATAACAGCAAACATAACAATCCCTTAAAAAGTTTGTTGCAGATGAAATTTATTAAATTTCTCCATATTTAACTTTTTCCAATTAGTGGTGACATTTGTCATCTGCTGATAACCTTTGCAAACAGTTTGGACCCAGATCAGGCCCAAGAAAATGTTGGGCCTGATCTAGATCCAAACTGTCTGACACTCTGATGGTATTCCTGAAAATTTTTTTTTGAAAAGATGACAGAGAAGCATGCAAAATTTACCCACAATCAAAGAGGTAAAAAGTTCGACACAGATGTGATTTATTAAATTTTTCCACATTAGCATGACAGCATTTTCTAGCATTTTCAAAACCCAATAACTTTATTTACAATTTTGATAAAATTTTCACTCAAAATTCATAACTCTTGATAAGGCGCGTTTCTTCAACGAAAAAAGTATCACCCAAGGATCAATCCTGTGAAATTTGGTTAAAATTGGCTCAGTGGTTTAAGAGATGTTGTTCTAAGATTGTGGACGGATGGACAGACAGACGGACGACGATGCCGGACGGTGAGTGATAAAAATAGCTCACCTTGAGCCTTCGGTTCAGGTGAGCTAAAAACTATTTACCTGATACCCAATCTCACGGGTGGGAATGATAATTCAACAAAACTGCTGAAAATGTCCATACCCCCTACCCTCCCCGCCCCCCACAAAAATACCATATTTCAAAAGCTTGTGTCATGATCAGAACTTTTTATTTCTCTAAACATTTTCACTCAAATCATAGCTCTTGATGATAAGGCGCTTTTTTTTTTACAACCAAAAAGTATCTATATTTTTCTTATTTCTTGACAAAAACATGTTGTGGTACTCATTAGAATCACCTCATAGAGGCACTTCTAATGAGAACCCACAACATACGTTTTCGTCAAGAAATAATAAACTATTTACCTGATACCCACTCTTGTCTAGACCTATGTAAATGCTCAGCTTTAAGTATTCACAGTAATTTTGTTTTCTTATACGCTGTCATTTGGGTTCCTTTAAAACTGGTTACTGATGCATTATATTTGATGATGCTTTAATCTACTAACCCTTGTAAATTCATCATCAACATGTGCCCCAATTCCTGGTCCAGGCCCCTGGGGTGTAGGAGGTGTCTGTGGGGTAAGGGGACTGGGAGGATACACAATTGGTGGCGGCGGTGGTGGCGGCATCTGAGGGCTCGTGTATAGGGTTTTAGGACCGTCATATTTCGGCATGCTATCCGGAGATGCTATCATGGGTGGTGGAGGTGGTGGTGGATTTATATGCTGGTTCTCATCTCTGCTAGGTCTTTTATCTCGATAAATTACCGAAGCAGCTGTGGCAGCCTTATAGGCAAGAATGGTGGCGTCCTCCATGTGCACATCTCCGTTCACCTATAAACAGGACATCAAAACATGCTCTACAGGATACAAGGTAATAAAAAAGATCATCACATGCACAATCACACATGCATACTAATCACAAGGAGGCTAGCATCTATCACACATCACACAGATGCAACGTTATACGGTAACTGTCCTAAAATTTTGTTTACCTACTTTTCCCATAAGCACTATACAAACAGTGCAGACCCAGATCAGACTGCTCTGGAGGAGCAGTCTGATCTGGGTCTATACTGTTTGCCATTCTACAAAGTATTTAGTGAACAAATACATTGGAGAACAAAATTTAGGCAAAAAGAGGTATGGTATGAAGTGTTCAAAATTTTACCAAAGTTTTTGTTCTTCAGATAAATATTTCACATATGATCAGGGCTTGTACTACACCAATCATAGATCCAAATAAGGTTAACAAATGAGTTGTTTGTGCTGAGGGTTTATGGCCCAGTCAACCCATTAGGGTTATGTTGAGCGCAGTCAGTTTACTTAACCACTTTTTTCCTGGGCAGATTTAGTCCTCTAAGCAGTTAACCATTACTTGTGCACATTCTTTCGCCAGAAACTGACAACTGCCCTTCTTGAATCAGCAGAAGGGAGAGAATGACTGTAGAAAATACTTCATGATAAATCTCCACAAAAGAATGTTACCCAACCCAGCGGGGATCAAATCCGGGACCTGATCCCCACGACCTCATGCATCAGACTGATGCATCAGACTGAGCCTTGATCAGCTACAAATTAGTTGACAGTTGGAATGATTTTTGTTATTTTTGCGCCAAAACTTGTCTTTTGGAAATTACAGTGAGAATTTCAATGAATATTCACACTACGGTAAATGTCCTAAAAATTCTGAAAGTTTCTGATAAAATGACATATGCAAACAGTGCAGACCCAGATCAGACTGCTCCTGAAGGAGCAGTCTGATCAGGGTCTACACTGTTTGCCATTCCACTAAGTAGTTTAAGAAACAAGTGCATAAGAAGCATAATTTAGGCCAGAATAGTAGAGAATAAAGTGTTCGAAATTTTAGGACATTTACCGTAAGTACATTTGTATGTTATTATGCAGTCTAATCAGTGTATAATGTTGTCTAACAGAATCCAAATACATTCTTAGCTACCAGTGTAGACTCAGACCAGACAAAGGATCCCAATGCTGATCTGATCTATACTTAACCCTTGTCATGCTAAATAAATTAAGATGCCACACCCACTTTCAATTTTCAGCCAATCAGATTAGTTGATCCAAGTTGATATAAATTCACATACTTAATGACAAACAGTAAAGATCCAGATCAGTTGGCTTCTTCAGAAGCCAACTGATCTGGATATACACTGTTTGCAAAGACAGGGTATATCCAGGTTCAGCAGGACAAGGGTTAACATAAGCTCATATTCTATTTGTTTGTGTTGAGGTTTTACGGCCCAGTCAACCCAATGGGGTCATGTCGAGTGCAGCCAGTTTACCTAACCACACTTTTACTGGGCTGGATTAGTCCTGTAAGCAGTTAACCAGAATTGTGAACATTCTTTTGCCAGAAACTGATAATTGCTCTTCTTAAATCAGGGAAGTGAGAGAATGACTGTAGAAAATATTGGAGAGGCTTGTATTTTGGTGTAAAACTAATTATCCCTTTGTCATCAGAAATAGACTGCCTACTTTCTATTTACACGACAACCTCTTTATCACATTATTGTTGGGGTCCATAGCACAAACTGTGTTATTTAAACAACCATGTAATATCCAAACAAAAATGTATAGATTATATTGAAAAATGACCATTTATGGTCATTTTTCAATATAATCTATACATTTTTGGGATCCATCTTTGAACCATGTAATATCCAAAACCGTGTTATAACGAACCGTGTTATATAGAGGTTGAAGTGTTTCTTGGCACTCCCTACTCTGGATCGTTCATTTTTTATTCTTGATCTCCCCCATGACGAAACTGCCATTCCCGAGATGCACAAATTGACAAATGCTTAAATGAGTGAATGAATAATAATGATGATGTGGATTTTACGTCTTTTTCAATATTAGTCATATCAAAATGATAAAGGGATGATAATGAAAGGCTCTGAGCAATTCATAAGTTAAAATCCACTTCTAGCATGTTTGAATCCAAGGCCTCATGATCAAAAAGTCAAGAGCACTCACTGCTTAGCAATCTGGGCCCAGTTGTTCAAAGCATCGTTAGCTTAACGAGCTTGTTAGTGGTAAAAATGTTAGCTGTACTAGTAAGTACAATATCTAATTCACGGGTATTTTTGATGAAAAAATGTGAGTAGCTTTTGCAAATGCAAAAGCTACTCACATTTTTTCAGCAAAAATATTGGCAAATATGCCTTATTTAATAATCAAAGTTTTAACAATACGTTAACTAACGACATTGTTAATTTGAACAACTGGGCCCCAGACACTTCCATAAATTGACGAATCTCAATTACAGGTATGCTACTCTTAGTACTAGCCAATCATTACTATAATGCAAAACATTACAAAAACAAGAGCCTACTGTGCTTTTGACATCCTTTGGAAAGATTTTTTTATCCTGTGTTTTATTCTAAATTGAAAAATTGATTTCTAATCGACAATAACATATCAGAAACCATTTGTCATCTCTGTTCCTATGCTTAGTTTTCAAATATTTACCGCAAAATTATTTTTATGGCCAAAAATGGGTCTGACCGACGCAATTTCTATAGTAAACTGGATTTTTGGAAATTTCTTATTTAAAAATATTTTTTCGCTTTTCTTCACTAATTTTAAAATATTAATGTCCCATAACAATATTATGAAAGTTTAGACAAGTGGAACTGATTTCAAATTGTTTTGCATTAAATCATGCTAAAATTTTGCAAATTTACTTCTTATGTATAAAGCACCTGGGAAAAAAAAACACTTTCTAAAAGATGTCGAAAGGAGCGCCGGTGCGTACAGTGAACCCTAGTTACAGTGACAGCATTTGCTGCCAAAGATGTTGCCATTAAAATGAATTTGCTGTTGTAAAGAATCCTTAATGGACAGAATGATATGTAAGAAAGACCCTGTTTTATTCTTATTTCCCCACAGAACATATGTTTTGGATATTTGATAGAACTGCCTCAGTAAGGCGATTCTAACAAATATCCAAAACATATGTTACTTGAGGTTTTAATGCAATATTCTTGCATAATTTCTCATTAACTGTCACCTCTTAAGCGAAGGTTCCGTTACAGTCAAATTGTCAAATTGTCATTATAACGAATTTTATCATTGTATCGAATGTCGGTATTAAGAGGGTTGACTGTATTATATTCAAACACTGCAGGCCCATAAAAGCCAGTGCATCTGCATTACCGTATTCGATCTAATTACCGCACATACCCCTATAAGCGCTCAGTCAAGAAATTCCGTAGTCTTCAGATTATAGCCAGTGTACTTTTTCTTCACTTCTTTATGAAGGCATATGTTGTGGGTACTCATTTGAATTGCATCGACTTGTTGATGCAATTCAAATGAGTACCCACAACATATGCCTTTATAAAGAAAGTCAGAAAAAATCGTATAATGATCATCAAATAAGTCCTTTTCTGATCTTTTTTATAGTTATCCTTAGCAGGTAGATACATATTTTACCACCACTGAGTGTTCCCAGTAATTTTGAAAAACCTAAGCGCACAGTGCGGTAATTAGGTCGAATACGGTAATAAGTACCAAGATTTTCTCATTCCATGAAAACATGTGGATAGTCATTAAAAGCGCCTCAGCTAGTTAGCACAGGACTTGTTAAGGAGGAGTTTTTGATAATTATGGGACAATTTTTAAGTTTCTCAATAAAAACATATGCTGTGGGTACTCATTAGAAATGCCTCAGTAAGGGGCTTCTAATAAGTACCCACAATGCACATTCTGAGGAAATCATCCCTAAATCTTCACAAATGCTCCTCCTTAACCAGTCCTCTGACCTCAGTCAGGTGCTTCTAATGAGTACCCACAACATGTTTTTGCGGGAGAAACAGGAAAATTAATCAATCATTTTTGACTGAACAATGCACCTTATCTACTATAGCTATATATTTATACATTGCATACGACATGTAACAACTGTTTTCTCAAGATGTCCTAAATATACAAAGAAGCTAATCCGGCTAATCAAACTTCTGGAATATATCGATAAAAATTTGTAGAATCATATTTACCCTAAATATTTGAACATCCTTACTCCTTACTATATTTTCTTAACATTTCAACAGGTCTTGTTTTACAACCTATTAACCCTGGCCCTGCTGAACCCAGATATGCCCTGCCTTTGCAAGCAGTGTAGATCCAGATCAGTTGGCTTCTGAAGAAGCCAACTGATCTGGACAGGCACTGTTTGTCATTATGTGACTTTGTATCAACAACCTGGATCAAGTAATCTGATTGGTTGAAAATTAGAAGTGGATGTGGCATCTTAATTTATTCAGCATGGCAAGGGTTAATCTGTCTAAAACCTGCTGAATAAGAGGCAAACAGTATGGACCCTCATCATATCGTAACTCCGGACAAAGTACTTTTTTCAACCAAAAAGTGCTATATTTTTCTTATTTTCCCACAAAAATGTATGCTGTGGGTACTCATTAGAATTGCATCACAGAGGCACTTCTAATGAGTACCAACAACATATTTTCATGCAGAAATAAAAAAAAAATATAATGTGGACAGCCCCTCTTATCTGTGCTATGCCAGAGGCTGCATTCTGCAGCCTCTGATCTGTGTCTACACTGTCTGCCCTGACCTGTCAGTCCAAAAACTAAGAGCAGGGCTTTGGAAATACCATGCTCGACTTGTCCAACGTCTCATTTCCCTGAAGACAAGTAAGAAATTTCAATTTACTTGTCCTGGGACAAGGACTTCATAGCTACATCTAAGAAGAGCATCCAGATTATGTGATATATGTTTTTTCTTATTTCTCCAAGAAAACATATGTTGTGGGTACTCATTAGGAGTGCCTCAATGAGGCACTTCTAATGAGTACCCACAACATACTCTCTTGGAGAAATAAGAAAAATGTCAATTTTCGGGCAAGTAAATCTTGGTTGGACAAGTGGATTTTGACCATTTACTTGTGCGTCGATGCAATTCAAATGAACAAACAATAAAATTTGATTATTCCACAACTCTGCTAAGGGTAAACACAATAGGAAACAAAAAGGAAAATGATAGACTGCCTGCCTGCTACAAACAAATATTTATTAGTACAACCATGTAGCAAGTTTCAAAAACTGCAAAACAATCAAACTAACAAGGCAGTAAAGTACAATAAGATTATTTCTTACCTCCTGCGGTGACCAGCCACATTTCTCTAGACTATCTGTTGTGCTATAGCCTGAATCACTGCTAAGAACGGTGTGTCTTTTCCATTTGTTTTCCGGTGACTCCAATAAATTACGGAACTCTTCAGAAGAGCTGTAAATATATTATACAGATGATAATGATTCAGTGTTTTACATCTTTTTTCAACATTATTTAAGTCATATTATTGCAAAATAAACAGTGTCGCACGTTATTAACAGCCGTGCATTAACCGGCAAAAAGGCGTGTATTAACAAGGCAATTCACACGCTGTTAATGCACGGCTACGCATCTTTCAATATGCTCGTACTGGAGCCACAGAACTGCTGCCGTCACGAGATGTGTACTGCCCTGCCCTAAAACGAGCATAGTCCATGGAAACAGCGTTCACGCGACATCGGTGAAAAGGCAAAACAAAATAGTGCAAGAAATAACGCGAAATGTAGCAAATGTTTTCAGTTTTTATGCAATAATAGTGATCGAACATGTTTTTTTCAATGCATTAACATTCACCAGGTCCCTTGGGAGGTGAAAACCACGGCCTTTGGCCTCAGTTTTCAACACCTCCCACGGGACCTGGCGAATGTTAATACATGAAAAACCATGTTTGATCCCTATATTGAGATGATGGAAGGGTGATAATGAAAGACTCAGTGCAATGAAGCATCATACAGTCATGAGTTGAAAACTGCCTTCGTTGGGAGTCAAACCTCGGACCTTATGATCCAATGTCTGGAACATCATTGGGTAGTCTTGAGTAAATTCTCATTAACAACTACCATTCAAAACTCCAGGGCCCAGTTGTTCAAAGCATCGTTAGCTTAACGAGCTCATTAAGGGTCATTTCGTTAACTATCTTAGCGGATTCAATATACAATATTCTGAAATTTTTTGCTGAAAAAATGTGAGTAGCTTTTGCACAGCAAAAGCTACTCACATTTTTTCAGCAAAAAATTTCAGCATATTTGCGTATCACTCGATGTAAATTTTAACGAATTGTTAACTAACGATGTCGTTAGCTTTGAACAACTGGGCCCCAGACCTAGTTGTTAAAAATATTGTTAACTCTTTGCATGCTGGGTAATTTTGCATGCTTTTATGTTGTCTGTGGATTTTTTTTTAAAATTAACCTTTTCAAAAAAATCTTACAGGAATACCATCAGAGTGTCGAACTGTTTAGATCCAGGTAAGTCCAACGTTTTGTCTGGCCAGATCCGAGTCCAAACTGTTTGCAAAGGTTATCAGCAAATGACAAAATTCACTACTACTGGGGAAAGAGTTAATTGAATTAAAAAGTTTAATCAAGGTGGTGTCAATTATTGTAGCATAAATAGTTTTACATTTAATAGACTGGGTAAAAATTTCAGCAGATGACACTTTTAAATATTTTTTCTTATTTTTCCCAGATAATATGCTGTGGCGTTTCCTTATAAGACAATTTGCAAGAATTTTCTGAGAAAGGACAAGAACAGGGCTTTCAGAGAAAACAGATGTCTCTCTTCCGAATTCAAAAGATATGGCGTAGACAAAAATGTCCCAAAATTTTCAGGTTTTCTACTGCTGTGCCTTTGAAAATTTGGTTAAGGACACCAAATCTGATCAGTTCTTTGTTATGTCCCAATTATATATCCATGAAAATTAGGTAAGACTCCAACAGCATAGCCCCTATGTGACTCTGTTGCCCGGGTACAGTAAAAATCTGAATTGACTGATTGTAAGACTCCAACCACTGGTTCACAAGATATTGTGCAGACAAGAAAGTGTCACTCCAATGCCAACAGGATCTGTACCTCCAGGACATAGAAACAGTACCTCCAGGACATAGAAACACTGTCAATTTGTCAGCTACAGTTTCAGACTAAGTGACAACTAAGATGATATATTTATTTCTGCACAAAAACATTTAGTACAGAGACTAAATTTCAAGATAAGTGGAGTTATCAATATAATAATTTTTCTGATTTCTCAATGAAAATATACATGTGTATTGTGAATACATGTATTCATCTGAAGTGCCTAACCGAGACATTTCTAATGAGTACACACAATATCTATTTTCATTAAGATAAATATTCATAGGTGTAGAAAAGAGTGGGTATCAGGTAAATATTTTTCTTTTTTCTCAAAGAAAATATATGTTGTGGGTACTCATTAGAAGCACTTCAACAAGGTGCTTCTAATGCGTACCCACAACATATATTTTTGTGGATAAATAAGAAAAACATCAATACTTTTGAACTGAAAAAAAAACTAGAGCAAGTCGATGGCGCGCCATCGCATATCCCTGTGCCAGCGCCATGGCATATCTCCGTGCACATCAAAATTCCAAATGCGTTCCTCCAGTCCTCATCCATAGGGCTATCGCCTGTGAAAGATTTAAGAGTCTAACTTAAATGGTCTAGGAGCAATGGTGTGACATTACAGACAGACGGACGGACATACGTACGGACGGACAGTGGGTATAACAATCTTTTTCTTCGAAAGCGCAGGGATAAAAAAAAATAAAAATAAAGCTTATCAAGAGCTACGAATATTAGTATTTATTGGTTGAACAAGTACTGCATCAAGAGCCAGGAGGGACTCTGAGAGTAACAAAATATATCTAATATACTCCCTTTACCTACTTAATGCTGACTAAAATTTTCAGCAGACCTTTTGAAATGTTTTTTGTATTTTTTCCAGAAAATAGGTTTTGGCATTTCCTACCAAGGCAAGCTGCATTAAACATTAAAGCCTATTAATTTGTCATCTGCTGAATTAGCCCAGACAGTGTTAAAGATTAAGGAAAAGATAAAATATTAACATACACAGATTGCTGAGGGGGTAATGACTTGCGGAACCGCTTCATTTCAACATCATTGAGGATGCCTCTCTTCTTGTCATCTCGTATTGCTTCAATCTGGAGAAACTTCATGATATGTTGCTTCCCTTTTGTACATACCTGCAAAAGAAATCAGCAGACTTTTGTATTTTTGGGAAAGGACTCAAGGCTAATAAAAAATAGCTCTTGATAAGATGCTTTTTTCAACCTAAAAGTATTGATATTTTTCTTATTTCTCCTCTAAAAAATACATTGTGGGCACTCTTCAGAAGTGCCTTGCCGAGGTGCTTCTAACGAGTACCCATAACATATGTTTTCGTAAAGAAACAAGAAAAATATTTACATGATACCCTCTCTTATCTGAATCTATGTAAAAAAAAATATTTTTCAACCTACCATCCCTATCTTAAAATTCCATGTACACATTATTTTATTTGATCTAAACAGGAAGTCTGATGCTGACACTGGAAAAATTGCTGCTCATACTAGGGAAGGGAATGTAAGGGTATCTTTTATTTAGAATTGGGCCCTACAAGGCCCTGAGTACCCTCAAAACAAAATGCATGGAAAGATCTCTGGATATTCATTTGGTGTTAGATCTATCTTTATAAGAGAAATTAGTTAACCCTTCTCTTGCTGAACACGACATGCCCTGTCTTAGCAAACAGTGTAGATCCAGATCAGTTGGCTTCTTCAGAAGCCAACTGATCCAGATCTGCACTGTTTGTCATTAAATATGTGAATTTCTATCAAAAACCCGGATCATGTAATCCGATTGGCTGGAAATTAGAAGTGGGTGTGGCATCTTAATCTATTCAGCATGAGAAGGGTTAAAATGACAATGTGGTTTTGATTTGATATTGCTATACTACTGAGCTTCAGATGCGGCACTTTTTCAACCTAATTGTGAACATTTTCTTAATTCTCCAGGAACACATATGGGCCACGCCATGCCAAAATGTGTCTTTGGGCTTCTGCCAACAGCGAAAACCCAGATCAGCCTGCACATTTGCGCAGTCTGATCAGGGCCTTTGCTGTCCGCTAACAGACTCATTGGATACTACCGAATGTTTCAGCGGAGAGCAAATGCCTACATGGGACTTTAAGCATATGCAGGATTACGTGAATCTGGGCATTTTGCACATGCTCAAGGGAACTTTTTTGCTTGACCAGGGTTTTCCCTCAGGATTTAAAAATGGGGGTCCCAGGGACTCCCTTATGTGGAGTTTGTTGTTTCAAAGAGTTATCTTTAAAGCCCTTATCATTTACTATAGTAGACGAAACTTTGAAGCATTTTGTTGTTGTTTTACTATTATTTTCAGAGAAAATAAGGCTTGACATTTCATGTGAATTGTCTGCTGAACAGACAATTCACATGAAATGTCAAGTCTTATTTTTCTCTGAAACAATGAAAACAATTTTAAAATGTCGTCTGCTACAATTTGCTTAGTGCTTTAAGGGTTAACTAGTGCCCAAATACTGATAATTCTTGCCTTCTAGACCACAAACAGATTAAAATACAAAGTGTAGATAAATGAAATTAATTTTGCATTGATCATATATGCATTACTAAGGATTCTTGCCTCTAACTTTTGAGGGTTCAGAACAAGGTTTTGGGGTAACTGCTAAAATGCCAGTCAGGGAAAATCCTGCTTGACACAGCCCAGATGTGCCTCCCCGATACCCCCTCTTATCTGGAGATACGGTCTTATCATAAGGAATGAATGAAATAGCTAAAATATACTTACATGGGCAGGTGGAAGAGTAAGTGGATTATTGTCAAGAATAATTTGCTCTAAAGTTTCTATCTTTCGGAACACTGTAGGTATTTTTGAGATTCTATTGCAGGAAAAATCAAGCTTCCTAAGGTTTAATTTACTGATTTCTGAAACAAATATACAAAAGACATAAATAGTACAGCTGTAAGAAACACGATACAACTAACATCAACAGGACACTAAATTGTATGTACAGAAATGTAAGCAGTGTCCAGTTGTTCAAAGCATCATTAGCTTAACAAACTTGTTAATGACAAACTCATTGACAGTTGTAGCAAATGTATTTTCAAATACACTGATATGTTTGCCGCAAAAATGTGTTATGCAAATGCAAAAGCTACTCACATTTTTTCAGCAAAACATATCAATGTATTTGCCATATTTCAAGATTGAAATTTTAATAATTAGCTAATAACTTTGTTCAGTTTTGAACAATTGGGCCCAGGTGTTATTCATAACTATAGTCTAATACAGCTTTTTGTGGACAAGCATTTCAGCTTCTTGTGCAAAAAGTATGTGGTTCTCAAGAACAAATTTACTACTTATAAACAAAAGAAAAAGTAATATTTTGAATTTTTCTCTGTTTCTTCAGACTTTCCTGGCAACTGTTACAAAATCGCCAAACTTTTTAAATGGCACTTTCAATGCTGTAGGACATTTTTTTTTTTTTTTTTTTTTTTTTAATGATGTCATGTAAGTCTAACGCTGACATCACAAATGAACAGTAATATTACTCATTTTTTTTTTTTTTTTTTTTATAATTATGACTGACACATACACATACTACAATGATAATACATGTACATATACTGAATACTGTTTAGTTTGTTTGTGTTGAGGTTTTACAGTCCAGTCAACCTAATGGGGTCATGTCGAGCGCGGTCAATTTACCTAACTACACGTTTACTGGGCAGGCTTAGTCCTCTTAGCGGTTTTTGTTTGTTTTGAGGCTTTACAGCCCAGTCAACCCAATGGGGTCATGTCGAGCGTGGTCCATTTATCTAACCACACGTTTACTGGGCAGGCTTAGTCCTCTTAGGGGTTAACCAGTATTGTTTACATTCTTTCGCCAGAAACTGACAACTGCCCTTCTTGAATCAACGGAAGGGAGAAAAATGACCGTAGAAAATATTTCATGATCAATCTCCACGGAAGAATGTTGCCGACCTCGGCAGGGATCGTACATGCGACCTCCTGGTCTCCAGTCAAACGCACATCCAACTGAGCCACCAAGGCCGGCTATTCAATACGGTAAAATGTCAAACAGCATCAGTTTTTTTAATAACACTTGTAATTAACAACAATCTATATATAATGTACACATGATTTCAACTATTATATAATGGTATTCTATTTTACATGTCAACATATAATTTTTGGTTTTATTGCAGCCAAATTTACTGTCAAAAATATTGCTCAATTTAATTACAGTCGAACTTCAATGACTCGAACATCTTTGGGACCATAGAAAATTGTTCGAGGCAAGGGTAGTGCGAGCCACTGAGGGTTAATCATGGTGCCAGGTCAGGAGGCAAATGGCGATAATTTAGGGATTTTTTTTTTCGATTTTCTACACAATAATTGTTTGTTGAGTGTACTCATTAGAATTGCCTCAATGAGGCAATTCTAATCAGTACACACAACATACAATTTCATGATTAAATAAGAAAATTCACTTAATATTTGTTTTCCCGAGCTATCAGAAGAATTTTGTAGGGACTCAAAAACAAGTTCGAATTAGCCATGGCAAAGGAGCCATCGATGTTCAAGCTACTGAGGTTCGACTATACTTGCAAATAGTTGATTAGTATAATAAATTTGTAATGCAAAAATAAATGCACAAGACAATTGCTTTTTGTAACGATTGCAACAGCACTTATAGTTTGTATAAGTAATAAATAAAATACGAAATTGTAAATTCAATAATTCTCACAACAAAATCAATTGAAATAAAGGGTACTGGTTTCGCATCAGATTTCCAGTCATTTTATTAGGGAAACAACTTTTGTGCTTGAATTGGAGTTTTACAGTCCAGTCAACACTGTTCCTGTCATGTCGAGCCAGCCAGTTTTCCTGAGAAGGCTTAGTCCTCTAAGCAGTTCACCAGTATTTGTGCACATACTTTCAGGTAACTGACAACTGCCCTTCTTCAATCAGCTAAAGGGGAGAATGACCATGATCAATCTCCACAGAAGTTATGTGGCAGAGCTCAGATTTGAACATGCAAACCCTGGATCTGAAATCAGATGCACTACTTACTGCGCCATGGAGACTGACTTTGTGAACAAGAAAAAAAAATCACTTGGTATTCTCTTTTACCCAAGGACTTATAAAGGAGGAGTATAATTCTGAGATAATTTTGCTTATTTCTCCATAAACAAGAGGACCATTATGGTCCTATATCGCTCACCTGAGCAAACAGTTTTGCTTACTTACTATTGAGGTTTCAGCAAATTTCAATTCTCTAAGATTTTTATATAAATTTTATAGCCCTGCCCCCTAGCGGCCATGTTTTTTAACAAACCATGATGGCTTGAATATTCTTGGTAGAGGGTCACCAAAGGAACATTCCTGCCAAGTTATATCGAAATCGGTCCAGTGGTTTCTGATAAGATTTTTTTTTCTATATAGATGTATAGGGAAAATAAGCCCTGCCCCCTAGCAGCCATGTTTTTTGATGAATCATGACGGCTTGGAAAAATCTTGATCAAGATTCACCAAAGGAACATTCTTGCCAATTAATATTGAAATTGGTCCAGTGGATTCTGACAGGAGGATTTTTAAAGTTTTTTATATACATATATAGGGAAAATAAGACCTGCCCCCTAGCAGTCATGTTTTTTGACGAATGATGACGGCTTTGAACAATCTTGGTAGAGGGTCACCAAAGGAACATTCCTGCCAAGTTATATTGAAATCGATCTAGTGGTTTCTGACAGGAAAATTTTAAAAGTTTTCTATGTAGATATATAGGAAAACTAAGCTCCGCCCCCTAGCAGCTATGTTTTTTGCTGAATCAAGACGGCTTGATCAATCTTGGTAGAGGGTCACCATAGGAACATTCCTGCCAAGCTATATTGAAATCGGGCCAGTGGTTTCTGACGAGAAGATTTTTAAAGTTTTCTATACAGATATATAGGGAAAATAAGCCCCGCCCCCTAGCGGCCATGTTTTATGACAACTCATGCTGGCTTGAACAATCTTGGTACAGGATCACCAAGGGAACATTTCTGCAAAATTATATTGAAATCGGTCAAGTGGTTTCTGACAAGAAAATTTTTAAAGTTTTCTATATACGTATATAGGGAAAATAAGCCCCGCACCCTGGCACCCCCTGGCGGCCATGTTTTTTGACGAATCATGACGGCTTGCAAAGAAACATTCTTGCCAAGTTATACTGAAATCGGTCCAGTGGTTTCTGACGAGAAGATTTTTAAAGTTTTCTATATAGATATACAGGGAAAATAAGCCTCGCCCCCTAGCGGCCATGTTTTTTGACGAATCATGAGGGCTTAAACAATCTTAGTAGAAGGTCACTAAAGAAACATTTCTGCCAAGTTATATTGAAATCAGTCCACTGGTTTTTTGACAAGAAGATTTTTAAATGTTTCTATATTGATATATAGGGAAAATAAGCCCCGCCCCATGTCGGCCATGGTTTTTGACGAATCAAGATGGCCTCAACAGTCTTGGTAGACGATCACCAAACGACCATTTCTTAAAAATTATATTGAAATTGGTCAAGTGATTTCTGATAAATAGATTTTTAAAACTTTTTTTTTGGTTGTCATGGCAACCAGAATTCTGCATGGATTCCAAATCTGTACAATTTTTAGTCAGTATCACCCAAGGATCAATCCTGTGAAATTTGGTTAAAATAGGCTCAGTGGTGTAGGAGGAGATGTTTAAAGATTGTGGATGGACAGACGGGCGGACAGCTTAAAACATATGTAAGTATCCACAATATACATTTTTTAAAAATTATACTGAAATCGGTCAAGTGATTTCTGATAAATAGATTTTTAAAGGTTTTTTTTGGGTTGTCATGGCAACAAGAATTCTGCATGGATTCCAAATCTTTGAACAATTTTTAGTCAGTATCACCCAAGGATCAATCCTGTGAAATTTGGTTAAAATAGGCTCAGTGGTGTAGGAGGAGATGTTGTTTAAAGATTATGGATGGACAAACGGATGGACAGACAACAGACAGACAGCTATCCACAATATACATTTTGTTTGAGAAATGTTGAAAATTATCCCAGAATTATCATCAAATAGTTTTACAAGAAGGATATAACTTCTCCACAAAATCATATGTTGTAGGTACTCATTAGAAGTGCCTCGCAGTTACACTTCTGAGTACCCCTGACATGTTTTTATGGAGAGTTGGAGAAAATTATCCCAAAATTATCCTGTGCTTACCTAGTGGTAATTCTACAAGAAGGTTTCTTCTCATATTCAGGGATTTGAGAGACTTTAGATCACCAATTTGTAATGGTAGATGGGAAATCTGGTTACAACTCACATCCTTTGGAAAATAAAACAAAATGCATTCAATTAAAACATAGCTCCAGATAAGAGGGGACGTCCACATAATATTTTTCTTACTTCTCCTTGAAAATGTATGTTGTTGGTACTCATCAGAAGTGTCTTGGTGAGGCCCTTCTAAAGAGTACACCTAACATACATTTTCATGGAGAAATAAGAAAAATATCAGTACAATTGGGATGAAAAAGCACCTTATCTGGAACTCTGAATACAAGCAAAGAAGTTTAATCATCACATATCCTGTTTCCCTTGCCATACTGAACAAGAGCTCCGCCAAGCAGGACATCATACACCCGTGGCAAGTAATAAGATGTAGCACATAAACTGGCTCCTGTATAATTCAGTGCTCCGGATATAAACTCTAAGTGGAATTACAAAAATAAAAATTAAAAAAATTTCATTGGAGCATAGCTCTGCTGAACTTTGGTGAACAGTAACCTAAGGGTCCAAGCTGGCCCAGAAATTAAGAAGGGAGAAGTGACTTCTCCCTCCTAGGGAAAGAGGGAGAAGTTTGCTGCATCTAGGGAGAAGTGCTTTCGGACGAAGCATGGCTATATTATAAGCTCATATGAGCCTTTGGCTGATTTGTTTTTTCTGTACTTCAATATTGGACCAAACAATAACAAAACAAAAATAAACCCCAAAAAAAAAAAAAGGGCTGCAAGAAATTATTTTGTAAACCTTTCACTTGTTTTATACTGATTTTATTTTTGTTCTTCAAGGGAGCCAACTCAAAAGAATATTAAAAAAAAAAAAAAAATCCAAAAAGAATTATGTTTGTAAGTTTGATATTAGTCAAGCTTCTTAATTCTGCATCATTTAATAAACGTATTTATAAAGATTTGATAATGCCAACATTTCCTTGCAAATCTAATAAAAGGAGATGTTAAAAAAAAATAAATAACTTGCCCATATGGCCATAACTTTAGTCATTTGCAAAAAATATACCTATTATAAAATAAAATTTGCACACTATTACCTCTAAACAATATGCTGTGAAAAGTCTAGAAAAACTTTCAAAGGGGCATAACTCTGCAAATATTTGGTGCATTGTAACCTCGAAATAATATGCGTTGCTCCACATCGTCATGTAACTATTTATGAAGTTTCAGCTTGATCGGATGTATACTGTAGGAGGATTTAGCCAGAAACAAAAAAATAATAGAAATTTTCAAAGGGGTATAACTCTGCCAATATTTGGTGGACTGTAACCCTGAAATAATATGCGCAGCTCCACATCATGGTCTAACTACAAATCAACTTTCAGCTTGATCGGATGTAAACTGTAAGAGGTGTTAGCCAGAAACGAAAAGTTTACAGAAATTTTCAAAGGGGCATAACTCTGCTAATATTTGGTGGACTGTTACCCCAAAACAATATGCACTGCTCCACATCATGGTCTAACTATACATGAAGTTTCAGCTTGATTGGATGTAAAATGTAGGAGGAGTTAACCGGAAATGAAAAGTTTATAGAAATTTTCTAAGGGGTACAGCTCTGCAAACATTTGGTGGACTGTAACCCCGAAATAATATGCACTGCGCCACATCATGGTCTAACTATATACCAAGTTTCAGCTTGACTGGATGTAAACTGTAGGAGGAGTTAGCCGGAAACAAAAAAGTTTAAGGACAGATGGATGCCATACCCCGTAACATAATATGTCCTGTTTTTCAAACGGGCGTATAATAAATTAAGATGCCACACCCACTTCTTATTTTCGGCCAATCAGATTCCTTGATCCAGGTTTTTGATGCAAATTCATATACTTAAATTTTATATACTTAATGACAAACAGTGCAGATCCTGATCAGTTGGCTTCTTCAGAAGCCAACTGATCTGGAGCTACAGTTTGCAAAGGCAGGGTATATTCAGGTTCAGCAGGACTAGGGTTAATATTCAGACAGAAACACTTCAGCAAACAGTGTAGACAAAATTTAAAGCAGCAGTCTGATCAAGATTTGCTGTTAACCTTTCACCTGGCACTTTTAACACTTTTCAGATACATCTGTCTGTCTGTCAACACAGATCCAAACAAAATTTCCAATGAAATAGTGTTGGTATTTTTTCCGATTTCTCAGTGAGGTACTGCTAATGAGTACACACAGCATTATATTTTCATGCAGAAATAATTAAAATATTTTCATGGTACTCTCACTTACCGTATTCGACCTAATTACCGCACTGTGCGCTTAGGTTTTTCAAAATTACAGGGAACACTCGGCTGTGGTAAAATACGTATCTACCTGCTAAGGATACACTATTAAAAAAAAGTCAGAAAAGGCCTTGTTTGATGATAATTATGCGTTTTTTTTTCTTCTAATTTTATTTATAAAGGCATATGTTGTGGGTACTCATTTGAATTGCATCGACAAGTCGATGCAATTCAAATGAGTACCCACAACATTGTCGATGCAATTCAAATGAGTACCCACAACATATGCCTTTATAAAGAAGTAAAGAAAAAGTACATTGGCTGTAATCTGAAGACTATGGAATTTCTCGACTGTGCGCTTATAGGGGTATGTGCGGTAATTAGATCGAATACGGTATATGGAGCTCTAGCTGTTTCGCTTGTTCAAGATCATAAGTAGTAGTTTTGGACCACAGTATTAACTCTAAATATTGTGATATCTCCTAGCCATACTTGTCCTAAAATTTGAGCAAGTTCATTTTATTACCTACTAATCAGAGTACAAGTGCTCGACTGCGTGACAGACTGTGTGAGTGTAGACTGTTTAGATGCAGAGTTTTTTGCCATCTGATTTGTGTCTTGACTGTTTCTCAGGCCTGTCTATTCCAATACTCAGGGTATATTCCAATTCTCGGAGGTACCTGAGTTTTTGAAAATCTGCTTCCATAAAATTTAAATCTCATCTACATAGCTACAGATAAGAGGGGGTATCCACATAATATTTTTCTTATTTCTCCACTTAAACATATGTTGTGGGTACTCATTGGAAGTGCCTCAGCGGGGCACTTCTAATGAGTACCCACAACATATGTTTATGTTGAAAAATAAGTAAGATATCAGCATTTTTCAGACAAATAAAGTGCCTTATCTGTTGCTATGCATCTACACCCTTTTCTAGTGTTTCAGCAATCTTTTGTTCACATTTTGATATTGCGCTTAAATTTCAGTAAAATACATACACATTTTCTGGTCAAATGATTGTTCTTTAAAACAAACATTAAATAATACTCCAACTTGTCGCATGACAGTGCAACATTAATTTTATGTGTCATACCAAAAAACTGTTATCCAATTTATCATGAACATTAAGGGGACTAAATATACTTGGTAGATTTTCTGCCATGCTTTTAATAAAAGGGTGAGACAACTTTAATGACTTCTTGTATTCCTGCATGCCAATCCCCTTCTGAAAAATGGGCTTTATAAAGAAAAAGAAAGATTTGCTTTCAAAGGGAGCAAATTCTTTCCCTTCAGGGTAGATCTTTTTTTAGAAATGAGATTGAACAATTTAATGAATTATCGTATTTACCATAAGTATTCAGACAGATAGGCCTGAAAACAGTGCAGACCCAGATAAGACACAGCAGAATGCGGCTTCTGATCAGGATCTACACGGTTTGCCATTCATCCAGCACTATTTTAGACACATCAACAGGTAGTAAAATAGTCTTTTTTCAAATTTTAGGACAAGTATATGGTCAGGTGTTAACCCTTCTCCTGCTGAACCTGGATATACCCTGCATTTGCATTTTCTGAAGAAGCCAACTGATCTGGATCTACACTGTTTGCCCATAAGTATGCAAAGTTATAGCAACAACCCAGATCAAGATATCTGATTGGCTGAAAATTAGAAGTGGGTGTGGCATCTTAATTTATTCAGCAGGACAAAGGTTAATGTGTCCCAATACTTAGGGTAAATATGGTGCATTCATTCCTCTTAACCCTTGTCATGCTGAATAAATTAAGAAGCCACGCCCACTTCTAATTGTCAGCCAGTCAGATTACTTGATCCAGATTGTTGACATGAATTTGTATACTGAAAGGCAAACAGTGCAGCTCCAGATAAGTTGGCTTCTGCAGAAGCCAACTGATCTGGATCTACACTGTATGCAAAGACAGAGTATATCTGGTTTCAGCAGGACAAGGTTTAAGACAGTAAGTCATTACTGTGCAATGGAGAAGAAGCAGCAGTTTGATCAGGATTAGCACTGACTGCCATTCCATTAGACACCTAGCCGGCCACGGTGGCTCAGTTGGATGCGCTGTCCGACTGGAGACAGGAGGTCGCGGGTTCAACCCCCGCCGAGGTCGGCAACATTCTTTCATGGAGATTGATCATGAAATATTTTCTACGGTCATTCTCTCCCTTCCGCTGATTCAAGAAGGGCAGTTGTCAGTTTCTGGCAAAAGAATGTGCACAATACTGGTTAACCGCTTAGAGGACTAAGCCTGCCCAGTAAATGTGTGGTTAGGTAAACTGACCGCGCTCGACATGACTCCACTGGGTTGACTGGACCGTAAAACGTCAACACAAACAAACAAGACACCTCACTCAAATAAGCTTCTTCAAAACTTAACCCTTGCCCTGCTGAATAAATTAAGATGCCACGCCCATTTCTAATGTTCAGATTACTTGATCCTGTGTTTGATAGAAATTCACATATTTAATGACAGAGCAGATCCAGATCAGTTGGCTTCTTCAGAAGCCAACTGATCTGGATCTACACTGTTTGTCGTGTTCAGCAAGAGAAGGGTTAAGTTAACCATTCTCTGGGCAATAAACTGATAACATTTTTCTTTATTTTTCTCTTTTATATGTTTTCGTGGAGAAGTAAGAAAAATATAAATACTTTCGGACTGAAAAAAAAGCATCTTATCAAAAGCTACGTTTTTGGATAAGTGGGTTAAGGAGTTATAGTGTTGATTTATTTAAGGTAATAAAAGTAATTTAATTTAATAGCTTGCAGCTTTTTTCTGTGATCAGGAAGTTCAAATATTTTTCTGTCTCATTCTATAAAAAAAATTATCATGGATGCTATGAACATGTACCCATTAGCCCATAGTATGCTGGGGAAAAAATCAGCAGGAGACATTTTGAAATATTTTTTCTTATTCTTCCTCACAAAAAAGGATTTGACATTTCATGCAAATTGTCTCCTAAGGAGACATTTTGCAAGAAATATCAAAGTCTAGGAAAAATATGTTAATTTGTTGTCTGCTGAATCTGCCCGCCTCAGTGGCTATGTTGGGTGTATATCCGACTGGTGATCAGGAGGTTGTGGGTTCGATCCCTGCCTGGTCCTGCAACACTCTTTTGTGGAGATGGATCAGGAAATATAGGTCATTCTCTACCTTCAGCTGATTCAAGGACGGTTGTCAGTTTCTGGTGAAAGAATCTGCACCAGTACTGGTTAACCGCTTAGAGGACTAACCATGTCCAGGAAAAGTGAGATCAGGTAAACTGACAGTGCTGGACATGACCCTAATGGGTTGACTGGGCCATAAAACTCAATCAATGTCTCTTGAATCTGCGCAGAAAGTGGTAAAGCTTAACCCTAGTCCTGCTGAACCTGGATATGTCCTGCCTTTGCAAACAGTGTAGATCCAGATCAGTTGGCTTCTTCAGAATTGCAATGTTTGCCATTAAGTATGTGAATTTATATCAACAATCTTGATCAAGTAATCTGATTGGCTGAAAATAAGAAATGGGCAGGGCATCTTAATCTATTGAGCATGACAAGGGTTAAATTGCCTTACTGAGGCAATAATGACCTACAACAAATGTATTTCATAGAGGAAAAAAAAATTCTTAGATATCCCTTTTATTGAGAGCTAAGATCAGTGCATAAAAGTTGTCAATAAGACAGTGACTTTTTTCTGAATAACAAATAAATAGTACTTTAACCCTAGTCCTGCTGAGCCCAGATATATCCTGTTGTTACAAACAGTGTTGATCCAGATCAGTTGGCTTCTGAAGAAGCCAACTGATCTGGCTCTGTACTGTTTGTCAATAAGTATGTGAATTTATAGAACTATCCAGATCAAGTAATCTAATTGGCTGTAAATTAGAAGTGGGCCTAGCATCTTAATTTATTCAGCATGATTTTTTTCCAGCAAATAAGCGTTGATATGTCATGCAAAGTGTCTCCTTAGGAGACAATTAGCATAAAATGTTTAAGCCTATTTTCTGGAAAAAAATAAGAAAAATATCATGAACTTGTTGTCTGTCGAATTTGCCAACAGAGTGATAATAGTTAAATATTTGTTTCTTAATAAATACCAGTAACCGGAGTAGAAGCATTCACAAAATTTTGCATAGGGACTTTTTTTACATTGTGAAGAAAAAAAAAATTGCATGTTTGCATTTTCCACCAGTTATCATGATTAATGTGAGCAGTAATGTTTAGCACATACATATTTCAAGGACATTACAGGTTAAGAAATATCATCAATCTGTCATCTGCTGAATTTACCCAGAGAATGCTTTAGAAAAATTGGTACACTTAATGTGACTTTCAGGGGAGATAACTTTGTCACAATTGTATTTTTCCTTCTGGAATGAGGTTTACTCTAAAAGGAAAGAATTTGCTGCCAGGGGGAGCACATTCTTTCCTTTTAAAGCAGATCCTTCACACCTGATAATCTCATAAGGGGTAGCTGGTGGTTTATGCACTCAAAATGATTAGGCAAACTTCCAGCCATAACTTACAAGACATCCAAATATCAACAAATGGGTAAGTTCTCCTGATTTATTGTTTTTTTATTCAATTTCAGAGATATATTTTGAAAAATCGGAAAATGCAATTCCCAAAACTTTCATTTCTGCATCGGAAAAGATAGGTATGGGCTTGAGAAAAACAAACTACTAATTTTTTTTTAATTTAATTTTACCCAGCAAAGGATAGTCCGATATTCCGGTTTTAATTTTTTTTTTCCAGTGCAAAATGACACCAAAGTTACTGAACAGAATGGCATAAGCAAATAGAGTAGACCCAGATCAGACTGCTCCCGAGAGCAGTCTGATCTGGGTATACACTGTTTGCCATTCCACTACGTATTTTAAGAAACAATTGCCAAAAAAAAAAAAAAAAAAAAATGAATAGCATGTTCAAAATTTTAGGAGCTTTACACTTCTCTACTTTACTGCCTGCTAAAGGGCCTGAAAATCTGTTGTATGTGTGGCAAACAGTGTAGATCCTGATCAGACACCACATTCTGAATTGCGCTTTAATGGCTGAAAGAGCTGAGGCTGCATAAATTGCATTCATTCATAATTCATATGTTCCTTTGCATAGTCCCAGATATCAAAGAGGTGGTATCCTGTAAACTTATGTATTATTTCTCCAAGCCAGTACATGTATATTGTAGGTACTCTAGGTGATTCTAATGAGTACCCAAACATACAATTTTGCAGAGAAATAAGAAAACCATTCATACTTTTCTTTGCTGAAACAGTCTATTATAGTTCCAGATAAGAGAGGGTAACAGGTAAACATTTTTCTTATGTCTCCATGAAAACATAAGTTGTGGGTATTCATCAGAAGCGCCTCAGTGAGGCGCTTCTAATGAGTTCCCACAAAATATTTCTTCGGAGAAGTACGAAAACAAAAAAAAATACATTTGTACTTTTGGTTGAAAAAAAAAAACAAAAAAAAAAAAACAAAAAAAGACAGGCCTTGTCTGGAGCTATGGTCTTATCTAATTGTTTGGTTTGGAGTTTTACGGCCCAGTCAACACTATTAAGGTCATGTCGAGCCGGGTCAGTTTACTAAACCACAATTTTCCTGGGCAGGTTTAGTCCTCTAAGCGGTTCACCAGTACGTTTATGTGCACATTCCTTCACCAGAATCTGACATCTGCCCTTCTTGAATCAAGTCTTATCTGGAGCTGTCCCTTGGTAGATGGTATATGAGAATATGAATTATCTGATATGTAATTATACTGAATGAAATCAATTGACACGCATCCAATTATGTACCTTACAGTATCACTGACAAAGTTTTAAAGCTGACTTGTCAGTTTTAACTGACTGAATTATTTATCAGAATTACTGCAAGGTTCCAGGCAAATGCACAGCTACAATTAAGAACCTGCCAATCCTGTGCAAATGTACTACAATATTTATGGTAAATGTCCTAAAATTTTGTACACTAAAGCTGCCAATAAAATGTCATATGCAAACAGGGCAGACCCAGATCAGACTGCTCCTGAAGGAGCAGTCTGATCAGGGTCTACACTATTTGCAATACAAAAATCAAAATATTGGCCAAAAAAAGTATGGAATAAAGGGTTCAAAATTTTAGGACAGTTACCATTTGTTTGTGTTGAGGTTTTAAGGTGCAGTCAACTCAATGGAGTCATGTCGAGCAGGATTAGTTTACCTAACAACTCTAAGCAATTAACCAGTATTGTGCACATTCTTTAGCCAGAGTCTGACAACTGCCCTTCTTGAATTAGTGGAAGGGAAATGACTGTAGAAAATATTTCATGATCAATCTCCATGAAAGAATGTTGCTGAACCGGCATGGGTTGAACCCACAACTTGATCACCAGTCAGATGCACAGCCAGCTGAGCCACCAAGGCCAGCTGATTTACCCTACACTAAGTATTTAGACAGCCAATCCCAGGCAAACCGTGTAGACTGAGATCAGATATCGTTTTCTGCAGATGTCTACTAATGCTATGGAAGGACAAATGAACACAGGTGTAAAAATGGACAGAAAAGCAAAAACTACATACATGAATGCCAGTGGTATAACAATAATTATCTCCATAAATTATAATTCTTATTTCTCCATGAAAACATATGTTGTGGGTACTCATTAGAAGCACTTCAAGGGGCTTCTAATGAGTACCTACAAGCATACCTTTTCATGGAGAAATAATAAACCAAGAGAGCCGTAATGGCCCTATATCGCTCATCTGAATCATGGCATACATAGCACTGCTAACAGAGATGCGGATATAAAGGTCATGGTGACCTTGATCTTTGCCCTCAGGGTCATCTTCCGGTCATAAGAAACATCCCTTCAATGTTTTGAGGATCCTAGCCCCAAGCACTGCCAAGTAATAAGCTTGTTTTGCACTAGAGGTCACTGTGACCTTGACCTTTGCCATAAGGGTCATCTATTGGTCAAGACCAACATCCCATCTAACCTCAAGCACTACCATATTATTAGCTTTTTGGTACTAAAGGTCATGGTGACCTTGACCATGACCTTTACCCTTGGTGTCATCTACTGGTGAGGACCAACATCCCTTTTAAGTTTGAGGGTCTTAGCCCCAAGCTCTGCTAAGTTATCAAGCTTTTTAGTACTAAAGGTCCTGGTGACCATGACCTTTGCCCTCAGGATCATCTACTGGTGAGGACCAACATCTCTACTAAGTTTGAGGGTCCTAACCATAAGCATTGCAGAATTATAAGCTTTTTGGTACTAAAGGTCATGGAGACCTTGACCTTTGACTTAAAGGATTAGTTTGGTAGTCCTAGGCCTAATCATTGCCAATGGCTTTATGCTCTTTGTAAAATAGTGACCCCATCCTCCTTCTGGCATGGTCTCTTTTCACCCCAGGGGCATCATTTGAACACTCTTGTCAGAGGACCTACATACCAAATATCAAAGGCCTAGGCCTTGCACTTTCAGACAAGAAGACTTTTTTTTTCCTATATAATTCTATGTTAAACATGTTGGCTTGAGGCGGGGCCATTTTTGGCCCCAGGGCTATAATAATTTGAACAATCTTGGCAGAGGTCCATTAGGTGAAGCTATGTACCAAATATCAAAGGCCCAGGTCTTCTGGTTTCAGATAAGAAGATATTTTGAAGGTTTTCTCTATATAAGTCTATGTAAAACATGTCGGCCCCTGGTTGGGGCCATTTTTGGCCCCAGGGCAATAAACTGAACAATCTTGGTAGAAGTCCTTTAGGTGAAGCTATGTATCAAATATCAAAGACCTGGGCCTTCTTATTTCAGACAAGAAGATTTTTAAAGTTTATCCTTATATAGATCTATGTAAAACAAGTGACTCCTGGCGCGGGACCATTTTTTGACCCCAGGACTATAATGTGAATAACTTTTGGTAGAGGTCCACTAGATGAAGCTACATACCAAATATCAAAGACCTGGGCCTTCTGGTTTCAGACAAGAAGATTTTTTTGTTTTTCAGTTAAGAAATCTATTTTTAGCTCCTATGACCTAGATGTGCAATGGACTGGAACCATTGGAACAACTTTGAAAGAGGACCAGTCAAAGATCATTCCTATGAAGTTTGATCAAAATTCAATCAGTGGTTTAGGAGGAGATTTGTTTAAGAAATTGTTTACGGACGCATGCAGGGACACATGGATAGGAAGCATGACAAAATGTGGTCACAAAAAGCTCACCTTGTCACTATGTGATAGGTGAGCTAAAAAGCAATACTTTTTGGTTGAAATAACACCTTATCTGGAGCTATGAGGTACGACTACCTACCAATTCCATGAGTTTATCCAGAATCCCTATCTCTTCTGGTAAGGAGACTAGTCTATTATGACTGGCTATAAGGACTTCTAATGTCTGTATTTGACTAATGAAAGACGGGATGATAGACAACTGGTTACGACTGAAAAAGAATAAAATATAAGTAAACAGAATCAGTTAAGGAGAAAATTCTCTTGAAATGAAATCTATAAATGGTTGGTGTCATTTCAGTCTTGGGGAAATTAGAAGTCTTGTTAACTCTTAAAGCTCTAATCAAAACTGCAGCAGTCGACATCTGGATTTTTCAGATTTCTTATTTTTTCCCAGAAAATAAGGCTTGACATTTAATGTGGATCATCTGCCTAGCAGACAATTCACATTAAATGCCATCATATTTCCTCAGATAATAAATATTAAAAACAAAAAAAAAAACAAAAAAAAAAAAAAAAAAACAAGACCTGTTGCCAAGCAGGACAGCTTGCCTGAACTCGCACTTATCAATCAAATAAAAAATTAAGACTATGACCTTAAAATCCTGATCACATTTAGTGTGTTTGTTTGTTTGTGTTGAGGTTTTACGACCCAGTCAACCCAATGGGGTCATGTCGAGCGCAGTCAGTTTACCTAACCACACGTTTACTGGGCAGGCTTAGTCCTCTAAGCAGTTAACCAGTTTTGTGCACATTCTTTTGCCAGAAACTGACAACTGCCCTTCTTGAATCAGCGGAAGGGGGAGAATGACCGTAGAAAAAATTTCATGATCAATCTCCACGAAAGAATGTTGCCGACCCCTGCGGGGGTTGAACCCGTGACCTCCTGGTCTCCAGTCAGATGGCGCATCCAACTGAGCCACCAAGGCCGGCAACATAGTTAGTGTGTGTGTGTGTATGTGTTTGTTTGTGTGTGTGTGTGTATGTGTGTGAGTGGGGGCTGGCATTTAGGCAGGGAGAGAGGAAGACATGGTACTGGATATAATTTTGGAGGAACATCTTCCATAGCTGCTATCTGTATACCAAATATAAATAGTATGATTTGAAAAGTAGCTGAGTAAATAAAAGATCTTAAAAACTCTGCGGTAAAACTGAGGTAAACTTTATTATAAAATTTCTAAGTCTGTGACCTTAACCTGTAGGTTATAGGGCTGGGATAGTGCTGAATAATTTTGGAGCAATACCTATAATCATGCCAAATAGAAAGTAAATCCATGCAAGGATTTAAGAATTTAGAGATCTTAAAGAGAGATCTTCTGCACATCGACTCACTGAGGCGAACATTTGACCAAAGTTTATATGAAAATCTTTCAAAGGGTCCAGGAGATATGGAGCACACAAGAAAGTGTTAAGGAAGGACAGACGTAGGATGGACAGATGAAGGCCATTTCTATAATCCCCCATCCGCTTCGCGGAGGGGGATTAACAATGGGAGATAACTCCAAAAGTAAGAAAGGCAGAGTTGTCATTCTTGTACATGACATGTCTGGTCTTGTTCTGCATTTCTACCAAGTATCATAAAAAATATTCCAAAGGCTTTTTGACTTATAGTGCTGGCACGAAATCAATGGATTATCTCTGTCAAATATAACAAAGGGAGATAACGCCAAAAGTCATTCTTATATGCAACACGTCATCTTGTCCTGGTCTATATTTCTACAAAGTATTATAAAAATATTTTTCAAATAAAACAAAGGGTGATAACTCCAAAAATAAGAAAGCCAGAGTTGACAATCTTGTATGCGACATGTCATCTCGTTCTGATCTACATTTCTACCCAGTATCATCAAAATATTCCAAAGGGTACTCAAGTTACAGAGGGAAAAATAAGTTTTACACTGACGCCGACGGGATCCATCCCAAAAACAATAAGAAGTGGGCGTGGCATCTTTTCAGCAGGACAAGGCTAGGGTTAAGAAAAAAAAAAAAATCTAAATAGTAAAAACACCCATCTTAACTGAAACTTCTTAGCCCAATATAAGGCATTTTTCACCCATTGTCATGCTGATTAAATTAAGATGCCACACCCACTTCTAATTTGCAGCCAATCAGTTTGCTCGATCAGATTTGTTGCTATAAATTCACATACTTAATGGCAAACAGTGCATATCTAGATCAGTTGGCTTCTTCAGAAGCCAACTGATCTGGATTTACGCTATTTGCAAAGGCAGGGTATATCCAGATTCAGCATGATAAGGGTTTTAATGCTTCGCCTTGGCATGGTGAGTAAACTTTTCAGCAAATGACATATAGATGATATTTACTTTCTTTTTCCCAAGAAATAGGCTTTGACATTCCATGCAAATTGTTTTCAGGGCAAAATATGAAAAATATCATCTATAAAATAAAAAAAAATTTTCATCTATTTGTCATCTGCTTACATCATGTATTTATCCCAGAGAGTGGTAAAGGCTAAAAATCTATATTCTGGAGCTCTCGTAACCTACATACAAGGCTGAGCATTTATTCCATTATTGAACATCAATCAGGCTGTTAACATTCCTTTTACAGGTTTGGGCACCCACATACCTTAGAAATCAATAATAATGAGGCCATGACATGAGAAAATTGACCTGATGACATTTTTTTAACCCTTAAACTGCCAATCACAACTGTCATCTGCTTTCTCATCTGCTTGTGATTTTATGTCATTTCTTTAGGAGCTGTTTGATCTGGGTCCACACTGTTTGCCTGTATGCAAAAATAAGTTAAAAAAGTTTGCAAGAATATTCAGCAGACGACATAACAGACGAAATTTTCAGATGCAGGTTTTCTTGGCGCTTTAAGGGTTAATATTGGGAGCCCAGTCAGCTCAAAAAGCAAGTCAGGGTATACATTTGTATGTAAAATTTTAACATTGTATCTGCAGACAGAGTGAACCCTGACAGGCCTCTATACATGCAAGGCAAAGATTTTTAAGGCCAAAACTATTGATATAATATATATATATACAGTATATTCTCGATGGCTCGAACACAGATGGCTTGTTTACCATGGATGATTCGTACGCGTTTTTGATTCCCTAGGAAATTCTTTCGATAGCTTAAGAAAACCAATATTTTGGGATTTTAAGGGAAATTTTCTTATTTTATCACGAAAATATATGTTGTGTGTACTCATTAGAATCACCTCATTGAGGCAATTCTAATGAGTGCACTCAACATACCATTATTTTATAGAAGATGGAAATGACATTCCTAGATTATTTTCATTTGCCTTCTGACCTAAGTTATGATTAACCCTCAGTGGCTCAAACTTCATGTACCCATGTCTCAAACAAATTTCTATGGTCCCAAAGATGTTCGAGCCATTGAAGTTCGACTGTATATTTCAAAAACAAAGCATGTAGTTATAATTTTAGAGTGTCCAAGTGGGTATTTTTTTTATATTTCTCCATGAAAACATACTTTGTCATGTGGGTACTTACTAGAATTCTCTCTAATGCATACCCAACCTTTTGGTAAATAAAATATATGACCAGAGGATTTGTGAACGAGTGTTTGGTAATTATTCTGAGATAATTTTCTACTCTTCTCCATAAAAACAAATGCTGTGCCCTAGGGCTCAGGAAACTGGTGATCGCTGATCGGTCTGATGTTTTTTCAATTTCCAGACGCGTTTACAGAGTTTGGGTTTCGGTAATTTCTGTGACTGAGAGTAGTTTTCGGTGACCGTCTTTCCTAATTTTCATAACTTATGGTAGTTTCTGGCGAGTGCTTTATGTTTTCTCTCTCTTTTTTAAATGCAGGAGACATTTTTTGGTGATGACTGAAGCAAAGACATGTTACATGTCGCATACACCATGCTGACACACTGTCACTTGGACAATCAAACAACATTACCTTGTCACAAAATCAGAACATCACAGACCGTGCTCAGTCCGGATACCTGCAAGTTCTCTATGCTGAACAGCAAGTGTATATTTGCAGCTGACCTGAGAGTGCACAATTCTAATGTGCAACAAGGTAATCAAATGGTATTCTTTGAATTTGATCTCTAAGTTATTTCTGTCACCGAGATCATAAGCGTGTGTGCCATTTTCTTTTTTTACAACTGACAAAGGTAAGCAACATGGTACCTAATCACTTTTGTGCAAAATCAACTTGCTTATTAACCATTTTCCTGCTGAATAAATTTAGAAGCCACACCCATTTCTAATTTTCAGTCAATCAGATTACTTGATCAAGTTTGTTGATATAGATTCACATACTTAATGGCAAACAGTGCAGATCTAGATCGGTTGGCTTCTTCAGAAGCCAACTGATCTGGATCTACACTGTTTGAAAAGGCAGGGTATATCCGGGTTCAGCAGGACAAGGGTTAAAATAAATGCTCCTGTCAGCCAGATACAATTTCTAAGTCCCAAAGAATATCTCCAGCAAATTGTATGTAGCTTCTCATCAGAATGCACAGCTTTGGCGGTACAGTTTTGGGCTGTTGGCATATGAAATAAGTTACAGTTTCAATTATTCCTGCATAAAGAAACCGTTTTTATGTCATTGCATTTTCACTTCTTAATGAAAATAATCCAATAACTGAACCATTTATTTGATGTGTCAGTGCGTAAGCGACATTCCCTAGTAATCTGGTCAGTTGTTTTATCAATACACAGTGTGTCAAATTTACTGGATGCTTCACTGTGACAGGTGATCTGATAGCCAATAAAGGTACTGTATTTCACTGAACTAGAAATGTGTCCAAAAGGACGGGGATGCCCCCTCCTGAAAAACTTCCAAAGCAAATTGCTAATGCTATCTCCGACGTGGTCAGAGACAGACGGACGAACAGGGGAAACACAATACGCCCTTTCAACCATTCTTTGAATGGCAGGGGCATATAAACAAGAATTCCGCGGAAGGCGTCATCGCACCTGCTGGCGCAAAGTCACAGGTGCCACAATCAGAATGTGGTTATTAAATAAGTTTATTTCATTCTTAGCAGTGCTTACTTGGAAAACTGGGTTGAAAAAAAATGTAGACAAAGTGCCTAGTGGGGCACATATATTCCAGGCCAGTCCCATTCCCTCTAATGGCTATATCTTCAGCACTGACTTTTCGTATCATACAGCCCAATGATAATGGAACGTTGACGTAAAATGTGTAAAAGTCACTGGAGCATGAAATATAGGTCAAGGTCACGAGTCAAGGTACCTGCTAATTCAGTACATCAAGGAGAAGCACAATGCAAGGTATGGTGGTTGTAGGCCTTATAGTTGAGGAGTTATCAAACATCAACGTAAAATGTGTCAAATATAGGTCAAGGTCACTGGGTCAAGGTACCTGCCAAGCCAGTGCAATGAGGTGAAGCACTATGCAAGGTTTAGTGGTTGTAGGTCTTATATTTGAGGAGATACCGAACTTCAATATAAAATGTGTCGAAGTCACTGGAATGCACAATATAGGTCAAGGTCACCAGGTCAAGGTACCTGTTGAGTCAGTACATCGAGAAGAAGTGCTTTATAAGGTTTGGTGGTTGAAGGCCTTACAGTTGAGGACATCTGGAAGGGTGACGTAAAAGGTGTAAAAGTCAATGGAGCATGAAATATAGGTCAAGGTCACCCAGTCAAGGTACCTGCAGAGTCCGTACATTGAGGAGAAGCAATATGCAAGGTTTGATGGTTGTAGGCCTTATAGTTGAGGAGATATTGAACGTTGACGTAAAATGTGTAAAAGGCACTGGAGCGCAAAAAATAGGTCAAGGTCACCGGATCAAGATACCTGCCAAGTGAGTACATATAGGAGAAGCACTATGCAAGGTTTGGTGGCTAGAGGTCTTACACTTGAGGAGATCTGGAATGTTGACGTAAATTATGTCAAAGTCACTGCAGCCAAAATATAGGTCAAGGTCACCAGGTCAAGGTATCTGCTAAGTCAGTACATTGAGGGGAAGCACTTTGCAAGGTTTGATGGTTGTAGGCCTTATAGTTATGGAGATATCAAACGTCGGCGCAAAATATGTCAAAGTCACTGAAGCGCAAAATATAGGTCAAGGTCACCGAGTCAAGGTACCTGCCAAGTCTGTACATCTAGGAGAAGCACTATGCAAGGTTTGGTAGTTGTACGCCTTATAGTTGAGAAGATCTGGAACGTCAACGTAAATTGTGTCAAAGTCAATGGAGCGCAAAATATAGGTCAAGGTCACTGGGTCTACATATCTGCCAAGTCAGGAGGTCAGGGAGATGTGTCATGCAAGGTATGATGGTTGTTGTAGAATTGTAGTTGATTAGAATACTAACTTTGACGTAAATGTCGAACTTCGACATAACAGAACTGTTAAGAGACAGACGGACGGACGAACGGACAGACGAATGGAAAAGCGGGCACCTATGTTGCAAAGTCAGGAGGTCAGGGAGATATTTCATACAAGGTTTGATGGTTGTTTAGTCTTGTAGTTGATTAGAATACTAACTTTGACATAAATGTCGAACTTCGACATAACAGAACTGTTAATAGACAGACAGACGGACAGACGAACAGACAGACGAATGGAAAAGTGGGCACCTATGTCGCAAAGTCGGGAGGTCAGGGAGATGTTTCATGCAAGGTTTGATGGTTGTTTAGTCTTGTAGTTGATTAAAATACTAACTATGACATAAATGTCGAACTTCGACATAAATGTTGACAGACGGACGGACGAATGGACAGACATACGGAAAAGCGGACGCCTATGTTGCAAAGTCAGGAGGTCAGGGAGATGTTTCATGCAAGGTTTGATGGTTGTTTAGTCTTGTAGTTGATAAGAATACTAACTTTGACATAAATGTCGAACGTCGACATAAATGTTGACAGACGGACGGACGGACTGACGGACGGATGGACGGACGGACGGACGGACAGAAAATCGGACGCCTATATCGCACCCTGCTACAAGCAGGTGCGATAAAAATGGTTGTTTATTTGTTTTGGAAATGGTGATTATGGACCGAAATTTATGTGTTCTCTCGAAGACAAATTAGGTCCTTCTCACTAAAAATTGGTTTTAGATCAAAAAAAAAAAAAAAAAAAAAAATGACAGTTTCTCAAGCCCTGGTAGGTACACAACGTTTGTCCTTTTAAAGTGTATCTGTTATACTGCTGTCACATTAACCAAACTGACATGCAGCCAACAGTCTGGGCCCAGTTGTTCAAAGTATCGTTAGCTTAACTAGCTCCTTAGTGGTCAAAATGTTAACTATCTAATAAGTACAATATCTAATTCAGAGGTATTTTTGCTGACAGGGTATATTCGGGTTCAGCAGGACAAGGGTTAAAATAAATGCTCCTGTCAGCCAGATACAATTTCTAAGTCCCAAAGAATATCTCCAGCAAATTGTATGTAGCTTCTCATCAGAATGCACAGCTTTGGCGGTACAGTTTTGGGCTGTTGACATATGAAATAAGTTACAGTTTCAATTATTCCTGCATAAAGAAACCGTTTTTATGTCATTGCATTTTCACTTCTTAATGAAAATAATCCAATAACTGAACCATTTATTTGATGTGTCAGTGCATAAGCGACATTCCCTAGTAATCTGGTCAGTTGTTTTATCAATACACAGTGAGTCAAATTTACTGGATGCTTCACTGTGACAGGTGATCTGATAGCCAATAAAGGTACTGTATTTCACTGAACTAGAAATGTGTCCAAAAGGACGGGGATGCCCCCTCCTGAAAAACTTCCAAAGCAAATTGCTAATGCTATCTCCGACGTGGTCAGAGACAGACGGACGAACAGGGGAAACACAATACGCCCTTTCAACCATTCTTTGAATGGCAGGGGCATATAAAAAATGGTCGTTTATTTGTTTTGGAAATGGTGATTATGGACCGAAATTTATGTGTTCTCTCGAAGACAAATTAGGTCCTTCTCACTAAAAATTGGTTTTAGATTAAAAAAAAAAAAAAAAAAAAAAAATGACAGTTTCTCAAGCCCTGGTAGGTACACAACGTTTGTCCTTTTAAAGTGTATCTGTTATACTGCTGTCACATTAACCAAACTGACATGCAGCCAACAGTCTGGGCCCAGTTGTTCAAAGTATCGTTAGCTTAACTAGCTCCTTAGTGGTCAAAATGTTAACTATCTCAGGGCTTCCATTAACTTCCAGACTCAGGAAGTCCCAGACTTCCTACCCCTCAAATTTGGAAGTCCCACAGAAAAATCTAGGAAGTCCCACTTTTTTTCCGTGCAGCGGCGGTCTGCCCTTTCTTTAGTAGAACATAGGTTCTTATTTCAGTGTCACACAGAATCATCATGATATACGCTTCTCTTAGATGTGTTTTAAAAATGTCCTTATCGCTTATTAAAATTCGATCGCATCTTTTTGGAAAGCCTGTACTTGTATGTCGGACCTTAGAGAAAGCATCAACATTGGTACAACTTCGCATTCGTTTCAAAGCCCAGAGAAAGAAAAAAGAAAAGAAAATACATGAGGGAAAACACCCAAAACATGTTTTCTTAAAAATAAACTATGCTGAAATTATTTTACAGAAATGTATTTAATGAAATATTTGTTCGGATTGAAGCTGATCAACACGAGCGAACGAGTTGCTTACTTCACAAAAATTGCGGGAAAACGGCGCCGACTCGTGCAACAACAAACAAATTAAAGGCAGCTCTCGATGAAATACCAACAGCAAAACGTTCGTTCGCGGAGAAAAGCAAGCAAAACCATCGCAAATCGCCTATATTTAGACTTACTTTGCGTCTTTTCTGCGCTGGTAAACAGCGCAACCGGAACAAGGCTACGCATTTAGAAACGGGTTTTCCAAAATTTTTGACGAAAAATATGTTTTCTTTTCATCTGAAAAATTGCTTTTGTTGTCATGACAAACGTAAGCTTCTAAATTCGAGTAGATTTTAATTTGCGTTCTGTGCATAATTGTTATTTATTTATTTATAGAATTTCACTCGGCAATTTCCAGAAGTGTTGCAGACGACACACTTTCTTAGCAAAATAAAATAATTTAAGATTTTAAGACGTGAATATTAAAAAATAATAATGACTTCATATAATTTCAACGAATATTTTCGGGGTCGCAGTAGAAAATTTAATTATAAAAACATCAATAAATCAACTCAGCACGCGTGACAAATACACGCAGTGATCACGCAGCCATCAAAAGGGTGCCGCGACGCTTGACACGGCTGTCAATAAAACTCCCGCAAGCGGAAAGTGGGACGTCCTTAAAGCTCAGTCAACAAAAGTAGCGAATTTCCGGTAAGTAGGCGGGGCAAACATCATACAACTGGTTAAAAGTGGGCGGGCCTTTTGACAATTTTTGGACGTCTCGGGTATCGATTTCGGACGGACAAAAGAAATTTCGGAAGTCCGCGGTACGTCTTTGAAGTTCAATTTGGACGTCCGGTGGCAATCTCAGGGCGTAATATACGTCGTACCAGAGTTCTCGGAAACGCCGAATCCGGCGTATTTTTACGCCTATTTTTGCTTTTATACGCGTACAATTTCCTTCCGAGGATTCTCATTTACGCTCGATTGCCACCGGACGTCCAAACTGAACTTTAAAGACGTACCGCGGACTTCCGAAATTTCTTTCGTCCGTCGAAATCGATACCCGAGATGTCAAAAAAATTGTCAAAAAGACGGCCCACTTTTAACGAGTTGTATGATGTTTGCCCCGCCTACTTATTGGAAATTCGCTACCTGTGTTGACTGAGCTTTAAGGACGTCCCACTTTCCGCTTGCGGGAGTTTTATTGACATCGGTGTCAAGCGTCGCGGCACCCTTTTGATGGCTGCGTAATCACTGTGTGTATTTGTCACGCATGCTGAGTTGATTAATTGATGTTTGTATAATTAAACTTTCTTCTGCGACACCCGAAAATATTCGGTGAAATTATACGGTCATTATTATTTTTAAATATTCACGTCTTAAAATCTTAAATTATTATTTTGCTAAGAACGTGTGTCGTCTGAAAATACCTCAACACTTCCGGGAGTTACCGAGTGAAATTAAATAAATAAATAACAATTATGCACAGAACGCAAATTTAAATCTATTCGAATTTAGAAGCTTAAGTTTGTCATGACAACAAAAGCAATTTTTCAAATGAGAAGAAAACATATTTTTCGTCAAAATTTTCGGAAAACCCGTTTCTATTTTCGTAGCCTTGTTCCGGCTGCGCTGTTTGCCAGCGCGCAAAAGACGCAAAGTAAGTCTAAATATAAGCGAATTGCGATGGTTTTGCTTGCTATTCTCCGCGAACGAACGTATTGCTGTTGGTAACTCATCGAGAGCTGCCTTTTATTTGTTTGTTGTTGCAGAAGTCGGCGCCGTTTTCCCGCAATTTTTGTGAAGTAAGCAACTCGCTCGCTCGTGTTGATCAGCTTCAATCCGAGCAAATATTTCATTAAATACATTTCTGCAAAATAATTTCAGCATAGTTTGCTTTTAAGAAAACATGTTTTGGGTGTTTTCTCTCATGTATTTTCTTTTCTTTTTTTCTTTCTCTGGGCTTTGAAACGAACGCGAAGTTGGACCAATGTTGATGCTTTCTCTAAGGTCCGACATACAAGTACAGGCATTCCAAAAAGATGCGATCGAATTTTAATAAGCGATATGTTTAAACACATCTAAGAGAAGTGTATATCATGATGATTCTGTGTGACACTGAATTAAGAACCTCTGTTCTACTAAAGAAAGGGCAGACTACCGCAGCAGAGAAAAAAGTGGGACTTCCTAGATTTTCCTGTTGGACTTCCAAATTTGAGGGGTAGGAAATCTGGGACTTCCTGAGTCTGGAAGTTAATGGAAGTCCTGTCACTATTTCCTAAGCCCCAAAAGCTTTTGGATCCTTACCAGACACTCAGTGGTTAAGGTTAACTATGTTGAAAAATGAAGTTGTCCAGACAATGTCCTTAAATATTAAGTTTTCATATTTAGCCGAAAACTCCAAGTTTTCTAGGTCAAACTCCTATTTTTCAATTTTAACTCCAACTTTTCTCAGAGATGGATTCTTAAACTCCTGTTTTCAAAATCCTAGTGAGAACTCTGCGTACGTCCGCTTAACGGAAGCCCTGCTATCTAATAAGTACAATATCTTATTCAGAGGTATTTTTGCTGACAAAATGTGAGTAGCTTTTGCAAAAGCTTTTTCAGAAAAAAAATATTAGTGTGTATGCCATACTTAATGATTAAAGTTTAAATGATATGTTAACTAAGGACATAGTTAGCTTTGAACAACTGAGCCCTGGTATGCAGTTCCAATGACTGTCAGGTGACAGTGAACCGAAACTGTGCCTGATTTTGGCTCTCTTTCTCAACAGATAATCACCTTTTGATTATAACTGGCCATTATTATTTTTCTTTTGGCTGGCCAAAGCTTTTGGGAATTTGGTGATTGGTACATCATCAGTAACTGTCTGATGTTTTTCAGGTGATAATAGACTTCACAGGCATCTGGGGTACCCAAAAATAGACAGCGAAAATTGGGTGACAACCAAGCGACAGTCACAAGACTGGTTGGCTGACTACCTTTGGAGGACTCATTATCAGCCAATAGTCGCCTGACTGTACAGATCACTGAACTTATGTGGCCCATGGTTGCCTGTTCGACAGAAGCTCATAAATGTGACACACCCATCACTATATAAGCAACTGGCTATACTATGCCCACAATACTTTGAGTCATGGCATTTGCAGGACTTCCAGTGTGGTTGCGACAATTCCACATTCAACACTGCATGTGAGGCTCAAGATGTTGAGCCAGAGACACTAAACACCAGGGCCCAGTTGTTCAAAGCTAACGATGCCGTTAGTTAACAATTCGTAAAAATTAACATAAAGTGATACACAAATATACTGAAATTTTTTGCTGAAAAAATGTGAGTAGTGCAAAAGCTACTCACATTTTTTCAGCAAAAAATATCAGAATATTGTGTATTGAATCCGCTAAAACAGTTAACGAAATGACCCTTAATGAGCTCATTAAGCTAACGATGCTTTGAACAACCGGGCCCAGATTGTCACCTGACTCATGTTTTGTCACCTGACAAAGACAGTCTGCTGCTGATCGGGTGACGATTGCCGTAACTGAAAGCTTTGATCTTGCCGAAGGCTATCAGTGAGATACAGTATCAATGTGACAGCTTCCGTCGGCAGATCAAAAGGTTTTTAACAGCTGATTAACATCAAAAATCTGGTTGACCGGCCATCGGTTTTATTGTGACACAGACATTAAAACAGATTTCTAATGGCAGGCTGAGCAATGAAATTAATCACAGCAAAGACATTATTTTATAGTTCTCAAATATTGATTACTGTGGAATGACAGGAATTCATATGGTAAAGAAGCAGATTTACAGCTGTTCCTTGTTAATTAATCAGTTAAACACTCTGCATGCTAGACAAATGTTGGGACAGACGACACTGATTTATGTATTTTCCTATTTTTTTCCAGAAAATAGACTCATGCAAACTGTCTCCAAAGGAGACAATTTGCATGAAATGTTTAAGTCTATTTTCTAGGAAAAAATATCATCAGGCTGTCGTCTGCTGAATTAGCCCAAAGAATGGTAAAGGTTAAATAAAATAAACTGACCTGATTTGGAAACATGTAATGAGAGTAACAGTAGGTTTGAATCTTATTCTGGTTAGTTAAACTTTATGAACAAGACATGTACCAATCAGTTAACCCTTACCCCATTGTAGTCTGGAGACCCCTAAAAGACAAAGTGCAAACCCAGATCAGACGTGGTAGAATGCGGCATCTGATCAGGGTCTCCACCATTTGCAAATAGTTCAACCATTTTTCTCTAGGTTTATCTAAATCACATGGGCAGACATACCTAAAATTGAGGACACTTCCAATATATAGTAGAGGAGAGCAAACAGTGCAGACCCAGATCAGACACAGCAGAATGCGGCATCTGATCAGTCTCCACCGTTTGCAAATAGTTCAACCATTTTTTCTCTAGGAATATCTAAATCACATAGACTGACATACCTAAAACTGAAATCGGAGTCTTCCAATATATAGTAGGGGAGGATTTATTCAGACTGCAGCAGACAACATTCTATTCTTTTTTTTTTTTTCTTCAGTGGAAATATGACTGGGCATGTCATGTGAGTCATCTGCTACATGTATATCATATCTGACTAAACAAGCACTATTAAATATGATTTTTCTTTATTAGAATCATATTTTATAAACAACGGAGAGGATAATATAGTTCCACTCCTTATGTAATATAAGTGACAAAATGGAGTCTTATTTTACGAAATGAAGCATGTTTCCCGCTTGTTTGCAACCTTTATTCTATTTTCATAATTCATATCATATCAGATTACAAAACCAATATTAAACATGTTTTTACTTTATTAGAATCATATTTTATAAACAATGGAGAAGATATACACGTAGTTCCACTCATATGTAATATCAGTGACGAAATGGAAATGGAACATGTTTCACCCTTGTTTGCAACTTTTATTATATAGTTTCATGATTTACAAAATGTAGGTGGCTGATTCACATGAAATTTGCAGCCTAATTTTCTCTGAAAAATAAAAATCTAAATTTTGTCTGCTGCAGTTGCAATTAGCACTTTAACTATTACCATTCTCAACAGACGACAAATTGGTGATTATCCCCATGCTTTTTTTAAATAAGCGATGGAGATACTATGAACACCTCCATCCATCCGAGCAAATGAATGGTCATATGTGGGGTAGGTATATCCTGGGTACTTTACATTGCTTTATTCCGTCTATAAACATCCAATAACCCATTGTAGTCGGGAGACCCGTAAAAGGGTAATTGGCAAACAGAGCAGACCCAGATCAGACGCCACAGAATGTGGCGTCTGATCAGGGTCTCCATTGTTTGCAAATAGTTAAGCCATTTTTCTCTAGGAATATGTAAATCCCATAGCCAGGCATACCTAAAACTGAAATTGGACTCTTCCAGTATATAGTGTGGAAGAGTCTATTCAGTATACAATGGGTTAAAAATGAGGGTTTTATTGGGTACTTATTTGTGCTGTTGGGTTTTACATTATTTTCCTAAGGAAATTTACACAGAGTACCCAATAAGTGTCCATCTGTTAGAATGTCCATCCCCTGTCATGCTATCTCCTCCTAAACCACAGGGCGGAATTCTGCCAAACTTGCTACATCATTTCCCCCTCATGGTAAAGGTGTGCAAGAGCAACATTATTTTTCTGTGCATCCGTCCATCTGTGTGTCAGTCTATTTGTCCATCACATTATCTCCTCCTAAACCACTGGGCAGAATTCAATCACTTCCCCCTCACTGTAAGGGTTTCTGACAGCAACATTATTTTTCCCATGTGTCTGTCCGTATATCTGTCAGTCATGCTATCTCCTCCTTAACCACGGGGCGGAATTTAACCAAACTTGCTCATGACCTCCCCTCATGGTAAGGGTGTGTGTGAGCAACATTATTTTTCTATGTGTCTGTCTGTCCGTGTATCCGTCTGTGCATCTATCAGTCATGTTATCTCCACCTAAACCACTGGGCAGCATTTAACCAAACTTGCTACATGTACATGACCTCCCTCATGGTAAGGGTGTGCAAGAGCAAGTCCCCCTGCATGTCCCTCAGTCATGCTATTAGCAACATTAGCAATGAGGGTGGGGATAAGAGACAGCGTGCCACTGACTGCATATTCTAGTATTTTACTCTTTTTTTTTTTTCCACACAGCAGGAGCTGACATTTCATGCAAATGTCTCCACCAAAGACAGTTTGCATGAAATGTCAAATTCTGTTTTCTGGGAAATATAAGAAAAACATTTCAAAATATCGTCTGCTAGAAATTACCCAGAGTGCTAAGTATTAAAGGTTAAACTATTTCTTCAACATTAAGAGGACCCTGATATTCTGGAGACCATAGAACATGCCTACATGTACATGTATGTCGCCTACAAATCCACAATGTTCCAGTTGCGGTTCCTGTTACACCTTTTTTGGTTAAAAAATTTCACTACCACATAGATTCACCGTAGACCAGGGTTTCCCAGACTTATATTTTGATTGTTTTTGTCCCAAAAAGTGAGTTCTGGGCCCTCTAAAGTTAAGGACAAGGGTCCTGAGTGAATGATATAAGATCAATTGAAACTTTATTTCAATTATTTATGGCTTTGTAATTTAACCTATTTGTGACCTAAAGGACAAGAATTATCTATATTTGGGCAATAGTTAACCTCTATAAAACAACAAACACTTAAAGCTTACTGAAGGGCCCAACAGTCCTGTTTGTGTTGAACAGCCGTCAACTCAATGGGGTCATGTCGAGTGTGGTCAGTTTACCTAACCACACTTTTACTGGACAGGCTTAGTCTTCTGATTGGTTAACCTGTATTGTGCACATTCTTATGCCAGAAACTGACAACTGCCCTTCTTGAATCAGAATTAGGGAGACCGTAGAAAATATTTCATGATCAATCTCCACGAAAGAATGTTGCCGACCCGGCCCCATAATTCCATATCAGGGAGTCCCCACTCAATTGGATACATTTTCCAACCCTGAGGGAAAACTCTGACAGACTGTGGTTCTTACCAGTGCATTAGCATAGCTCTAGATACCTTGTCCCTCTAAGCAGTTTTACAGTTTTAACCCTTGCCATGCTGAATAACATGCCACACCTCTTCTAATTTTCAGCCAGTCAGATTACTTGATCCAGGTTGTTGATATATATTCACATATTTAATGTTAAACAGTGCAGATACAGATCAGTTGGCTTCTTCAGAAGCCAACTGATCTGGATCTGCACTGTTTACAAAGGTAGAGTATAACAGGGTTCAGCAGGACCAGGGTTTACAGTTGTTTAAAGGCTGGTTTTATATTATATTTTTTCTGCGGGGGTGGGAGGTTATATATTTTTTACATATAATGCCCCAGTGTACCAAAGTATCAGATTCTGATATTCTCCAAAAACCCTCACTCAAAGCTTCAAGTACACAAGTATATGGCTTTGAGTTCTGACTTAATATGCTATTCTTTTTATTTTTATGTGTATCTGGGCAAAACCTTTTGTCTTAACTATATATACAGAAAAAGTTTTAAAAATTCCATTCTGTGGTTTAAAAGAATGAAAATTTCCCATTCTCTTCCAACATAAAAAAATGACGGCAAATTATGCAAAATTGATCAATGTTGATAGGGTAGGTAGTGTGGATGCAGGTTTTTAACAAGTTCTACTTGTTCAAATATCTGAAATTTTCATAACAATGTTATGGAACATCAATAATTTATAATCTGACAGTGAAGAAAAGCAAAGAATATTTATTTATATATAATATATATTGTTAAAAAAGATCATTTTGTGTGTGTGTGTGTGTAGGTGTGTGTGTGTTGGTGGGGGTCAGCGATCTGCAAATTTTTTTCACCAAAAATCTCACTGAAATATGCTGTAAAATGGGAAGAAAAACCTTGTAGCAAAACGTAATATGAATTATAACAAAATTTCTCACTGAAAATTCATAATCTGTCTCCAGTTTTGGCTGAATGGGATATTTTCACACATGACATTCTGAGCCAGAATTATCCCAGAAAAATTCCAGTTTAATATAGAAGTTGCACAGGACAGACCCATTTTGGGTTTTAACCCTTGTCCTGCAGAATAAATTAAGATGCCACTCCCACTTCTAATTTTCTGCCAATCAGATCACTTGATCCTGATTACTGGTATAAATTCACATACCTAATGGCAAACAGTGCAGATCAAGATCAGTGCCAACTGATCTAGATCTACACTGTTTGCAAAGGCATGGTACATTCGGTTTCAGCAGGGCAAGGGTTAAAATCCATTTTAAATACTTGCAAACAGAGCGGCAAAACATTAAAGCAGGGGTGTAAAATGCCACTCACACGCTCGCAACTGCGAGTAAATTTTAAGGCAGGACGAGTGAGATTTTCAGAATTTTCTTCATTTTTAGCATCTAAATGAAAAATTCAGACCATAAGGGCTAGTAAGTTTCCGGGGGATTTTACACCTCAGATTAAAGGCAGACACTTCTGGATAAGCTATTCTCAATCCAAATAAATTTTTCCATTTAAACAAAACGCCAAGGTAAAAATATCTTTCAAGTGTATGTTGAAAGCACAATTTTGTTTGTGTTGAGGTTTAACGACCCAGTGGGGTCAAGTCGAGCTTAGTCAGTTTACCTAACCACATTTTTACTGGGCAGGCTTAGTCCTCTAAGCTGTTTAACCAGTATTGTTTGCATTCTTTTGCCAGAAGCTGACAACTGCCCTTCTTGAATCAGCGGAAGGGAGAGAAGGACTGTAGAAAATATTTCATGATCAAATCTTCACGAAAGAATGTTGCTGTCCCGGAGGGGTTCAAATCCGCTACCTCGTTGAATGCGCATCCAGCTAAGCCACCAAGGCCACATTGAAAGCACAGTAGAAGTAAATCTGGTACTACAAGTACCTGAGATTAAGGTATGTAAGGGCCTGCAGCTGTACTATGGCATCGGGTATTGACTTGATCACATTGTGGTAACAGTTCAATTTCTCCATCGAGGCATAACAACATACTTCTTTAGGCACTTCATTGAGCCGGTTCTTGGATAAATCTGAAACAAATCAATACAAACTTCAGGGCCCAGTCGTTCAAAGCTAACGATGTCGTTAGTTAATGATTCGTTAAAATTTACATCGAGTGGTACGCAAATATGCTGAAATTTTTTGCTGAAAAAATGTGAGTAGCTTTTGCAGTGCAAAAGCTACTCACATTTTTTCAGCAAAAAATATCAGGATATTGTGTATTGAATCCGCTAAAACAGTTAACGAAATGACCCTAAACGAGCTCATTAAGCTAACGACGCTTTGAACGACTGGGCCCAGTATTTCCACTTACAATGAAAAATATTTTGTCTTTTGAGCTTCTCATGAATACATACAGTCGACTCTCGTTATCTCGAACTTCACGGGACCTGATAAAAATGTTCGAGTTATCAGTAGTTCGAGACAACCAAATTGTGACGTCATTGGTACGACGACTGTTCGCCTCTGTTCGCCAAACGTGCTTGGAAGGCACATGTATATGGCAATTTAAATAATTTACGCGTACTTCAGTTTGCATTGTTTCTGTTTGTTTTAGGAGATGCATTGGTTCTCTTGGAATAATATCATCAATAAATGTTGATAATAATAAATTTCAAACGTCTCTTGTTGTCTTTTAATATTCCTGCAAATTAGGATTTCCATTTGAGCTATAAACAAATTACTGGTTTCCGGGTTATGTTAGCTAAACGTTATGAACTGGTTTGGATTAGCTCCCTTCACATAGACGACTCGATAAAGAGTTGACTGGTTTCCGCTTTTGCATAAAACGCTTACAATGTTAAGTGGCAGCTGTAAGCTAGTTTGGATTATTATCTCCCCTGGCATAAACGAACCATCTCAGCGCGGCAAACTGTAGATCCTGCAGAGAAAGCTCGTTATGAACCATCTCATCTGGAGCTACACTATTTGTGCGGGTATCCATACAAGTCTACAGGGTCGGAAGGGTTAACATCAGTACCCACGTGTAAATCGTCTATTTGAGGCCGTGCACGACAACTCCTATTAGAAAACTGTGCGACTGTCAAAGACTCGGATCAGCCTGCACGCCCACGAATTTTCCATTATATGCATGAGCCTTATTTGGGCTTACCAAAGAGCACCGCCTGACCAAAGAGTAACAAGCGAAGATTCAGACTTAGCTAGCCTGATCAATACAGGCTGATCTGAGTCGGAACCTGTCGCGCACTGACTTTTCTTGAAGACACTCATATCATTCAGACGGGCAGTACTCAATAGTGAAGAGCATATCTAAACAATAAATTAAAGAAACTTCGTTGATTAATCTTCCATAACACTATTCTGAGCCGCTTTTTATCTTACAAATCAATGACACCAGACGGTGTTGAGCGCCGCGTGTCAAACCTGACTCGACACGCACGTAATTTCATAATTACGGATTTTAGACATTGTTTGTGTTGTTTGTAATTACCTGGTCAAAGGGGAAAATTAAACTATTGATTTATTTATCAATGGCCTATTATGATTTTCATAAACTGAGAGACGGGCGGCGCCGCATCTTACATTTTGTTTTCCATCGTCATGGTCCGAGTTCGAGATACGCGGTAGTAAAAACTGTGAAAAATAGGTTCAGGGACTGAAAATGATGGACGAGATAGCCGAAGTGTCGACATAAAAGTAGTTCGACATACGCGAAGCTGAAATACAATAAATACATAGTGAAAATAATCGGGACTTAGAAATCAGTTTGACATAAGTGATAGGATCGAGATAAGAGGGGTCGAGATAACGAGAGTCGACTGTATATGTCTGACAGTGATTGCACTGTCAAAATCAGGAAGTCCCAGGACTTCCTAGCTCCAACATCTGGAAGTCCTGGTGATCAAATTTTTTTCACTCTCTTTCAGAAATTCAACCTCAGTTTTTTTAAACTCTCATTTATGGAGTAAAACCACCATTCTTAAGCTATTTAACACATAAATTCATTTTAAATTTTTGTTATAAATGACCAAATATCTTTAAAAGTTGCGAGTCCCAGACTTCCCTTAATGCAAGCACTGAATTGTCACAGTCTAAATAGGAATTTAGCCTGATCCAAACTCTGGCTAGACAAAATAGGTTCTCGGTTTGGACTAGACCAGATAGCAGTACTTATCTAGCGTAGCCAGATTCTAGATCTGGATAAACTCTCTTTCAGTCCAAATAAAAATTCTTATTTGGCTTGGCCAATTCCACATCTGGCTAGGCCAAATAGGAATCTCGGTTTTCGTCATAAAATAATTTAAACATTTTCCAACCTGCCACCCTTTTTTAAAAATTTCATGTAACCTGAAACATACATACATACATGTAATTTTATTGGCCTCACCGCATTTTAAAGTAGATCACTGTTACATTGATGTCAAAAATTGACAAAAGGTGTCGTATTTAAATACCTGCAGCTGAACATATACCCAAATGACAAAAGTAAGACGTTACTGTGTGGTAATTATGTAGCTATTTGTTTATTGTCATTTTCATTTATAATAAATAAGTTTCTTGCCAGCATACAGCTGCATTGATAGTATAGCCATCTAGACAAACAGAGAAGGCTCTGATATGTGCAGTCAGACTGATCTGGGTCTTCGCTACATGTAAGTTACATGTATTCAAAACGCATTCTATACCTGATATTTATTTTAATAACTTATGGATAGGGCAAAGAAAATGCACACATTCACCCAATTTCCATGGTGTTTTGAGGTATGAGACATTACATTTCAGAACTTTTGCTTTGTTACTCCCCACTATCGACCAGGTCCAGCTGTATAGCTGTGGTGCCAAACAGTTAAAGCCAGACTGTTAAATTTCCCCAAAATTGCAGGGGTCACCAAAAAATTGCTTTTCTCATGCCCCACAAAATAAAAAAAACCCTAAACCGAAAATCCAGACTTTGGGCCGAAACTTCTTGAAAAGCTTCACTTGTAAATTGAAAAAAAAATCTGGCTCGATCTGACATGGTCCAAATATCGACCAAAAGCCTGGTCACTGATGGTCAGGGTTAGGTCAGTTGAGAGATCATAGTAAGCATACCTTTATCTGGGATATTTGCAGATGGTTAGGGTAAGATTAGGTGGCTGTCAGATTCTTAAGGTGCTCCTACTACTGTGCTTTCGACATCTTTCAAAAAGTCGTTTTTTTGCTCGGCGCTTTAAACAGAAGAAGTAAATTTGCAAACATTTGTCATGATTTAATGCAAAACCATTTGTCATAATTACCTATGTGCAAAAAGTTTTATTCTAGTCAGTGGTTTTTAAAAAATCCAATATTTTCACTTTTTCCCCATAGTAAAAATGAATGAAAATTATGCAGAAATTTGTAGGGTAGGTAACTTGGAGGCAGATTTTCGACAAGTTCTGCTTGTTCAATTTTTCTGAAATTTTCACAATATTTTTGTGAAACATCAATAATTCAAATTCAGCAAAGAAAAGTAATATTTACTAAAACAAAAAAATTCAAAAAATCACATTACTATAGAAATTGCATAGGTCAGACCAACTTTTGGTGATAAATTTAATTTTAGGGTACATATTTGAGAACAAAACACAGAAACAGAAAAGAAAAATGGTTTCTGATAAGATATAGTCAATCAGAACAAAATATTTTCATTTAAGATACAATGCCAAGCAAACAACGTCTTTCCAAGAGATGTCGAAAGGACAGTAGGTCAGCACACTGGCTGCTGATCAACAATATTTGAAGGTATAGTATCAAAATCTTCTATAGGATAATAAATAATGGTAGAGCACTTACTTTTACACCTGTGTTTTGTTGTTTTTCTTGTCCAGAATGAATTTTCCACAAAACGCCACTTCGCCGTTAATTAGAAATAATGTCCCTTTACAACATCCAGAGCAGACAATTCCTGACACCACATGATTCTAGAGAAAATTGCTTTTGTTTTTCTTAAAACATACAGTGCACCATTCACCTCACCCTACGGATTCTACGGAAACATTCGGTTGCGTTCGTGTCATCTGATTGGACGAATTTTTTTACTACGGATTGTGGCTACATCAAGTATTATGGCTTCTTTGACTAGTGAACAAATGTTTGCTGACGAAAGGATTCTGGAGGGACACAACATCATTCTGACAGGTCAAGCTGGCACAGAAAAATTATTTCTATTACGAGATGTGGCATTAACAATAATATTCTATTATATTCTGCCGAGATTTGTCCCGATTAAAATATGGATAATACGAATCACCTTTTGAGCGAAAGCAAAAATATCGAAACTTGTTAGAGAGTTGAAATAATAGAAAGTACAACTGTTGTACATTACCATTGTATTATTTCAACAGGATTCGCCATTTTAGGTAGGGTTACATTCATGAGTAAGTTCAGATCACAAAATATTGTTTGTAATGTGATTTTTCTTTCTTTGTTTTCAGTCTGTTTCACCTCTATTTTCTTTTTGCAATGCGTAAAACACAGCACTTTTTGAGTCGTCCAATCAAAAACGACTACTAGATAAGCCGAGATTTTCCATAGGGTGAGGTGAATGGTGCACTGTACGTTTTAAGAAAAACAAAAGCAATTTTCTCTAGAATCGTTTGGTGCATTACGAAAACACGCCTATTCAAATATATAGAAAAGTTCACCTCCAAAAACTGAAAATTTTCAGATAAAAAATTTCTGATATTTTTCATATTTCTGCTCAAAACATAGATTGTACCCACAATCTATGTTTTTGAGCAGAAATAAGGAAAATAATGTATACCCCTTGAAACCCCAGTTTTACTATATAAAAGTGGGGTATAAAGGGGTCAAAATTATGTAGGCATGTTTTCGTGATGGTCAGGAATTGTCTGCTCTGGATGTTGTAAAGGGACATTAATTCTAATTAACGGTGAAGTGGCGTTTTGTGGAAAATTCGTTCTGGACAAGAAAAACAACGAAACACAGGACAGTGTAAAAGTAAGTGCTCTACCATTATTTATTATCCTATAGAAGATTTTGATAATATACCTTCAAATATTGTTGATCAGCAGCCAGTGGGTCAGCAGAACACTCCCGGACAGGGTTCCAATGAATTCAAATTGTGCCATTGTTAGTTAACTTTTTTGACTGTGATATGGTCAAGAGATTAATCTCCCTGTTTCCAAACTCTGATAAATAACTGTCATCTGACCTGTTAGGGTAACCAAAGGATAAAAGCAAAGAAAGGATGAACTGGATGCATGGTTTATGAAAGAGCAACCAGGATGTAGTGGCTCTAAAGCAAGATCAGAAAAAAGAGAACATGGTATATATATTATTTGTACAAGGTGGAAATGGAACAGTAAGCTATAAGTCACTTTAAAATCTTAATACAAGTTGCTTGTCCTGAAAATTTAAGGATGGTGATTCATGACGGTTGATGAAGTTGCGACAAAAACAAACCGACCTGTAGATATCGTGTCCACTAAATCGTATTTAGATGCTAATTTCGGATACTCGCGTAACTTCCTTCCACACAATAGAATTTCTCCTGTATGCTGTGCATCCTCAAATACGCGTTCTATCGGTTTGGAGAGAGCTGTAGGACTTTGAGTGCCAGCTCCGTGATAAGTTGTCGCCATTTTCTGGCAGCATTTCGATAACAATGCGCATGTGCAGACAGGTGCCCGGTAGAGTTCACTTCCGTATTCATCTGGTACTCGGTTTCAGTGTTCGGTTCGAGGTTTCATGGTCTAAGGGAAGTAATGAAAAATTGTTTTTGAAGCAAGGCCGGATTGGTTAGCTCCCATGATGTTTAGTGGATTACATCCAGGAGATATGGTTTACTTCAGTTAATAACATGCATAAGTTACTCAATGTTTCTGTTACAACTGAGATGTTATTTGATATGAGTTCCAAGTCTTTTAAAGGCTCCATATCCCTCAAAAATAGACCTTTTATTGTCCAAGAAAGGTTTAATAAATTGATACATGGTATTAATACAATCATAAAATGTGGCACCTGACAGCCTGTAAAATTTCAGTTAGTCCCTCGTTCTTGAAATGAAATGTTTTTTTTTTTTTTTTGTTTTTTTTTTTTATCGTATGTCTGAATTAATGTTGCCAACATTAATTCAAATATATGATAAAAAATTATTTCAGTTTTGATTCAGTTCAAAACCGAGTGACTAACTGAAATTTTACAGGCTGTCAGATGCTACATTTTATGATCGTATTGATACTATATATCAATTTAGTAAATCTTTCTTGGATAAAAAAAAAAAAAAAAATGCCTATTTTTGAGGGATATGGAGCCTTTAAGAAGTTTATAAAAATGTTACTTTTAGACAGATATAAAAGATTTTGGGCAGATTTTCGAGTTAATAATACAGATGGAAAACTAAGGACATATTTTACTTTCAAAGATCATTTTCGATTGATCATTATTTAAATGTTATTAAAATTTTGACAAAAGATCCTTAACTAAATTTCGAATAAGTGCTCATCAGCTAAAAGTGGAACAAGGGAGATTCTCTAAACCACCTGTTCCTGTAGATAATAGTGATCAAAGATATTGAGGATGCATTTCATTTTATAATTAAGTGCCCAATATATGATGTTATTCGTAATCATTTCTTTTAAGTAGTTCAGAGACATTGTATATATGAACTTTTATTCATTAGAGGATAAGTCAAAGTTCAATAAGTTGCTATCAAATACTGATGATATCATAATAACTCGGCTTTCTAATTTTATACATGTATATGAATCATGTGCTATCCGTGCATCGCATTAACTAGAGAGTCATTATTCCATTCAATCTGGATCCCTGAAATACATTTTTTTGGTAAAGGAGAAGTTTTCGGGGGTGCACATTAAGATGGTTTTTAAATAAAGTTTTTCTTTCAGACGTAGAGCTATAACTATTTTATATGGTCCGGTTGATGTGATGTGGTTTGCTACTCAGTTATGTGCATCTGGAGGCTGTAATGCTCTTGACAAAGTATCCATACGGGTGCCCTGTTGTGCATTTCCGATATCGACAGGTACAGCTGGGCACTCATATAAATGCTCTTGTCATGATATGCTCTTACTGGAGTTGATTATAGTTTTATTACTTTTCCTGTTTGACATTTAATCATTGTATGGAGAATGTTCCCCCAAGATTCTCTGCCCTTCTAATGGGCCCTTAACTAGAAATAAACACATTGTCATTGCAAAGCATTAGATATGCAATGGCATTATATATATATATATATATATATATATATATATATATATATATATATATATATATATATATATATATATATATATATAATGCCATTGCATATATATATATATATATATATATATATATATATATATATATATATATATATATATATATATATATATATATATAATGCCATTGCATATCTAATGCTTTGCAATGACAATGTGTTTATTTCTAGTTAAGGGCCCATTAGAAGGGCAGAGAATCTTGGGGGAACATTCTCCATACAATGATTAAATGTCAAACAGGAAAAGTAATAAAACTATAATATATATATATATATATATATATATATATATATATATATATATATATATATATATATATATATAAGCATTAGATACGCAATGGCATATATATATTTGTTATCATATTCTTATTTTCTATCATTTCAAACTTTTATCTGAATCTTTAAATTTTTATATTGATGTTTAATTCAAAATTTGATTCGTGCCCATTTTATATGTACATGTTGTGTTGATTTTACCAAATAAACATCAATCAATCAAACAATCAATCAGGCACATCTACTGAATGTTTGGCGTTCCTCTATACACGACTCACCAAAGGTATCAGACTGTTCGACTCATTCTCGCATTATCGACACACACACACACACACACACACACACACACACACACACATACATGAGAGAGAGAGAGAGACTAATATTTTTGTAGCCCCACTAATATTCCTGATTTTTGATCCTAGTGGTAAACCATACAAAAATTGTATCAGTGTTAGTTTATTCGTTGATATGATATAAGATGTGAAGTTAAGGCTTGCTATCCGTCTAACCTGAAATACAGAGCTGTTATTCATTACCTATTATTCAATCAGACCAACATCTATTTCTGATTGTTCTTCAAATTTCTTATTTTTGAAAGGGAAAACAGACAAGGGAATACGAAATATCTTGGAGTAGCTTGTAGAACATGGTCACTTCTGCATTGGCGCTTCTACTCTCCAGTGTCTCTCATCCTAATTCCTCAAGCATGTCTGTCACGCTGCTTGTATTCCTGTCTCGGGTGGTGGTGGTGGTGTGTGTGTGTGTGTATGGGGGGGGAGGGGGGTACTCTGAATTTTTGCCTGTTACATAGGCTAGGACTATTTTTTTTTGGCTTTAGAATCTTGAATTTTACTATTGTTTTGGATTTGGAGGAAATGTGGCTATTTTTGGGGGGTATTAGCCATTTGCAGGTATTTTTTGGGGGTCACTTTCAAAACTGACTATTTTTTGGGCCTAACGAAATTCTCGGTATTTTTGGGATATTGTAAGAATCGGGGTTAGAACCTTCCGTTGAACTGTTAGTTGTTTTTATTTAGTTTTAACAGCTATATTTCTGCTGTGCATCAGTTCAATGCCATTAAAGGTGGATTGGGTGGCCTAGTGGTTAGCGCACTCGACTTTCAAGCGGAATATCATGGGCTCGGGTCGAGACAGTTTTCAGACTATTAGTGCGCCTAGCTCATATTCAACGTGCCCTGGGTTGAGTATAAAGTGGACAGGGCGGCGCTTGGTGACAGACAGCGGCATCAAGTGTGCATAGATGATCCATGAAAGCAAGGCTGTACAAATACATGTACATAACAATCGCCGCTGCATCTATGTGCAACGTGCCTGGTAGCGTTGAAAATCCGCACAACAGCAATGCCATTAAGTTAAAATGGAGCTACTGTTGGAACTGTTTAAAGCACTTATATTACCAATACAACCATTATACAGGAAAAGTAAATGAAAACTACACTTTTATGAAAAAAGAATGCAAGGGGAATATTTTTTAGGGGCCGATACTTTTTTGGGTATGCTGATATACTGGATATTTTTTGTTTTTGAGTATGGTTGATATTTTTTGTGTGTGTGGAGGGGCGGGGGGGAGGAGGGGGGGGGGGAAGCGGGGCGTAAACACTAGATGCTGGGGCCAAGCCTATGTAGCAGACAAAAGTACCCCCTCCCCGCACCCCCGCCCATGGGATTCCTGTATTTACAGGTAGCATATCTTGCAGCATACCTCTGCACCATTTCCACTTTTCGCCTTTCCTGAACAATGTGTGGACTCCAGACTATGACGCAGTATTCAAGGTTTGGTCTGACGAGGGTAAAGTAGGCTGATGACTTGGTGTCACTGATGAAGGTTCGAGGATTCTTATGCAGAAATCCAAGCATACAGTTGGACTTTATCACAGTTCTGTCAGCGTGTTGATTCTAGTTAGGTTTTGAGTGTATGTCTACACCCATACATTTCGTACGCGAAACTGTCAACCATTACATCGCTGACTCTGTATCTGGTTCTTGAACTGGACAGACAAAACTGACCTGGAGGTATGTATAACATTACATTTGTACGGGTGAAATGCCATTTCCATTTTCTTTTCCAGGCAGCCAGTTGCACCATATCATCTTGTAGTTGGTGACAGTCTTGCTCTGAGCGATCTCTCTGCAAACAACACGGTCGTCAGCGAATAATCTTGTGTCCGGGAAATCGTTAATGTAAGAAGGAAGAGGAGTGGCCCTAGTACCGTACCTTGGGGTACCCCGCTAACTGCTGGAACTTTGTCTGATGTGGCCCCATCGACGATCACTTGCTGACATCTGTTGTGGAGAAATGAGGTAATCCATTGGTGGACTTGACCCCTTTACCATAATAGTCAAGACTTGCAAGTAGTCTCTGATGTGGTGCCCTAACAAAAGCTTTAGAAAAGTCCAGTATCAGTATATCATGTTGTTTGCTCTTGTCCAATGCTTGAATTAATTCGTGCACCTATGTGAATAGCTGGGTCACAACTTCGTCAGGCTCTAAACCCGCGTTAGCAGTCTGTAAGAATCTGATGGCCATCCAGATATTTCATAATGCTGCTAGTTACCAACATGCTTTAGCAGATTATAAAACAGGTTTGTCAGAGACACAAGGCGGTAGTTACTGACTCTAAATCTGTCACCCTTCTTGAATATTGCTGTCACATTTGCATTCTGCCAATCCTCGGGTACTGTTAAACAGTCAAGGGATTATTTTTTTAAATATGGCGCTAGATCCTTTGCCAAACGACGAGAGTAGATGACGTAACCACGGTCAGGAAACTTCATAATCGGAGCCAGTGGCTCTGATAAGCAAATGCTATGTGCGTCTTTCGGAGCACGTGCGGCTCTGAATATAGCGGCTGAAAAAAAAAGTAAACAAAAGAGGTAGGTCAGTCACTCTTCGAAAGAATCTGTTTTTGTGGGGTAGTTTTTCTCAAAAAGGAGAAATACATGCTGCTCTCAAGTCTTTTAACAGTTTTCTTACCTAATAGATAGTTTGTAAATGTGTACGATCTCGTCTGAAAAACATAAACTTTTAAGTCAGACTCACCATGCAAATATTATTTTTTTAACTATTTAGCTTAATCCTGTTTTGCATGACTTCGTACAGAAAGCTACGTTTTTAGATACAAGTATATAAAAGTGGGTGGGTAACTATGTATCATGAGGAGTAGAGACATATCTAAATACAAAATGATGTCTAAGGTGATAACTTAGCAACTTTCCAATTTCAAAAATGTCTTTTTGAAGTAGTTTTCATGCATACATTTCAATAAGAATGTAAGCTGTCTTATTTCAAAACCCATGTTCAGAAGACCATGAAAAGTAGGTCAGTGTCATTAATTTAAAAAAAAAAGACCTGTCCAAGAGATGCTACTCTGGTTCAAGTTTCTTAACTTAAAATCAAAATGGATCAAAACTGTGAAATATACCTGTTTTTTTAATTATATATGTGTGTTCATTGGCGTGTGAAATTAGGTCAAATTCATATTTTGAATGTATCAATAGATGGATATTTGCGATGAAGAAATAACCCATATGGCATACTTCTAGAAAGAACAATTCCTTAGAAAGCTAAAACAAAAATAAAATTTGTGAGACAAAAAATCTTGAAACATGAATTGGTCGATATGATACTCTAAAACTTATTCCAAACGCCATTCTTGTAATTATTTATGGTGTTTGGTTATCACCTTAGATTTCATTCTGAGTGTTTATGGAAGAAAAGTATCTACGTCTAGATCGCTTGTTCAGAGATTTAAAACATTATGTATGTATGTCTCTATCCCCTATCATACATAGTTAACCCTACCGCTAAAACGAGACCACAAACATTGCACTTGTGACGTGATCGATTTCATCGCATATCTTGAAACAGAAAAATCCACGTAAATCCACTACCAGAGACCATAATCAGTTTCTGTGCTTGTTTTGATAAGGTTGTACGTCCCCGTCAAGACATTTAGAGCAAAAATCAACTGTTACAGCATAGAATAGATGTCCAAAGATCAGAAAAGACAAACATTGCTGGAAGGCTTCAATACTCGCAACTGGACAGAGGCTGTCTTTTATTTGCAAACATTAGGCCTCAGCTATCAGAGCTGACCGATATATTCAGAGCCGCCCTATGCATCAAGTTTGCCAGTATAAATGCCTTGTTTTTTGCTACACACGCTGAGCCTATCCTGGTTTTTGTCAGAACAATGAAATGGAACACGATAGCAACTTGCCAATTTAAAGGGGCCCTTTTTGCAACACTCTATATTTTTTTTTCACTGTTTCATATGACGTAGGTTACCCGCTGAATATGTACACCTATATTTCCTAATAATATACTGTAACCATTTTATAAGACGATCCATTTTAAGACGGTTTCGGATATAAGACGGCTGAAAGGTGGTCCCCAAATGCGATGTAGCCAAACAAAAATGTATAGATTATATAGAAAATGGCCATTTATGGTCATTTTTCTATATAATCTATACATTCTTGTTTGGATACAACACGGTTGTTTGGCGGGCGGGTTTTGCTTTGGATCTCAGCAATAGTGCTATAAAGAGGTTGTGGTTTATACGTAGAGTAAAAGCAGAGGTGTGCAAGGGTCTACATTATTAGGCGAATTTCTATAATTTTTGAGTATTTAAACCAGATTTTTTATTTTTTATTCTTGCAATATTTTCCTTGCATAAACCAGTCTTGGTCCTGTTTTTTTTTTTTGTGTGTGTTCTGGCTTCAGATCGCCATTGAGCCCTCTGCTTTGTTTCATCACAGTGTTTGTGATAATACGTGTTTCTCTGCGATGCTTCACAGATGACCCCTATACTGACCGAACATACCTTTGCAATTTGGAGCTGCATCAGAATTAAGGACGAGGTTTTTCGCGAGTAAAACAAGTTTAAGTCTCCTTCCCACCCCACCCCCACCCCCCGCCCTGGACCCGTCCCCGCCCCAGTGGTCTATACTGCTGTCAGTTCCAAGGCGGATATTCTGATGCTGATCATTTTCGTTGTAATCCTAACAGACTGTCCACTTTGCTGTCTGTTTTCATGTCATGATGCTAGCAAGTGTTGTCTGTTTTCATGTCATGCTGCTAGCATGTGTTATCTGTTTTCATTTCATGATGCTAGCATGTGCTGTCTGTTTCCATGCCATGATGCTAGCGCGTGCTGTCCTTTTTCATGTCATGATGTTAACATGTGCTATCTGTTTTCATGTCATGATGCTAGCATGTGTCTGTTTTCATGTCATGATGTTAGCATGTGCTGTCTGTTTTCAAGTCAAAATGCTAGCGTGTCTGTTTCATGTCATGATGCTAGTGTGTGCTATATGATGCTATCATTGTGGTTGTCTTCTTCAATGGCTGCTCATTTTGCTTTCTGTTTTCTTTCGGTTTGTATTATTGTCCTGTTTTGAAGCTGCAGCAGGAGACAGAGATGATGTTTTGCGCGAGTAAAACTGGCCTGCTCTACCCCCCTCCCCCCCCCCCCCACACACACACAAACACACTCCAGCAGTACCCCTTACCCACCGCTGCGTAGGAAGTTTTTTCTACTGACCGAGCCAAGGCGGTTCCTCTGTTGCAGTTCTCTTTTTCGTTGGTGCGTCGGTGGTTTCACATGTGGTGTTTATTTTGTCATTATTTGTTTCTCATCTTTCTTTGCACAATGCTGTATTCACTGTAATATTGTGTTCACTGTCCGTGTCCCAGAAGTGCGTCGTTTCGTTGTTTTCCCCGTCAACCGAGCAAAACATTCCTTATTAATACTGCATGATCGAACACAAAAAATCAATGATGTCGTCATAAGTGATTCGCTGCGCAAGAAAGGGCTATTTTGCTATATGCGAACAGCGAAGGCCCAGATCAGTCCAGATCAGTCCTGCGCCTCCACGCAGCCTTCTCTCTTCGTCAGTTACTTTTCAGTATCCGTTTACTTTTTATACTGGCAACGAAGGTCCAGATCAGACTGTGCGAATGCACAGTCTGATCTGGGCCTTCGTTGCCTACATATAGTACAATGCCATTTTTCCTGCGCTGAGAACTGGACAAAAAGTGGGCTTGCTGCACACGCAAACAGCGAAACTAATGTGCGCATCTTAGGAAAAGAGCTCTCGCGTTTGTAAATAAAGAAGGGTCCGGACCGCTTTTACTTATTAGAAAAAAATGGAAATTTTTAAAATGACTGGAAAAAATGCTACAAATTTGACTGATTTGAGTAAAATGAGGGTTGAAAAATGAAAAATATTTATAAAAAAGCAAAAATAAAAGTACATGTAAACAAAAATCTCAAAAAAAAAAAAAAAAAAAAAAGTAGAAACTTATCCAAGAAAATCGGATTTTTAAAAAAAGAATGAAAACAAATTATGTTGTGCCTTGGACCCATCAAAACCAATGATGGGTCCGAGGTTGTGCGTTACTGGTCACCATGCATATCATTTCTGTGAAGTTTAATGGAATCTCATTAACCTTTACAACTGTCTGGACAACTTCAGCAGATGATAAATTGATGATAATCTTTTCTTACTTTTCCCAGAAAATTGGCTCTGTCATTTTATGACAATTGTCTCCAAAGGACAATTTGCATGGAATGTCAACGCCTATTTTCTGAAAAAAAAAAAGAAAAAATAAGAACAAAAATGTCGATAAGCAGTGTTTATTAGATCCGCCCCCCCCCCCCCCCCCAACACACAAATACACAAACACACACACACACACACACACACACACACACACACACGAAGCATTAATTTCATTTACAGGCAAAATATTGAGCGGAAACGAAATTTTGACAATAACCAAGGGCCATAACTGTGTTGTAAATTTGCTAAGATTGACGCATAACAATCCAAACCGAGTCTGGTTAACATCCATGCATATGCAAAATTTGGTCAAATATCATCAATCTGATTCCAAGATATTGTGCGGAAACGAAATTTGACAATAACCAACGGCCATAACTGTGTTATGTACGTGTATTTGCGAAAACTGACGCATAACAATCCCAACATAGATATGGTCAACATCAATGCATATGAAAAATTTGATCAAATTCAATGTATTTATTCACAAGATATTGAGCGGGAACGAAATTTCCAAAATAGCCAAGGGCCACAACTTTGCAAAAATCGACGTGTAACATTCCCAACCTAGATCTGATTAGGTCAATGCATATGCAAAATTTGATCAAATTCTATCAATTCGTTCAGAACAATAACCACGGGCCATAAATATGATGTAAATTTGCGAAAACTGACAGGTAACATTCCCGACTTAAATTTGGTTAAGGACAATGCATATGCAAAATTTGATCATATTCATCGATTTGTTCAGAATATATTGAGTGCAAAAGAAATTTTGGCAGTAACAAAGGGCCAATACTCTGTTGTAAATTTGCGAAAATTGATGGGTAATTGTTCCAACCTAGATTTTGTTAAGGTCAATGCATATGCAAAATTTGATCAAATTCCATCAATTTGTTCACAAGCTATTGAGCGGAAAAAAATGACAATAGCTAAGGGCCATAACTCTGTTGTAAAGGTAGATCTGGTCAAGGTCAATCTATATGCAATTTTTTTGGTCTAATGCCATCAAATAATTCTCAAGATATTGAGATGAAACGGAATTCTGACCATAATCAAAGGCCATAACTCTGATATACCTAACAATCCCAATTTATATCTGGTTATGGTCAATTTTTATGCAAAATTCGATCAATTTCCATTGTTTCGTTCAAAAGATAATGAGCGAAAACGAAATTTTGACAATAACCAAGGGCCATAACTCTTTTGTAAAATGGCGAAAATGGACGCGTAACAATTTCAACCTAGATCTGGTCAAGGTCAATGCATATGCAAAGTTTGATCAAATTCCATCGATTCGTTCACAAGATATTTATAAGAAACGAAATCTGATGATAACCATGGCACTAATGGATCTGTTCTAAATTTACGAAAATGGACGCGTAACAATCCCAACCTAGATCTGGGTAAGGTCAATGCATATGCAAAATTTGATCAAATTCCATCAATTCATTCACAAGATATTGAGCGGAAACGAAATTATGACGATAACCAAGGGCCGTAACTGTGTTAAAAACCCCAACCTAAATCCGGTCAACATAACTGAATATGCAAAACTTGGTTTAATTCTATTTATTTGTTCTCAAAAAATTGAGCGGAAACAAACTCAGACAGACGGAACCACGTACAATCTGAAAACAGTATACCGCCCCACCCCTTGCTTCCACCCCTATCATAATGCAACATCTTTTAAGAAAGGGTTAACATTTTAAAGAAAGAGAATAATAGCTTAAATTTTAATTGATTAGAGAACTCCAAGTGGGCTGTATGGCCTAATGGTCAGTGTTCTCGTTTTGCAAGTGGAAGGTCATGGGTTCGAATCGTGCTCGGGTCGAGAAAACTTTCAGACCATAAGTACAGCTAGCTCATACTTGATGTGCCCTGGATTGAGTATAAATGGATAGATTGGCCCTTGGTCACAGACAGCGTCGCCAGGGACATCCATGAAAACAATATTGTACATAACACATTCACCACTGCCGTCATGTACCTCGGGTGTCTTATACCGTTTAAATCTGCATATCAAACATGAGAAAACCCCATACCCATCCAGACCATCACAGATTCCAGCGAAAAATCCTGAAAACAAACATGGAATTGCTTGAACAAATTGCGTAGATGGACATGCTGTTTTGGGCTTCTGCTTTTCGGATATACATAACACCCTAAAATAGCGTGCTCGCCCTGTCCCACTCGGTTCTACAAAGTTCACAATGTAGACTGTGTCACGAAAAGGGGGCCTTTGAGGAATATTCGACCAAGAAACTCCTAGACCAACCTGAGCATCTTTGCACTCTTTTCAGGACATTAAAGGTTCTTGGTTTACGCCATACTGTCTTATGATACGGGAAGCGGACATCGAAGGGCTTGGTCAGCCTGCGCGGATGCGCAGGCTGCCCAAGCCCTTCGCTGTCCGCATATGTCCCATAGATACATTTTCTCATCGCAGATTAGATCTTGCGTATAAGAGACCAGGAGGTCGCGGGTTCAACCCCCGCCGAGATCGGCAACATTCTTTCGTAGAGATTGATCATGAAATATTTTCTACGGTCATTCTCTCCTTCCGCTGATTCAAGAAGGGCAGTTGTCAGTTTCTGGCGAAAGAATGTGCACAATACTGGTTAACCGCTTAGATGACTAAGCCTGCCCAGCAAACGTGAGGTTAGGTAAATTGACCGCGCTCGACATGACCCCATTGGGTTGACTGGGCCGTAAAACCTCAACACAAACAAAATCTTGCGTATAAATTTATTGTACCATCATAAGCCTGAGCTGCGCATTAGAAGAAAATGTCCTTTCTAGGCTTATGTGGATAGAGGGCCCAGATCGACCTGAGCATTCGAAGTGTGATCAGAACCTACACTGTTCCCTTAAAAGGGCACTCGAGATGTCTGTCAGAATATCTCGATGCGGAGCAAATATCCTTTTTAGATTGTGCGGTTTTCGCCGGGTGATCTGAATCTCTTTTACTCGCACAGGCCCCGAAAGCCCCTTTTCTCAGGATAGGGCCCAGTTAACCTTTACCACTTACTAGGCATACGCAGCAGACGACAAACTGATAACATTTTTCTTATTTGCCCAAGAAAATAGGCTTTGACATTTCATGCAAATTGTCTCCAAAGGAGGCAATTTGTACGAAATTTGAAAGCCTATTTTCTGGAAAAATAAGAAAAATGTTTCAAAATGACGTCAGTTGAAATTTTACCCATAGTGCTAAGCGTTAATTAGGTACGCATGAGCACTATAAAAGAGCTAGCAAGCATTACCAGGATCCTAGCTCCATTGCCACGTTGAGAATTATACCAAATTAACCGGAACCGAGCGAGCTGAATTAAAGGAGAAAGGATGTGCGTCCCAGATGGGGCAAATTCTTTCCTTTAAGAGTAGCTCCTATTTTTAATCGGTTTCAGATACTAGGGAAACAAGTTCCTGTCTACAAAAGTTCTCTCCCTTTGCGAAATGGCGTAAAATTCTTCTGGGAATATCCATTCGCCTGAAATCGCAGCAGACGATATTTTACAATGCTGTTTTCCTATTGATCCCAGAAAAAGGAAATTATATTCCTTTCAAACAAAGGACTTCTTTGGAAAATTGTGAACGACACGTGAAAACTTGGTAATGAATTAAGAAATAAAAAAAGTGATATTTTTTTTTTTTTCTTAGCAATGTGTAGGAATCGGTCATATAACCTTAGAGAATAATTCTGTAAATTTGGGATACAAAATAACAGTGTTCGGAATATTTTAAAGATAAAAATATTTGGATGAAGAGTTCATATATATAAGAATTCATACAGATTTTTCTTATTAAATATTTTAATTTATTTCACGAAAAGCCAGGTACTGTTGTCTAAACTAGCAAAACCCTTTTTTTTTTTTTTAAATAATAGTTTAAATATAGTCAGAGGTTTCGTTATCCGGACGTCCCATCCCAGCAAACACATAGCGTCCTAACAACGTCGTCGTGTAGACGTCGCTGCAGAAGGTTGTGTGTTTACAATGACGTTTATCCAAAGTCGCATTAACGTCGATGCAACATCATGACGTTGCATCGACGTTGATGCGAATTTGTATAAAAATCAAGTGCTCACTAGGTGCATCGACGTTGATGTCATCAGGCTGCTGGATATATGACGTTGCATCGACATTGGTGCGACGTTGTATGAACGCCAAATGCCCGCTGGGTATTTCAGAAAACAATGATATACACAGAACAGCAGGCAAAAGAAAATCAGTCTAGGGTTAAGAATAAAATATGTATATGTATAACGTCATAGGAACACTGTGTTACGTTTGAAGACAATGAGTTAATTTTAATAAAAAAACTGTCATGTATGTCATACATAGATTGGGGATTTTAATCTTGTTTCTGTGTTCGGAAACACTCGGTGCCAAGGAAACTGCCAAGGAAAGGGCAGCTGCCAGGAATCATTTTTCAAAGAAAGTCGCTCTTCAGCCTTTCCGGTCGTTTCATTCTCTGAGTCGGACTAAATGCATTCATGAGTGTAAAACTCGTAGAAATTGTGCGTACATAAACTATAAAGACGCGTACAAGGTATGCTATCTTTTGGAAGAAACGCCGTCTCTAACTGTTATAGATGACTACGGAACCCACTTTGGACGTAAAGATGAGTGGAACATGGTAAGCATTTTGCAGGGTGGCAAAACTTTTGAGATTTTTTTTATCCGATTTTTTTCTTAACCCTTAAAGCGCTAAGCAAATTTGTAGCAGACATTGTATTTTTTATGATTATTTTTCAGGGACAATTACTGAACACATTTCGTCCGCTTTCGATCTTCTTCTGGCCACTAAGTTATAAAACTTTTTTCATGCTCAACTCAACTAAGCATGAAATTTCACTTGGTCATAAAAATAAAACTACCAACCAAATTTAAATCTTTTTTATACCAGCTAAATTTAATTTTTTTTTCAGTATTTTTAAGATTTATTAACAAAACAAATTTCATACTCAGCTGAGTTGAGCATGAAAAAAGTTTTATAACCGCGGGGCCAGGGTTTTAACAAATCATCTTTACATACTGGGGGAACATTTAAAGGAGACAAATGTAAACAATACAGGGTCTACGAAAAGGAGAATATACTGCAAAAATACTAGTTATGGTTTCTTTGGAAAGAGCATTTAGATTTCTACATGTACTCAAAGTTTGCTAAGCACCAAAAGATGATGGATTCATGATTTTAGTTATGGTTGGGATAAAAAGTTGAAATTTGGATATGTTATAGTTTGATCTTATCTTTGATGATTCTGTTGGTATTTCAGATGTTATTATGGTTTTAATGTTGCTTTTAACCCTTAATTGTGACAACACAGAAAATGTGTGTTTTTAGTAGAGAGTGAAAAAGTTGATATCGGTTTAAAACTTGAAGAGGAGACCTAATCTTGCTTTAATATCGGGTATGTGACCCATTGCTAGCAATAACAGCTTGACAACGCCTTCTCATGCTTCCTATCAGGTTTCTAATGGACGCTTGTGTCATATTGTCCCATTCTTGAACAAACATGGCACCAAGCTCTTGAATACTTCTTGGTTGGATTTGACGAGCTGATATTGCAGTTTGTAAGCTATTCCAGACGTGTTCAATAGGATTTAAGTCTGGAGAGCGAGCGGGCCAGTCAAGACATTCGATATCTTCCCTTTCAAGATGCTCCTGGGTGGCATGGGCAGTGTGAGGACAGGCGTTATCATCCATTAGAATGAAGGGATCTCCGATTACACTTGCACACGGTCTTACGTGGACATCCAGAATGTCATCCCTATACCGGTCAATCTGCCACGGTGAAGGCCTCCAGTCGCCAAGAGTCCAACGAACATGGTCCATGGCCATTCATACCGTACTCTGCGGTGATTCCGAGTCAATGGGATGCGTATGCAAGGTCTTCTCGAGCGCAGATCACCTCCATGTAACCTTGACCGAACGGTTTGAGTCGAAATATTGACCCCGGAGGCGTTCTGAAAGTCATTCGAAGCTGGGATGCAGTTGAAAAACGGTTTCTGCGTGCTTGAACCACTAAACACCTGTCTTGCGCTGCAGATGTAAGTCTTTTTTCTGCCACCACCATGATGTCTGACTGGTGTGGCATACCGCTGAAACCTTGACCAGGCTCTGGTTCTCACAGTGTGGTGCACATCAAAGACGTCCCCTACCTGACGGTGTGTTGCTCCTTACTCCACCATTCCCACAGCTCGCCACATCTCTGCTTCAGACAGATGTCGTTTTATATTTACATTAGCCATATTTAATCAATAACCCAGTGGTTACAGACCTGAATTGAAAAATTGCCCTTCAACACGTGTTTGGTTGTTTCTTTAACAAGAAGCGTCAAATGGCATGAAAAAGAAGGGGAACCTGCTTTCCATGCCTTGCACGGAATTACTGCCGTTCAGTTGGGCTAGTATACACACGGGGGACGGTCTCAAAATAATAATGCTTCATATCAAAAGGAAATCTCACAAAAATGTTAGAAACAATTTTCCAAATAAAGCGTCAAACTTTTGGTGCTTAGCAAACTTTGAGTAGTATATAAATGCAGAATTACTGACTACATTTAGGTAGTGCATGCCCTTCGCGTGACCATAATTTAGGAGAAAACAAAATTTCCGTGTGCAGTGTTACTAGTTGTATAAATCTTCTATGTTGTACAAAATAAAAACAACGTACAAAAACTAATATAACAAAGAAACAATGATGAGCCTGTATCGCTCACCTGAGTACTAGACAAATTTCGAGTCAGTTGGCCTTTTGGGTCAGAAGAAGAAGTTCAAAGTCGAATTTCAAGATGGCGGCTGTGGCAGCCGTCTTTGATTTCTGATCGAGACAGTTATTGCTATTTTTGATTTACGAATCAGCTTGACACTTCCTACCAAGTTTCCAGTTAATTGGCCTTTTGGTTCAGGAGAAGAAGTTCAAAATATATTTACAAGATGGCAGTCATCCTGGATTTCTGATCGAAATGATTTATCTGTTTTGATCTACAAGTCTTCCCGATAGATTCTACCATTCAATATGTTGAAAATAGATTTTCAAGATGGCGACCTGAACTATTTTTGCTATTTTATTATCTCCAAGTTACTTTAATACTTCCTGTCAAGTTTGGACTCAGTTGGCATTTCGATTCAGGAGAAGAAGTTAAAAACAGATTTTTAAAATGTCGGCCGTGGCGGCCATCTTTGATTTCTGATCGGAATGTTAGCTATTTTTTATCTACAAGTCACACCGATACTTCCTATCAAGTTTCGTCTTAATTGACATTTTGGTTCAGGAGAAAAAGTTCAAAATGGATTTTCAAAATGGTGGCCATGGTGACCATCTTGGATTTCAGATCGGAATGATGTGAGCCACTTTTTATCTACAGGTCGCTCCAGTACTTACTACCAAATTTCGAGTCAAATGGCATTTTTTGTTCAAAATAAATTTTCAAGATGGCGGCTGTAGAGGCCATCTTGTATTTTTGATCGAAACAATTTTGAGCTTTTGATCTGCAAGTCACTCTAATACTTCTTACTAAGTTTCGAGTCAATCGGCCTTTCCTTTCAGGACAAGCAGTTCCAAATAATCTTTCAAGATGGCGGCCGCAGCAGCCAGCTTAGATTTCCAGTCGGAACAATTTCAGTTACTTTTCATCTACAGGTCGCCCTGATACTTCCTACTAAGTTTCTAACCAACTTGCTTTCGGTTGTGGGGAAGAAATTCAAAACAGATTTTCGAGATGGGGGCCACCTTGATTTCCAATCGGCACAACTTTTAACTATTTTTTTTTTATCTACAAATCTACCCGATACGTCCTATTAAGTTTCCTAGTCAAATGGCTTTAACATTCAGGAGAAGAAGTTCAAAATAGATTTTCAAAATGGCGTACAAAAACTAGTACAAAAAAAATGGGGCCAAGATGGCCCTATATCGCTCACCTGAGTGCCAGATGTTTCGAATCAGTTGGCTTTTTGGGCCAGGTGAAGTTCAAAGTGGATTTTCAAGATGGCGGCTGTGGCAGCCATCTTTGATTTCTAATCGGAACAGTTATAGGTATTTTTAATTTACGAATCCGTTATGCCAGAGCCTGTTCAAATTATCAGGACTTCATGGAGCATGGGAAAGTGCTCAGTACAAAGTTCTTGAGCCAGGGGTATCAAAAAACCAAACTGGTAGCAACACTTAAGAAGACATCATGGGAGACATCATGATCTGGTCAATCCCTACAATGTGGCAGTTTCCAGAATTGTTTCTGATGTCTTTGCCAGTGACGCGCCATAAGTAGACTTCCAAAATCCCGGACATACACTTCTACCGATATTTCCTTCGTTCAGGCCTATGGGCATGGCGGGCGAAGCTTGCTTACCAAGTAATGCTTACTATCCGCGGGCTCCTGATTACACCCTTTATTCTGGGGTCCATGTCTGTTGGTCTGAACATTCCGATTCGTCATTCGTTTACGGATTTATGAGTTTGGATTATGGCTTAGGTACCATGACCGCAACTACTTTTTACCACTAGGCTGGTGTCTCTGCCTGGTGGATGGTCCGTCCATCCCCGAGGGCACCGTCAACCTAGTATTATTAACATGGTCACACATATTAACTCAGATAAGATAGTGGCTGGGACGTCGCCCATTATAAAAAGGTCCCGATTAACACACGTTTCTTCCGCGACAAGTCAACCCGTGCATACAATTCCTGCAGGTCCCAAGGGCACGGGATCTGCAGCCCACACAGGTGCCCATAGAATACGTTTGAAAGATGTACATAAAATGACATACTTGCAATCTGATGACAAATCCCTATGGTACCGGAATGGTGATGTTTAAAAACAGATCAAAAACTGTGGTGTTAAACTACATAACATTTTGGATTTTGATGACAGTGAGCCACACTGCAGTACAGCATCATGCAATTAAAAAAAAAAAAAAGTAAAGCCTGCAAAATGTTGATCAAAGAAACTCAGTTTACGAGTGGACTCACTAATAAAACATACCATACACGGAGCTGGAATGATCTCAATTGTAAGTCCTCTAATGTTGTCTATGGTGTGGAGTGTTCGCTCTATGGATTGATATAGACGAAAAGACAACTACGTAATAGAATGTCTGGTCATAGATATGAGATAAATCATGGGAGCAATCAGTTGCTTTATCAACATTTCAATCTAACATATCATTCTATTTTGTCCTTCAAAGTAAGAATACTAGAAACAATATACCACCCTACTAACAATCCCAGTCTGAGCACGCCACTTCGTAGACAGGGTGAGGAATTTTGGATCAGAGAATTAGGCACTGCAGCACCATATGGTTGCAATGACAAAATAGATTCTGTAGGGAATCTTACCAGCCGAAGATGCAGCTCGGTCAATGTGATGAGGCTCTTCGGTAGCTCTCAAAGACGTAAGAGAAGTCATGGACATCGGCACTACAGTCGTTCTAATTTTCATACTGATGTCGCATTTGACATTCTCTTTCCATACGTACAGCAGCCATTAGGACCATCATATTCGTACCAAGCTGTATCAGCTGCCGGTAACTAAACTTCGCTCTTTGAAGAAGGGAGTGGTGGATACAAAAACATATATTCAAAATTCTCCTGAATATAAGCTGGTTGCTACCATTTTGGATGTTGCTAAGTTTAGGTTGTACAAGCCTGTTCTAATAGTTTCTCCAGAAGAGACTCCTACTCGTGATTCTCTGAAACTTGACTTCAGAAACAAGGATCTTGACGCCGTTAACATTAGCAATATCCTGAACCATAAGAAAGTGACTTCAACCATACCAGCTTACTTCAAAAACCAGAGCCCACCTATCATCTCCTACAGTTATTCGTCTCCCATTGCACCTAAAATTTTCAATTACAAAAACGTGCTGCAAGGGCTAAATACTGAGAACATTACTCGAAACCCCTCAGCGTGTTCCTGTAAAGCATCGTTCTGCTATAACCCAGTCGGTCACGTCATAACAGGTGACCTCAATATAGTCAGGATTAACAAACTCAGGGACATTCTTTCCAAAGGCCCTAAATACAGGGAACCAAGGTACTTGGAAACAGAATTTCAAATTAATTTTGGACTTTGTTGAAGAGTATGCACGACGCTGGGCTAAGAAAGAGGACGTGTAGGTTGACACCCTGTCTGAATGAGTTAAATCGGTAATGTCCTTGGTAAACAGGCGTGTCTCAGTACTCAGCAGAACCATGTCTCGCCGACATGAATCGGTGTTTGATGATCCAGATGTTGCTGTTGAGTTAGCTGAAATCCATTAAAAGAAGTTGGTCGTTGTTCCAGCCGACAAGGTATCTAACAATATCGTGTTTGTTTGCAAAACACACTATATAAACTGCTTAATGGAAGAGCTTGCTATGAGTACCATGACCGGAAACCCTACATATAATCTTACTGCTATGTCCAAGGACGATATTCTACAAAACCACCGTTCGGTGATGCTGACATTCGGAATTTTCCCTCCCAGAGGAAGATATTGACCTTCCCAAAATGTAACGGGTTCCTAAACTTCACAAGAATCCGTACAAGCAGAGATATATTGCGGGTTCAGCTTAGTGCTTAACCAAGCCTTTTTCTCAGATTCTAACACAAATCCTAACCGCAGTTAAGGAAGGCCTTCAGAAGTATTGTGACACTGCATATGCCAGAAGTGGTGTTATCAGATGTGGATCCTGAAAAACTCCAAAGAGCTTTAAGAAAACCTAAAGGCACAATCTCTTCATTCCGTCAACAGTATAAAAATCTTTCGATTTCTCTACTCTTTACACTACTATTCCTCATGATAAATTGAAATCGAAATTAAAGGAAATTATCAACCAGTGTTTCTTCCACAAGAATGGTAATCGTCGATTTCAGTATGTTGTCAATGGCTACAAAGACACATTCTTCGTTCGGGATCACTCTGATGCGCCACAAAAATACTCAGATGCAGATGTCATAAAGATGCTGGAATATCTAATCGACAATATTTTTGTGGAGTTCGGCGGATATTTCAGCAAACAATCGGCATACCGATGGGTGCACCGTTACTTGCCGACTTGTTTCTATACTCGTATGAGGCGGAGTTTGTACAAAGTCTCCTCCAAGCAGGCAAGAAACACCTCGCACAACAATTCAATTTCACCTACAGATATATAGATGATGTATTGTCTCTGAAAAACACAAAATTTGCAGAGTATTCGGAATTTATCTATCCACGTGAACTTGAAATAAAGGAAATAACGGAGACTGCAGCCTCCTCCTCATACTTGGATTGTTATCTCTACATTGACAATGGAAAGCTTGCTACTAGGCTTTACGACAAATGGGATGACTTCAATATTCCCATTGTTAACTTTCCATTCCTGAGCAGTAATATCCCTTCTGCACCAGCATACGGCGTTTACGTTTCACAGTTAATCCGCTATGCCAGAGCCTGTTCAAATTATCAAAACTTCATGGAGCGTGGGAAAGTGCTCAGTACAAAGTTGTTGAGCCAGGGGTATCAAAAAACCAAACTGGTAGCAACACTTAAGAAGTTCTATGGGAGACATTATGAGCTGGTCAATCCCTACAATGTGGCAGTTTCCGGAATTGTTTCTGATGTCTTTGCCAGTGACGCGCCATAAGTAGACGTCTAAAATCCCGGACATACGCTTCTACCGATATTTCCTTCGTTCAGGCCATTGGGCATGGTGGGCGAAGCTTGCTTACCAAGTAATGCTTACTATCAGCGGACGCCTGATTACACTCTTTATTCTGTGGTCCATGTCTGCTGGTCTGAACATTCTGATTCGTCATTCGTTAACGGATTTATGAGTTTGGATTATGACTTAGGTACCATGACCGCAACTACTTCGATACTTTCTTCCAAGTTTCTAGTTAATTGGCCTTTTGGTTCTGGAGAAATTCAAAATAGATTCGCAAGATGTACCCAATCTATTGCCAATCGGAATAACTTTAGCTACTTTTTTTTATCTACAATTCACCCCGACACCTCCTATCAAGATAAGAAGTTCAAAATAGATTTTGAAAATGGCGGCCATCTTGGATTTTTCGATCATAAAAGTTTTAGCTATTTTTGATCTACAAGTCATCCGGATATTTCCCATAAAGTTTCAAGTCAATTGGCTGTTCCGTTCAGGAGAAGAATTAAAAAAAATATATATTTTCAAAATGGCGGCCATGGCGGCCATTTTGGCTTTTCGATCGAAACGATTTTAGCTATTTTTGATTTACAAGTCACCCGAAAAAAGGTAAGAGAAAAGTCCAGGGAGAGCCACAATCACAAACCGCGGCCCTTCCCAGACCCCAAGAGGGAGAGGAAACCGACAAATCTAAACAAGCACAAACCGAACAAACTACGAAAAGCACTAAGAATAGCTCTCTTTTCCTCCAAGCGAGGTAATCGCAATACTAAAAGGACTGAAAAACACAAGAACAAAATGACACACGAAAGACATACAACAAATCGCCTCGTAGAATAAACTACAAAGCAACAAAGAGTAGGACTAACACCGGGACCACCGCCTTAGAACGATCGGTAGAGCAAACGAATACTTCCTTTGAAATTTGGAGTCAACTGGCCTATCGGCTCAGGAGAATCAGTTCAAAACAGATTTTTAAGACGGTCGTCCCGATAGCCATCTTGGACTTCCGATCGAAATGATTTTATCTAATTTTGATCTATAGGTCGCCCCAAAACTACCTACCAAGTTTACAGTCAGCTGGTCCAGATGTGTAGGAGAAGATGTCATTTAAAGTAAATTGTTGAAGCCTCACGACAGGCGACGAACGATGGTTTATCACAATAGTTCACCATGAGCATCAGAAAAAAAACACAAACAAAACAAAACAAAAATAAAAACAAACAAACATCAATATCGTCTTAGGAATGTGGTAACATCACAAATAAAACGCACCAAATCTTCAATGTTTCGATTACAAAGACGATGCAATTATTTAGTGGAATGCAGCTTGTGATGTTTATTGACTTCTACGGGAATTGATTATCTGTCAGATCATAAATATAAGGTCCACATAGGACAGTCTCCTTTGATCTCATTTGTTGATACCATGTGGTTGCATAATGTTTAGTCGTCCGACCCTGTAGATTTCAGAAGCTTTCCTTGTTTGATCTGCTCACTTTGGATTATGATCTACGTGTATACAACAGGGAGGCATAAGAATTCATGTCCTGTAGAATCATAAGTGTTCTGTAACAGGATACGTTTTGAATATACGGTGCTTCAAGTCATCACGTTGACCGTTCAGCCTTTCATTAAATGGATGTTCTGTTTCTCCCGTGTATTGTGGTTTTGATCTGGTTTGAGTGTGGCATGTAAGAGAATGCCTTATAAGCTCTTGGGTCTTTTGTACAAACAAAACAAACACAAAAAAAATCATGTACGCCATGTTTGGGTTCTTGATTGATTCAGTGATGGGCCAATGCCTGTTGACAATCTCTCTAACTTGGAAAGTTAAATTGATATATCAGTATAAATGGAAGTACGGTGACACGATTTAGATTTGTATCTGTCTTGTTGACGCGTCTTTTCAATGCACATAGTAATCGTTTGTTTAATATAATATAAATATGGTAATCGAATATTTGAGTCTCAATTATTCATTGAGTTTCGCATATGACGTAATCTGAAATAAAACTTTAAGGTTAAATTATTCATCGAGTTTTACATTAGACGCAATTTATAATAAAGTATTGGAGGCTCGATTATTGATTAAGCTTTACACAAGGTTAGGTTTTGAAAAAGCTTAGAAAGTTATTGTTGGCATTATTAAAAATGTATGGGCATGTTCGTGAGGTTTAAAATTGTGCAAGCGAACGAAACACTGCATTTCACTTTTTTGTCTGTTTCTTAACATATGAAACAGAGGCTATAACTGGATTATTTATTAAATTGGACTTGTTTGAAGTCCAAACAAGATACGTTTTACTGGCTCGAAAACTACAACCATTTAATCCTGGCAAATAGTAGAAGCGAGTGGTTACGAAGTGATAGTACGTGGAAATGCACCTCAAACCGCTAGCCAAACAGCCGATCTAAACAGGATTTTTCTATATATTTAGCAAATGTAAAAAATACGATTACTAAGCACGCATTCCACAACTTCACAGGGCCACTCAGTCTACGATCAAATTACGTTTTCATGACTACCTAAGAATACGAAAGGTCATGAACAACGTCGAAGGCTGTTTTTTACCTTTCAAACACAGGTATCCTGAATTCAACAGGTCTAGAAAACGAACATACACACAATTACGTTCCCTCTGCTTTCTCGGCCATACGAAGACAACAGATTGACTGATTAAAAAATAAAGAGAAAGCAAGTTTGGTAATACTCCCTTATTATTTTTTTAGATTATATGCAGGTCATCATAAACCGTTTCGATTTGAGCCAATCGAAGCTCTCGTTAAATTTATAGATCTGTCACCTAAAGGCAGTATAATTTAAGTGTGACGAATACGATTACTAAGCACTGTAAGGCCGCTTATAGTGAAAACCCTGCGCTAAGTGTAGCCCGTTAAAATACTGCAGCGCTTACTGTTACCCGTGAACACCTATGGTAGTAACTGCAACGCTTAGTGTTAACAAATGACAATAAGTATTCGTGTTGTCGGTACATTGTGCAATAGCAACGCATAGTGTTAAACTTACCAATTTCGGTCTTCGTTGTTTCACCTGTTCGCTTCATGTTTTTCAGTTCCTATAAGAACCATAGGCATCCATTACAGATTGATGACAGTGCATTGTGATACTATGGGTGACTAAGTAACCAAGTTACTCGTACATGTGTAATTCTACAGTGACCATGCAGGATATCTATTCGATATCGATTATACATGTACTTGGTATAATGGTTTTGAGTGAGATTTATATTGCCATCATAAACTTTGTCTGTAAACTTTGTCTTCAAACTGATCTGTATTTCATGGTCCAGTGACTTTGCCTTATATCGGAAAACAACTATTTGATGGATATTCCTCCACCTACTAGGCTGGCTATGAAAATCACGTTACTATGCTTTTGATATCTATCAGGAAGCGGGGGCGGGAGCGGGGGGGGGGGGGGGTGGCGGGGAGTGGAGTGGAGGTGTCGGTGGTGCGAAGGTGTCATGTATCTTATGTCACCGGGGCGTCCAGCTGATATTGGCTTATTGTTGGGCAAGGCTTGCTATCCTTGTAGCAGGTAAGGGTAAGGAGGTGATGTTTTTATTTCTTCTGTTTCTCCACTTTCATCCTGTTCCTCTTTTTTCCTTTCTTCCCTGTTCCTCTCTTTCATCTCTTCTGCTATATCTTCTGTCTCTTTTCTCCCTTTCTCTGGGAGACGACACAAAATGATCCACAAGGGTTGACGTGTCGTTAAACCCCAAGACAATAAAAAAAAAATCTTTCAGAAAGTCGTTTTTTTTTGCATGACGCTTTGCATAGAGGAAGTAAAATTTGCAAATTTTTGTCATGATTGAAGACAAAACTATTTTTCTAAATAACCTGTGCACAAAAGATCATCAATGATTAACATCAATAATAAGCAATCAGCAAAAAAAAAAAAAAAAAAAAAAAATGTCCATGACAAAAAATTAAAAAAACAACAACAACAAACACACTTTATTATAGAAAATGCATAGGTCAGACCAATATTTGGCCGTGAATTTAATTTTAGGGTAAATATTTAAGAAACAAAACACAGACACAGAAAAGACAAATGGTTTCTGATGTTATGATCAATCATTTAAAATAGAAATGCCAGCAAAAACGTCTTTGCAAGTGATGTCGAAAGGTTAGTAGTCGGAGCGACCGGTATTTTACGCTCGATTGACTTTACCTGGTATTCGGAAGAGTATATCATATTTGGAATGATGGAGAAAGAGGTCGAAAGCCGAAAGCCTGTAGGTCAAAGCGACCTGTATTTTATGGTGCAATGATCTTGTCTAAAGACTATTCAGAAGATGTGCGATAGTTCCTTTTTAAAACAGGATAGTCTGCAAAGATGGGTTTACATCATATCGAGGGTTGAGCGCAAGACTTCAGTAACTCAAAGATATTTTTGAAACCCTTCTTTAGGGGTAACTTGGACCACTTTGTAAACAATGCAAATTTAGGTGCCATTGCTCATACGAGCAATGGCACCTAAATTTTCATTGTTTACAGAAAGAAATGTTGTAATCTTCATAACGCCTTCATGGTGAGGAGATTAGGTTTGGGAAAAAACAACCATCTGACTTACGCTAGTCTTGCGCTCAACCCTCGATATGAGGGATAGCGTTTAGTTTGATGATATAACTGGCACATAAAACGTTGAAGGTAATGTGGCGTATCTATATTTTGTGATGAAGTTTTTGTTTTGCTGTAATTTTGAAGGCTTGGGGATTGTATTTAGGGGATAACTGCTTTCAAATTTGGCATTTGGGGAGGTAAATTGGCGGTTTTACGGTCGGAAATTTCGTTTTACGGCTCGTAATTTGCGACCGTAAAACCGCCGATTTACCTCCCCAAATGACAATTTTGATGCAGTTATCCCCATTCTAATGCATTTATTCATTTTTTCTATTGAAAAAAAAATGTACTATTTGCACAAAACGACAAGTGCTGTGAGCTGCATAAAACCAAATGCCAGCCAATGAGAAGCGACGTTACGTGATGACGTCGGATTTGCGACAGTATATCGCAGAATATACCGTCGCAAATTTTTGGCGTTATCCAATCAGACGTCGCGTTACATACGCGAGTGCATTAGAATTATTGTTCTTGAACTTCCTGTTCAGGGTGAATATGGGTTGACGAAACAGCACTTGAAGGTCATGCTGACCCGTTTTACATGCTGTGGTGATGTTGAATATCTTGTAAACTGTTTGATTGTAAACTATTTGATAAGTATGAACGATCCTTGGAGGTATAGTTAAGTAGCAGGTTGAATTTGACTATGTACCACATGCAGATTGGAGTGAGATTTCCCTTGTAAGTACATAGGAATTTCAATTTCAACTCTAAATTTCAAAGACTATCTAAGACTTACGATGGACTTACCTTTTACTCAGTCGAGTTGAAGACAAAGATTCAGAAAGATTGTCAAGATTACCTTTGTAACTCACAGGCGTAACTACGGCAAGCAAAATGCACAATTAGTATGCAACCAAGGTTTTAAAACTTTAAAAACATAGGTTTGAACTTCACATCTAGGTTTCAAATCTTCAATTCTGCTTTTAAACCTAGAGACGCATTCGGACTTTGCTATGATAGCAATAGGAAAACCTTGTCAACACGATATCTAGGGAACTGCTTGAGCAAGGATCCTGATAGTTTGCGTACTGTTAAGGATTAATGTTTAGGCGCCTTGATCAACTTGTGAGCGACATTAGTAAACATTTGGCTGAGGTATGCCCCCTTCATTTTTGCCTGTATTACAATGGGAAGACGTCAACACGATATATAGAACAAGAATTCCGCGGAAGGCGTCGTCGCACCTGCTGGGGCAAAAGTCACAGGAGCCACAACCAGAACGTGGTTATTAAATCAGTTTATTTCATTCTTAGCAGTGCTTAGTTGGAAAACTGGGTTGAAAAAAATGTAGACAAAGTGCCTATTGGGCCACATATATTCCAGGCCAGTGCCATTCCCTCTAATGGCTATATCTTCAGCACTGACTTTTCATATTATACAGCCCAATGATATTGGAAGGTCGACGTAAAATGTGTAAAAGTCACTGGAGCGTGAAATATAGGTCAAGGTGACCGGGCCAAGGTACTTGCTAAGTCAGTACATCAAGGAGAAGCACTATGCAAGATATGGTGGTTGTAGGCCTTATAGTTGAGGAGTTATCGAACATCAACGTAAAATGTGTCAAATATAGGTCAAGGTCACCGGGTCAAGGTACCTGCCAAGCTAGTGCAATGAGGTGAAACACTTTGCAAGGTTAAGTGGTTGTAGGTCTTATATTTAAGGAGATACCGAACATCAACGTAAAATGTGTCAGTCACTGGAGTGCAAAATATAGGTCAAGGTCAACAGGTCAATGTACCTGCCGAGTCAATACATCGAGAAGAAGCACTATACAAGGTTTGGTGGTTGAAGGCCTTACAGTTGAGGACATATGGAAGGGCGACGTAAAAGGTGTAAAAGTCAATGGAGCGCGAAATATAGGTCAAGGTCACTAAATCAAGGTACCTGGAGAGTCCGTACATTGAGGAGAAGCAATATGCAAGGTTTGGTGGATGTAGGCCTTATAGTTTAGGAGATATTGTACGTCGACGTAAAATGTGTAAAATGCACTGGAGCGCAAAATACAGGTCAAGGTCACCGAGTCAAGATGCCTGCCGAGTCAGTACATCTAGGAGAAGCACTATGCAAGGTTTGGTGGCTAGAGGTTTTACACTTGAGGAGATCTGGAACATTGACGTAAATTATGTAAAAGTCAGTGCAGCCAAAATATAGGTCAAGGTCACCAGGTCAAGGTATCTGCCGAGTCAGTACATTGAGAAGAAGCACTTTGCCAGGTTTGATGGTTGTAGGCCTTACAGTTGAGGAGATATCGAACGTCGATGCAAAATGTGTCAAAGTTACTGGAGCGCAAAAGATAGGCCAAGGTCACCGGGTCAAGGTATCTGCCGAGTCAGTACATCTAGGAGAAGCACTGTGCAAGGTTTGGTAGTTGTACGCCTTATAGTTGAGAAGATCTGGAACGTCACTGTAAATTGTGTCAAAGTCACTGGAGCGCATAATATAGGTCAAGGTCACTGGGTCAATGTACCTGCCAAGTCAGGAGGTCAGGGAGATGTGTCATGCAAGGTATGATGGTTGTTGTAGAATTGTAGTTGATTAGAATACTAACTTTGACGTAAATGTCGAACTTCGAGATAAATGTTGAGACGGACGGACGGACAAACGGACGGACGAACAGAAAAGGAGATGCCTTTGTCGCAAAGTCAGGAGGTCAGGCAGATGTTTCATGCAAGGTTTGATGGTTGTTTAGTCTTGTAGTTGATTAGAATACTAACTTTGATATAATTGTCGAACTTCGACATAAATGTTGACAGACGGACGGACGGACGAACAGACAGACGAACGGAAAAGCGGACGCCTATGTCGCAAAGCAGGAGGCCAGGGAGATGTTTCAAGCAAGGTTTGATAGTTGTTTAGTCTTATACATGCAGTTGATTAGAATACTTACTTTGACATAAATGTCGAACGTCGACATAAATGTTGACAGACGGACAGACGGACGGAATAGCGGACGCCTATATCACACCCTGCTACAAGCAGGTGCGACCAAAACCGCATGAGCTACGATTTTGATATTTTGCATACAGTTTAGGATCGATGTGTAGACAACCTGATTTACTTCTCAGCCACTTCCGTAAAATATTGACAGAGTTACGCCGCTTTTCGGACTTTGTATAGCAATAAAAAACCTTGTCAACACTATAACTAGAGCAAGGATACTTATATTTGATACAGAGTTTAAGATCAGTGTGTAGACGACCTGATTAACTTTCGGATGAATTCCGTAAAAAATTTGACAGAGTTATGCCCCTTTTCGGACTTTTCTATTATGATAATTAAAAAAAACTTGTCAACACGATATCTAGAGAACCACTTGAGCTAGGCTTTTGAGCGAAATTTGTAAACATTTGGCAGAGTTATTCCCCTTTCGACTTTGCCTTTATTACAACGTGGAAACTTTATCAACACGATATCTCGAAAACCGTATGAGTTACTATTCTGGGCCCAGTTGTTCAAAGCTAACGATGTCGTTAGTTAACGATTCGTTAAAATTTACATCGAGTGATACGCAAATATGCTGAAATTTTTTTGCTGAAAAAATGTGAGTAGCTTTTGCAGTGCAAAAGCTACTCACATTTTTTCAGCAAAAAATATCAAAATATTGTGTATTGAATCCGCTAGAACAGTTAACGAAATGACCCTTAACGAGCTCGTTAAGCTAACGACGCTTTGAACAACCGGGCCCTGATATTTAGCATACAGTTTAGGATCAGTGTGTACACGACCTGACTAACTTTTGAACGAATTCCGTAAAATACCGACATATAATGCCGACTTAATTATTATAACAATAGGAAAACCTTGTCAACATAATATCTAGAGTACCGCTTAAGCAGTGATTCTTATAATAAGTATACAGTTTAGGGTCAGTGTGTAGACGACCTGTTTAACTTTTGAGTGAATTCCGTAAAATATTGACAGAGTAATGCCCCCCTTTGGACTTCGCTTTAAAGCAATAAGAAAACCTTATCAACTCTAGTAACTGCTTGAGTTAGAATCCTGATAGTTTGCATACTGTTTATGATCAATGTTTATTCACTGATTCACTGATTAATTTTCAAACGAAATTCGTATATATTTGGCAAAGTTATGCACCTTTCGACTTTGTATGTATTACAATGAGAAAACATTGTCAACACGGTATACAGAGAACATCTTGAAGTAGGATCCTGATATATCGCCAGCTATTTGGGATCAGTCTTTTGATGACCTGTTTATGCCCCAAGGTGGGTACTTTGTGTGGGCAACTCTTCATAAGGTTTTATATCAATCAATTTGAAACTTTGCAGACTCTATTGCCATGGTCTGTAGATATGCATGTGATTTTGGCATTATCGACAGTTTAAGTTTTGTTACTTTGTTTTACTTTTGAACCTAGTCATTTTTGGGGCTTAAATACTTCAGTCATTTTTGGGGCTTAAATACTACTAAAGTGCATTACAGATGGTACCTCGTTTGCACAACTCCTCCTACAGTTTTACACCGATCAATTTGAAACTTCAAAGGCTCTTTTGTCATGGTCTATAGATGTGCATGTGATTTTGGCATTATCGTCAATATAAATTTTGCTACTTTTTTCGACTTTTGAACGTAGCCATGTCGTTTATCCTTTATGCTTTGCACACGGACAGGAATTGTTAGAGAAAGGATCCTGAAATTTTATATATTGCATCAGCATGAAAAATAAGCGGACCTATTTTTTTTTTCCCCGCCGGGCTTATCGTTGAGGAGTTATTCCCCCTTTTCGATTAAGGCATTTAAAGGCTGATGGTAGGTGTCATCTGTGCGCAACTCCTCCTACAGTTTTATACCAACCAATTTGAAACTTTGTAGGCTCTTTTATCATGGTCTGTGGATGTGTATATGGTTTTGGCATGATCGTCAATTAAGTGTTTGTCACTTTTTTCGTTTTTTGATCTTAGTTATTTTTGGGGCTTAAATACTAGTAAAGTGCATTAGCGTGGGTATCTTGTGCACTTAACTTCTTTTACACCGATCAATTTGAAACTTTGCAGGCCCTTTGGTCATGGTCTGTAGATGTGCATGTGATTTGGCATTATCCTCAATTTAATTTTGCACAATACTGGTTAGTCGCTTAGAGGACTAAGCCTGCCCAGTAAGTGTAGTTAAGCAAACTGAGCGCGCTCGACATGACCCCATTAGGTTGACTGGGTCGTAAAAGAAGGGTAAGAGAAAAGTCCAGGGAGTGCCACAATCACAAACCGCAGTCCTTCCCAGACACCAAGAGGAAGAGGAAACAGACAAATCCTTTTTAAAAAAGCACAAATCGAACAAACGTACGAAAAGCACTAAGATCAGCTCTCTCTTCCCCAAGCGAGGTAATCGCAATGCTAAAAGGACTGAAAAGCACATGAACAAAATGACACAATGTAAGACATAAAACAAATCGTCTCGTAGAATAAACCACAAAGCAACAAAGAGTATAACACCGGGACCACCGCCTTAGAACGGTCAGTAGAATAAACCTTACCGGGCGAGGGGGTGTGGGGTGTGGTTTAAAGCACTTTTACAGCTAGCCAACTTCACCCTGGGTCCAGATGCTACTCTTACTACAGAAATACATAAAAATTCGGTTCGCACAAAGGCTTCCAACTCAGTCAATGCATCAAAGGGAAAACATAAAAATCAAATTAATCACTATAATAAACAAAGACGAGTATTCATGGCTAATTCTACTGTACGCCAGAGTAACTGAAAACCAATAGTTGAACCACAGCGGGCCAAGCCAAAGACATATCGTCAAGCCCCAACCTCAATACAAACAAACAAACAATGCATGATTAAGGGAAAGCATATAGTTGGGGGCATAGTGTTTTACAAACACATTTTCGAGTTTGTGTATTTTTTAGTTTATTTCTAGAGGTACAGCAGCTAATTTCAAATAATTATCCAAAATAGTTTGGAAGATACCATGCCTCAAACAGATTGGGTAAGGTAGGGTCAAATTCCAAGGTATGCTCCATGGGGTGTATGTATGCCTCCCTTACGGCACAAAATTGTAATGCTATAGACTTTTTCCCCCAAGTCATTTTTGAAGCCTAAATCTGTAATCTTCAAACAGAAATGACATAAGAAAGGGTCATATTCTATGTGTAGTGGTTCATAAAGGGACAAGATGTCTTCGGTATGGCAAAATTCAAAGGTTTTTATACTCCTTCTGTTTTCACTATTTCGTAATTCATGAGTCTCTGTAGATATTTTGTTGGAACTAGTTATGCCTATTGATTACCTATTGATACCCTAGACAAAATATAATCGAGGTAGGTAGAAGCACAAACCTTATTAAGGGATACAGCAAGGTGTCAATATGTCTTCCTTGTTTCAAAATACTGTAACTTCGTACGCATTTCTAGTTTTATTTGTTATTTCTGAAGTCTACACCTATTATTTCCTTCAACAGATTATGATTATTAGTGTGACAGTTACCTGACTCGAAACCAATAAAGAAAGAAAATGGTATATTCCTTAATAAGAAGCCCAGGATAGGGCCAACGTATCTCCCTGATGTCAAAATCCTTAAGTTTTCAGATATACGGTATTATCCCCTAATTTACCACGCTTAGAAGTGTGATGTTTTGACTCAAACCAGGATGGAAGTAATGCCCCGAATAAGGATATGTCGTCCTTTTGGTAAAAATATTGTACAAAAAGGTAAGAGCAAAGTCCAGGGAGTGCCACAATCACAAACCGCAGCCCTACCCAGACACCAAGAGGAAGAGGAAACAGACAAAACCAAACAAGCGCAAATCGAACAAACGTACGAAAAGCATTAAGTTTAGCTCTCTCTTCCCCAAGCGAGGTAATCGCCATGCTAAAAGGACTGGAAAACACAAGAACAAAATAACAGAAGGTAAGACACAAAACAAACCGCCTCGTAGAATAAACCACAAAGCAACAAAGAGTAAGACTAACACCGGAACCACCGCCTTAGAACGATCAGTAGAATAAACCACCGGTGTGTGTGTGGGCGGAGGGGGGGGGGGGATTTAAAGCGCTTTTACAGCTAGCCAACTTCACCCTGGGTCCCGATGCTACTCTTAATACAGTAATACATAAAAATTCGGTTCGCATAAAGGCTCCAAACTCAGTCAATGCATCAAAGCGAAAACATAAAAATCAAATTAATCTCAATGATAAACAAAGACGAGTACTCATGGCTAATTCTACTGTATGCCAGAGTTTAAAGCGCTTTTACAGCTAGCCAACTTCACCCTGGGTCCCGATGCTACTCTTAATACAGTAATACATAAAAATTCGGTTCGCATAAAGGCTCCAAACTCAGTCAATGCATCAAAGCGAAAACATAAAAATCAAATTAATCTCAATGATAAACAAAGACGAGTACTCATGGCTAATTCTACTGTATGCCAGAGTTTAAAGCGCTTTTACAGCTAGCCAACTTCACCCTGGGTCCCGATGCTACTCTTAATACAGTAATACATAAAAATTCGGTTCGCATAAAGGCTCCAAACTCAGTCAATGCATCAAAGCGAAAACATAAAAATCAAATTAATCTCAATGATAAACAAAGACGAGTACTCATGGCTAATTCTACTGTATGCCAGAGTAAATGAAAACCAGTAGTTGAACCACGGCGGGCCAAGCCAAAGACATATCGTCAAGCCCCAAACCACTGGTTAAAGTTTTACGAAGAATCATTGAGTCCGAGGCCCGAACCGCCGTCGTGCAATTAAAGAGTGAAGCATAGGCATCAACAATGATTGGGTTGACAACTAGGCATGCAGTCTGCCGCATAATATCCACAAACGGACTTCAAAATGTTTGCTGAAAAAAGGTAAGAGAAAAGTCCAGGGAGTACCACAATCACAAACCGCAGCCCTTCCCTGACACCAAAAGGAAGAGGAAACAGACAAAGCCAAACAAGCGCTAATCGAAAAAATTACAAAAAGCACCAAGACTAGTTCTCTTTTCCCCAAGCGAGGTAATCGCAATGCTAAAAAGACTGAAAACACAAGAACAAAATAGCACAAGGCAAGACATAAAACAAATCGCCATGTAGAATAAACCTCCAAACTGCTAGGCATAATAATTACAAGTAAATACAAATCTGAGTCTCCAGAAAAAAATGAAAACAGGAAATATATGAAAACCTGAATTTGACATCAGGGTCCAGTTGTTTAAAACTAACGATGTCGTTAGTTAACGCGCCGTTAGAACTTTGATCATTAAATATGATATATGTACTAATATTTTGCTGAAAGTGTGAATAGGGTTTGCATTTGCAAAAGCTACTCACATTTTTTAGCAAAAGAATTAGATATTCTACTTACTAGACAGTTAACATTTTGACCACCAACAGCTCATTAAGCTACCGGTGCTTTGAACAACTGGGCTCAAGATGGTATGGCCCTTCCTGGTCCCTTACCAGGGTATATGATACTACTATACTCAATTCTACTTAGTCAGAATGCCTGTCAGGCTAATAAGCATATTTTTAAGGGAAATAGGAGGCTTTGACATCAGAAATAAATAAAAATGAATTTGACATTATCTATACAATTACACTAATTTGCAACAAGGGAGAAAATATTGCACGGCCACGAATCCTAGTTAGGGTGTATGCCCAAACCTACCTGCGTCAGGGTGTTAGAACAGGTAATTTGCCATACTAGTAATTAAAATTTAATTTCAGTATGTTAGCAACTAATTTTCAAGAAATAGATATTGAACATAGAAAATGCATATAAACTTCAAGATTAGTCATAAAGATATATTTTGACCCCATAAATTTGAATCAGGGTACCTACAAAACTACTTTAATTTTAAGAAAATTAGACATTTAGACTTCAGAAATAAATTTTCAACTTGAGGATGACTATTTTGATTATAAAATGGGGTGGTCTTATATCTTACGTCACTAGGGCGTCCAACTGATATTGTCATACAGCTGGGCAATGCCTGCTATCCTTGTAGCAGGTAAGGGTACAGGGGGAATGTTTTATTCTGTTTCTTCATTTTTATTCCTGTTCCCCTTTCTTCCTTGTGCCTCTCCTTCATCTCTTCTACTATCTTTTCTATCTCCTTTCTCCCTTTCTTTGGGACGACATAAAATGAGCCACAAGGGTTGACGTGTCGTTAAACCCCAACGCAATCAATACAATATTTTGTCAAAAAAAAAAAAACAACAAAAAAACAAACAAAAAAAAAAAAAAAAGAAAAGATATTTATCCCTCTGAGTCCTGTAGTAGGGAATAGGACCCTCCGTATCCCCGTAGTGACCGCACTGATCCAGTAGATGTAGCAAACTATCAAAAATATTTATTTAAAATAGACAAGAGGCCGGGCTTCTGAAATATAAACTGAAAATAGAATAAATATAAGGCAAACTGCAGATTCTGCCATCAAATAGACATGTTGATCCTGTATGACGCCCCTGATAAGTGAAAGTAACAACTTCTATATCCCGTTTATGTTTGATTCACGGTGCATTTCTAATTAATAAGCTTTATATTTTCAAGGAAATATGAAGCTAAATTCCCAGAATTATCATTAAAAATAAATAAATAAATAAATAAATAAATAAATAAATGCATATAAGTAAGACATACATGGCCACATATTAACTATTAGATGCTACATGTACTAATTACAGACCAGATTCTGTTTTTTTTTATTTGGTCCCATATATTTTGAGTTATATTGAAAATAGAAGGTGACCTGATCAGTTTGTTAGGTGTACCATCTTGGTTTAATTTGTTACCATGGGTTTCCCTGGAAATGTTGATCTTTCCAGTAACCCCTATGCTTATATTTTCTCGTTCGTTCCGTAGAAGGGAGCAATTCCGCAACCATGCGAATACGTCCTGTCCAGGATATGCAAGATGGCGCTAAATTAGTCACCAATCTAATTCAGACATTGTTATTCACCTTCCCCTACAAGTATTTTGTACGTAAGTAACACAGTTTGCGACATCACCATGACGTTAATTCTGACAGGAAAAAACATCTTTATCTGAAAGAACATAATTTTAATGTTAAGAATTAATTTTAACACGATTTGTACACGAGGGCCCAAAATTTGACATACCGGCCTACACTAAAACGTCAAAGTCTGTTTTTTGGGAAAATAAGAAAATATCAGACCTTAGTCTTTCCCCAAATTAACTGTATTTTTGGTTTATCTAATGCCCTAATCTCTCAAGATTTGTTTATATAAAATATCATTTCATCAAGCACTGGGTCTTCAGCTTATACACAGCTAAATGATAGTTATAACAAGCCAAATGCAACAGGAAATAGTTAGTTTTTAACTTCTTATTAAATTTGATACTAGACAAACTTGTGAACTACAGCAAATGTTTAGATAAGCCTAACAACAGACTTTCCAGCTTTCACAAAATTGAACTAAAATGGCAGGGAAAAACTAAGGTCTGTATATCATCAATTTGTCGTCTGCTGAATTTGCCCATAGAGTGGAGTGTTAAAGGTTAATATGATGACATTCATTTGATTTTCTTTTTCTTATTGTAGAATAATGCAACGTTGTCCTGTAACTGCAGTGAGAAGCAAGTTTGTAAAGAGGGAGGGACAAACTGCGCGATTGAAGGTAATGTAACGGAATATATATATATATATATATATATATATATATATATATATATATATATATATATATATATATATATATATATATATATATATATATATATATATATATATATATATATGTGGTAGAGTGACATATATATATATATATATGTGGTAGAGTGATTGGCTTTTTTACGAAATTAAGCAACGTACATCTCGATTAGCACCTGGTTGGGTGACCGCGGTGCTTGACTTCGTAGAAGACCCGGTTTCTCGCTACACTGGTGGCAGCGGTGGGATGGAAGACGGTGTCCTTAGAGTGTTGCATAGGCTCCGGCCTCGGGTTCGCCTAGTGAGGCGTGTGTGACTTCGAGACGAAGTCAAGAGAGTGGGGAAGAAATGTAACGGAATATATATATATATATATATATATATATATATATATATATATATATATATATATATATATATATATAAAGCGTAGAAATACCGGAGCAAAGTAGATTATATTGAAAGGAAAAATAACATCACATGGTGTGTCTAAATAATTATATTATTCCCAACCGGTTTCGTTTGCAACTCATCAGGGGAATAAACAATAGCAATACCGCGTTAAAAATGGCGACGTTACTTGGTAACAATAAATACGTGTACATAGTACTCGTACACAACGTTAAAACGTCACGGCGTCCAAACGGCGTCGTTAGTCTTTGTTAAGTTTTGGGTTAAAATATTTTTATGAAGTACTTTTCTTTAGATAACCTCACTGAAACATCATTGTTGTGAAATTTGTAAAAAGGGAAAATGGACAGTTTAGGATTTATAAGAGAGCACTAACGACGCCGTTTGGACGCCGTGACGTTTTAACGTTATGTATTATTTATACATACCATGTGATATATATATATATATATATATATATATATATATATATATATATATATATATATATATATATATATATATATATATATATAGCCTCGCTTTGGAAGCCGGCTTTTATGGCGACACTGGTAGAGTGATTGGCTTTTTATCCCCCGACCCATAGGTTCGGGGGATACAGCGATCAGCATGGCGTCTGTCCGTCCGTACGTAGACGCGTCTTTGTGCACTCCATAACTTTGATACCCTGAGACATAATTTGATAATAGTTGGCAGGAATGAAGAGGAGGACCAGCAGGCGTGTCGCGTGCATGAGAGACAAGTCTCACTGTCTTCGTTATGTAGTCATCTCCTCTGAAGTCGATCTCTTGTGCAGGCCATAACTCCCATACTGTTTGAGATAATTTAATAATATTTGGTGGGGATGAAGAGGAGGACCAGTAGGCGTGTCGCGTGCAAGAGAAACAGCTCTTTCTTCGTTACGTAGATATCTCCCTCAAGCAGAAATCCATAGGCACACCCTTGTGCGCGCATTAACTTTGATCCTTTAGACACATTTTGATAATATTTGGTAGGAATGAAGAGGAGGACCAGTAAGCGTTTCGCGTTTAAGAGAGACAACTCACACTTCCCTTGTTATGTAGTCATCTCCCCTATAGCCGAAATTTTGTGCAGGCCATAACTCCCATACTGTTTGAGATAATTTGATAATATTTGGTGGTGATGAAGAGAAGGACCAGTAGGCGTGTCATGTGCAAGAGAGACAACTCTCATTTTCTTTGTTATGTAGTTATCTCCCCTGAAGCAGAAATCCATAGACGCATCCTTGTGTGCTCCATAACTTTTGACACTCTTGGACATATTTTGATAATGTATGGTAGGAATGAAGAGGAAGATCAGCAGGCGTGTCGCGTGCGAAAGAGACAACTATCACTGACTTCGTTATGTAGTTATTTCCCCTGAAGCCGAAATTTTATGCAGGCCGTAACTTCTATATTATTTGAGATAATTTGATAATATTATGTAGAAATGAAGAGGAGGACCAGTAGGCGTGTCGCATACAATAGAGACAACACTCACTTTATTTGTTTTTTAGTTATCTTCCTTGAAGCCAAAATCTTATATGGGCCATAAGTCCTTAACTGTTTGAGATTATTTGATAATATATGGTAGGGACATATATCAGGTCAAGTACGAGTGTCGCATGCTTTTGCTCTATTCTTTTTCTAGTTATCTCCCCCGAACGAATTTCTAAGCCAAATTCTTGTGCACTCTATCACTTCTTCATGGTTTGAAATAGTTTAATAATATTTGGTAGAGGCATAGATAAGGACCAGAAGGGATATTGCGTGTAAGAGAGACAACTCTCACTTTCTTATGTACTCGTCTCCCCCGAAACTGAAATCTTGTGCAGGCTATAACTCTCATAAAAGATAATTTGATAATAGTAGGACATTATATTTTGATATTATTTGGTAGAGGCATAGATAAGGGTCAGTAGGCGTGTCATCTGCAAGAGAGACATATATAAGGTAGAGGTATAGATAAGGACCAGAAGGGATGTTGCATGTAAGAGAGACAACTCTCACTTTCTTATGTAGTCATCACTCATGAAACTGAAATCTTGTGCAGGCTATAACTCCCATACAAGATAATTTGATAATATTTGATTGGACATATATCAGGTCAAGTAGGAAGGTAGCATGCAAGAAGAACAAATCTTGCATTGTTCTTTTTTCTAGTTATCTCCCCTGAACGTATTTCGAAGTCAAATTCTTATGCACTCGATAACTTCTTAATTGTTTGAAATATTTTGATATTTGGTACAGGCATAGATAAGGACCAGTCGGTATGTCACGGTCTAGTTATTTCCCCTGAAGAAATTTCTAAGCCAATTCTTGTGCACTCTATAACTTCTTAATGGTTTGAAATATTTTGATATTTGGTAGAGGCATAGATATGGGTCAGTAGGCGTGTCATTTGCAAGAGAGACAACTCTCACTTTTTGTTACATGCAAGAAGGGCAACTCTTGCTTCATTCTTTTTCTTGTACACTCCACTGAATTTCTAAGCCAAATTCTTGTGCACTCAATGACTTCTTAATGGTTTGAAATATTTTGATAATACTTTGTAGAAGCATAGATAAGGACCAGTAGCTGTGTAGAAGGACAACCTCTGCTGTGGTTGTTTATTAGTTATCTCCCTTGAATGAATTTCTAAGCCAAACTCTTGTGTATGTGTTTTAAAATATAATGATAATATTTAGTAGAGGCATAGACAATGACCTGTAGGCATGTCGTGTTTGAGAGTACTCTTTATTTCTCTATTATGTACTTATCTCCCCTGATGCCGAAATCTTGTGCAGGCCATAACTCTCATCCTGTGTGAGATAACTTAATATTTTTGGGAGGGACATATATCAGGTCAAGTAGGTGTGCCGCATGCAAGAAGGACAACTTTTGTTCTGTTGATTTTTTTTTGCCGCAATAAATATACAGTAAGTACCTTTACCTTAACAAGGCATTTATTTTTGCTTTTATTTCTGAATATGTACACTCTCAAATTCAAAGTATTTGCAAATATTGTGTATCCTGCACAAATAATCACATAAGTCACTAAATAGATGATCTTTCACAAAAATATAAAATAAAAGAAAATGCAAAAATAAATTCGTTTATAATATACCTATTATTGTTTTCACTTATTATTTTGATCACATTCCATACTATCTTTGCATCTTTTCTCTTTGCTCAGTTTCAGTATTTCCATGATATCTGATTGAAACATACACCAAATTTAGAAATGACGGTTTGTTCGGGGGATTTGCCATCTCTTCTGATGGCTATTTTTTACGAAGTTAAGCAACGTACATCTCGGTTAGTACCTGGATGGGTGACCGCTGTGCTTGACTTCGTAGAAGACCCGGTTTCACTCTACAGTACAATAAAATTCCGCTTTTGGGACTATCAAAAAGTGGAGTGGTACTACTATTATATCCAAAAGTATTTAACAAGGTTTTGGCCAAACCATCACGAAAACACGCCTATATTATTTTGACCCCCTTAAACCCCACTTTTATATAGTAAAACTGGGGTTTACAGGGGTATGCATTATTTTTCTTATTTTTGCTCAAAAACATAGATTGTGGCACTCGTTAGAACCGCCTCGCCGAGGCGGTTCTAACGAGTACCCACAATCTATGTTTCAAGCAGAAATATGAAAAATATCACAATTTTTTATCTGAAAATTTTCCTTCTTTAGTTGTAAAATTTTCAATATATTTGAATAGGCGTGTTTTCGTAATGCGTTTGCTTTTATGCAGTTGTTTCTTAAAATACTTAGTGGAATTGCTAAGGAGCAGTCTGATTTGAGTCTACATTGTTTGTATATGCTATTTTGTCAGAAATCTTGCGAAACATATGGGACTGACAAAGGCTGGTCTTTATAGTGGAGAGGTCGTGATTTCGAATGGTCGAATTAGCGGAGTTGTACATTATTTATTGTTTAAGAGGACTAGATAACTTGGTAGATATAACACGATTTTTTCAAGAGAGCTAACTTCTATGACTTCCTGTTTGCGTTTCTGCATATCAAGTTCCTTTCGAAAATGGGTCTAATCGAAAAGGAAAGAATTTGCTTCCAAGCAAAGCAAATGCTTCCTGTTAGAGTAAACCCTTTTAAAGAGGAAATAAAAACATTGTTTGGAACATTTGCCTCCCTTGAAAATGTATTATTTCCCCTTAACTGATTTACAATATCCAGAAAGCTAGACGGCGCTCGTATCACGTGAACATACCCACAATTATTGACCCACCCCAGATTCATTATTTTTACTACACAAGTATTTAATAGCTTTCACAAAAAAGCTTGGTCTACGCTTTGCTGAGCAGTCCGTGGAAAATAGCAGTGGACCAGTCCATGACCTTTCATAAAGTGCTTCCGGAGCTATGGTAAACTCTCTCTCATATTGTCTACAATAAACTGGTGAAATGGTAGGTTTGCCTGAATTTTCTGAATAAATGAAGCATTTCTCCTTACGATTGTGTTTAAACCTCAGAAATAATTTATAGACTCCACAAGGAATGCCACTTTAGAGCAATACACACAAAATAAAGAAATAACTCAGGAGTAATACGTTCTGGACCAGACTAGATAGTTTCGGCCAATTTTTAGAAATCCCAAAATAGGCTCAGTGAACACAAAGGATCTGAAAATATAAACCACAATATGGGTAAGTACTGGGATAACCGTTTTGTTAACCCATTTATGCCTGGCGTTCACTAAAAGGGACATTGGCGAATAGTGTAGACCAAGAACAGACGCCGCAGAACGCGGCGTCTGATCTGGATCTAACTGTTTGCATTAAATGTAGGAAATTCTATAAAACATGGTAAAAATAAAGATTAGCCAGACACCATTTTAACTGGAAACGGACCTGTCGAAACTGTTGATAGAAAAAAGTCCACTCGGCATAAGTGGGTTAATTTAACTGCTCACTGAAAAAGGGCAGAATCTAACTTTGTGTGAGCACATTAGAGCGCTTCCGAAGTTAAAAGGTTAAACTTAAATAAAAGGAGACGGCATTTAAACCTAAAAATAAATCGACCTTTCGAGGCTTTTGCTTTTTTGCGACCAACGAAATTTAGAACAGATTGTACATTCGCACAGGCTGATCAAAGCCGTTGTTGTTCGTATACTTGACTAACCTCAGAGCTCCCAGGGAATATTCTCCTCATTGCAGACTTTATCTTAACTAGAGCTGTGCAAATACAATTCTCAATTTGTCCAACTTGTCCCATTTCCCTCAGGACAAGTAAGAAATTTCAATTTACTTGTCCTAGGACAAGGACTTCATAACTCTTAAGAAACGTATCCAGGTTATGAAATATATTTTTCTTATTTCTCAGAGAAAACGTATGTTGTAGACACTCATTATAAACGTCTCACCGAGGAGCTTCAAATGAGTACCCATAGTATATTTTTCTTCTAGAAATAAGAAGTCTCATTTTTCGGGCAAGAAATCTTAGTTGGACAAGTGGATTTTGATCATTTACTTGTCCATTGACAAGTCATAAATTTGAGAAGTCCACAATCCTTATATGCCATTTATCAACAAGAAATGTTGGTAGAATTGATTAGGCTCTATTCTAAAAAAAAAGAACTTGCTCCCCTTGGGAGCAAATTCTTTCCTTTTAGAATAGACCCCATTTTCTTTGCTGGTCGCACGCGTTATAGGGTACATTTTCTTACGTTGGGGTTCTATTATTGTCACAGAATGTGGAATTCCGCCCCCAATTAAGAATGCTGAAGTGCTGGGAAACCAATATAGTGTCGGCTCAAAAATATGCTACTATTGTGGGAATACGGACAACTACGCAGATTACTGTTCGAGGTGTTTGTCCGACGGCAACTGGACGACAGTAACCTTGAAATGTAAGTATAAAAAAGTTATTTTAAAAGGCGGAGTTAAAGTACGCACCGCCCATGAATGCATTCATTGTAATACCATGACACACGATAGTGGCTGGGTATTATGGTTTCACGTTGCTGTCCGTGTTTCCGTCCGCCCGTCCGTCTGTCGTACGACCGTCCGTATTTTCATTTCCGGACGATAACTTGAATAAATGTCAGAGGATTTTCACCAAACTTGGTATATACATTGATATTGTAAAGATCTGGTTTGGAATTACAAATGGCCAATTTTCGTCAATTTTTGACGAAGTTATCTACGACACGTCTGTATTTTTGTTTCCGGCCGATAACTTGAGTAATTTTCAAATAATTTTCACCAAACTTGGTGTGCACATTGGTATGATAGAGATCTGACTTGGGAATGCTTATGAGCAATTTTCGTAAAATTTTGACATAGTTATCTGCTCTCTACACACCCGTAATTTCGTTTCAAGACAATAACTTAAGTAATTCTCTTTGGATTTTCACCAAACTTGATATGAGCATTTACATTGTGAATATCTAGTTTGGGATTGCAAATGGGCAAATTTCGTCATTTTTTTATGGAGTTATTTGTCCACGACATGATACTGGCGGTGTACTATCGTTTCACGTTTTTATTAACTGTATCTATCCAACGGGCACTCAACGTCGAGACAACGTCGCATCAACATCGATGCAACGTCATCGACATCCATGCGATGTTGTATAAACGTCATGTGCCCGCTTGGTAGATTGTAATTGCTTATTCACGTCTATTAAACACTCCTTGAAACTGAGTAACGCCTGTCTGACTGAGTAATCCTTTTGCTTCTTTTGACGAACATGCAACAAAAATAAGCTTGAAGTTTTATGCTATTCTTTCTTTCTTTCTTTCTTTCTTTCTTTCTTTCTTCGAAACGTTGAGTCCCCAGTTCGAGCTCGGCGAAATGTGCTGTGAAAAACTATCCCAGCCAGCATTCTTTATAAATCTATAGCGGGCCATTATCGGCCCGTCAGCTACCCTGACGGGCCGATAATGGCCCGCTATAGATTTATAAAGAATGCTTACTGGGATGGATTTATGTCATCTTATTTCATGTCTTCTACGACAAATATATATACAACTGACGACTGCGTCTAACTGTCCGCTTTTGTACAGCGCTTTGTAGCGACTTTATAAATTTTATATTTTCTTATTTGGAGTTCAATTTTCTAAAACTTATTTCGTCGTCCCAGTAACCATTCTTTATCAATTTATAGCGACCTTCGAATGCCTAGCCATTAGACATTAGAGATTTGACATTCTTATGTCTAGCAGCACGACATTAGACTTTCGAATTCTGAATGTCTAGCCGCACAACATTAGACATACGACATTCACTTGTCTAGCTATTAGACATTCAAATGTCTAGCTGCTAGACATTGGACATTTGATAATCGAATATCTAGCCGCACGATATTAGACATTCGAAATTTGAATGTCCAACAGCATGACATTAGATAACAGACATTCCAATGTCCAGCTGCACGACATTAGAGATTCGACGTTCGAATGTCTAGCATACGACATTAGACATTCAACATTCGAATGTCTAGCAGCACGACATTCAAATGTCTAGTCATCAGACATTCAGTATTCGAATACGAGCGTATCTAGCTACTAGACATCGGATTTTGGACATTCGAATGTCTAGCAGCACGACGTAAAACATTTGACATTTGAAAGCCTTTCCACACGGCATCCGACATTCAATATTCGAAAGCATAGCAGCACAGCATTAGACATTAGACATTCGAATGTCTAGCCACTGGATATTAGAGATTCGACAGTCGAATGTGCAACTGCTCGACATTAGACATACATTCATTCAAATGTCTAGCAGCACGACATAAGACATTCGACATTCAAATGTCTAGCCATCAGACATTAGACATTGGAATATATAGCAGCACAGAAGGCATTAGACATTTGAGGTTCGAATGTCTAGCTTTACATTAGACTTTCGGCATTCGAATGTCTAGTCATTAGACACAAGACATTCGACATTCGAATGTCAAGCTGTTAGTCATTGAATATTCTACATTCCAAAGTCTAGCATCATGATATTTGACATTTGAATGTCTAGCGGTACTACATTCGACATTCCAATGTCGAGCCACACGATATTCGACATTCAAATGTGTAGCTGCTAAATTTTGGACATTTGACATTCGAATGTCTGGCAGGAAGGCATTAGATACTCGATATTCGAATGTTTAACCATTATGTCAGGGCACTAGGCATTGGCATTTGCATTAGCATGTCTATCAGCAAGACATTAGACATTGAATGTCTAGCCCTTAGACATTAGACATTCGACAATAGAAATTCGAATATCTAGACATTATACATTTGATATTCAAATGTCTAGCTGCTAGATATTGGACATTTGAATATCAAAATGTCTAGAAGCACGACATCAGATATTCAACATTCGAATGTCTACCCGCACAATATTGGACAGTCGACATTCGAATGTCTAGCCGCACGACATTTGATATTCGACAATTGAACGTCTAGCAGCATGATATTAGGCATTTGACACTCGTTCGAGTAGACATTCAAATGTGGAATGCCCGATGTCTAGCAGCTAAACAAGGATTGAATGTCTAATGGCTAGACTGCTAATGACGAATGTCTAATGCCTTAAGGCTAGACATTCGAACGCAAATATCTATTGTCGTGCGGCTAGACATTTGAATGTCAGATGTCTTATTTCGTGCTGCTAGACATTCGCCTACCAAATTTCAAATTTCATGCTCCTAGACATTCGAAGGTCAAATGTTTTATGTCTCGCAGTTAGACATTTGAATGTTCTAAGTTGTGCGGCTAAACATTCGATTGTTGACTGTCTAATGTCTTACTGCTAGATGTTGAATGTCCTGTCTAGCAGCTGACAGTCGAATATCGATTGTCGAATGTCTAATGGCTAGACATGCAAATGTCAAATGGAATGTCAAATGCCTAATGTTGTGCTGCGAGACATTCGAATGTCAAATGCCTAATGGCTAGACATTTGAATGTCGAATGTCTAATATCTAATGACTAAAAAGTCGACTGTCTAATGTCGTCCGGCCAATGTCGTATGTGTTATGTCGTGCTGCTACACATTCAATGTCGATTGTCTGCTGTCGTTTAGCTAGATATTCGAATATCGAATGTCGTGCGGCTAGACATGCGAATGTCGAATGTCTAATGATGTGCCGCTAGACTTTTAAATGTCCACTGTCTAGCAGCTAGACATTCGAATGTCTAATGGTTACCCAGTAAGCATTTTCTTATAAATCTATAGCGGACCGTTATCGCCCCGTCAGGGTAGCTGACGGGCCGATAACGGCCCGCTATAGATTTATAAAGAATGCTAGCTGAGTAGGTTGGAGTAATATAATCATGAATGAGTGGTGCCACTTTTGGTCTCTTTTTAGCCGTAATTTGAGTAATCACTGTTTTCCGGATTATATTGACCGACATATGAGAAAAAATGCCATAATGAATATAACTTCTAAGGCCAAGACTGAAGTAGACATCCGCGCATTTTGGGCAGAAATTTTTCTGTCAGCAACATATTCTACATTATCCAGTAATTCTATAAACAGCATTACGAAACACGCCTATTCAAATATATTGAAAATTTCACCACCAAAAACTGAAAGTTTCCAGATAAAACTTCTGATATGTTTCATATTTCTGCTCAAAACATAGATTGTGGGTACTCGTTAGAACCGCCTCGCATACCCACAATCTATGTTTTTGAGCAGAAATAAGAAAAATAATGTATACCCCTGTAAACCCCAGTTTTACTATACAAAAGTGGGGGTTTAAGGGAGTAAAAATTATATAGGTATGTTTTCGTGATGGGTAATAAAGACACTGATTAGCCTGCTCGAATGCACATGCTGGTCTAAGACACTATCATCCATTTTTTGTTATAATGGGCTCTTTTTTAAAGGTGTGGTTCATACTGATCCTTGGTGTCTGAATAAGGACAGGAAACACACGACATCGTGTCGATGATGCCGAGACGTCACGTGATGTCGCGGCGTCTCTCAAAACGACGTTATGTGTGTCGAAATACCTTATTACAAAGGAGCAGTAGTTACTTGCAGAAAGCAAAGACGTTGCATCGACGTTGAGCCGACGTTGTATAAACGTCATGTGCCCGCTGGGACTTCCCTATCATCCTGAGCATCCTGCAGTCCGATCATGGTCTTTACTAACGCGTGTAAACGTTTTCTTAAGACTAGCAGTGAATGCCCTGATCAGACCGAGTGGTGCGCAGGCGGATCTGTGCTTGAGTTGTTGGAATGTGCATAGAAGCACTCTTGCGTGACGTCACTGTATGGGCCGCTCCATGCGAAAACGTGTCTTTTGGCATATGCGGACAGTAAAGGCCCAGATCAGCCTGCGGACCCACGCACTATGATCAGGGCCTTCGCTGTCCGCAAACAGAATCACAGTAAAACCTCAATGGCTCGAACACCGATGGCTCGTTTACCATGGCTAGTTCGTACTCGTTTTCAGTCCCTACGAAATTCTTCCGATAACTCCAGAAAACAAATATTTAGGAAATTTTCTTATTTTATGATGAAATTGTATGTTGTGTGTACTCATTAGAATCGCCTCTTCGTGGCGATTCTAATGAGTACACTCAACATACCATTATTGTATAGAAGATGGAAAAGATTTCCCTAAATTGTCGCCATTTGCTTCCTGACCTGGCGTCATGATTAACCCTCACTGGCTCGAACTACCCATGTCTCGAACAAATTTTCATGGTCCCAAAGATGTTCCAGTCATTGGATTTTGACTGTATTGGGTACTATAGAATGTTTCAATGGACAGCAAATGCCCAGATGAGATTTTACGCATGCGCAGGTGAATCCGCACATTCTGCGCATGTTCGAAGGCGCTTTTTCGCTTGACAACTCATCAGTGGTATTTAACATTTTTGTGAACATAGGTGAGTGGATGTTGGTATTCAGAGCGGAAGCCGGGACTATGAACTCTGTGTATGAGGCGTGGATGGCTGATAGTATCCCTAGAACCGCAAATTTCATCATGTGCCAAATGTTGGCAAAACCAGGATGTAATGACATTTATCGGGATTCGAGATTGGATAAAGGTCGATTGGAAGAGTTTCTGCAAAGTAAAACGAAGGTATGGCATGTAATTCGAAACTTTGTTTTGTACAAAAGATCAGGTCATAGACCCAATATATTCACAGTGCTTTACAATTAGCACGGCCAATGGTGTATGTATGAAACAAGGCATAAATGTGCATCTTACATAATGATATTTAAACATACAAACATTTGTGTGCTAATAGCTAATTTTACACCAATAACCACTCTGTATAGATACTAGACATGCATATACAGCCGTGTAGCCTAATGTGGCGCATCTGCCAGTGTTGCTCACTCAAATATTTTCTCCCATTATGAAAACACGCCTATACTCAAATGTATTGAAAAAAATTACAACCAAAAAAGGAAAATTTTCAGATAAAAAATTTTGATAATTATAAAATTTCTGCTTAAAACATAGATTCTGAGTACTCGTTAGAACCGCCTCGGCGAGGCGGTTCTAACGAATACCCAAAATCTATATTTTTGAGCAGAAATAAAAAAAATAGTGTATACCCCTGTAAACCCCAGTTTTACTATATAAAAGTGGGATTTAAGAGGGTCAAAATTATATAGGCTTGTTTTCGTGATGCAAAAATCCCAACGTATCATTTTATGGGCGTATGTGATGAAACATATCAAAAGGTACATGGCCATTACAATTTGCACGGGGAATCAGAAGTTTATTTCAAAATAATGAGGAAAATGTTGTTTTCACTAAAACCAAAGAACCCTTTTCCCTAAACGTGAAATTTAAAAGGTGGTTTTGTCAGTATGAACAATGAAAATGGCACAAATATATTCTGAATTGATTAGTTATCATAGAAATACATCTTTAATCAAAAACATTCTTTATGTCCAAGGCAACAGGCAAAATTCTAACAGGTGCGCGACATTGGCAGACATTTTTTATGACACACAAACAAGGGGGTGATGAAGTTGAGGGATTATTATCTGCTAAATTTGAAGAAGAAATTAAATGAAAATAAACTTTTGTTTTATTAATAATAAATTATTCTTCGTTCTAGTACATTTAAAAATTAAAACTGGTCTAGCGAACATTTTTTAAATTCAGTTCAAGTCCTTAGATGCGCTGAATAGGCCGACAGCTGTGTATAATTGTTCGGCGTATGAATACGTGAGGAGAAAGAAAAAATAAGAAAACAAAATCAAGAAAATAGTCCGTTGTTTACTTTGAAACTTTATTGATACATTCTTTAAAAAGTTCTTATTTTCTGATTGTAACTGTTCAACAAATGTCATGATATTTGGCCTTACTAAAATACCTAAATACATTTTTATACATTCTTGACGTAGTTCTTGACATCGTTAACATTCTTATAAAAATGAAACTCGTCCTCTAACTAGTTGCAAAAAATGACATTTTCTCTTCAACAAGTTTCTTGATCCCAGCAGGCACACAATGTTTAAACAACGTCAATTCAACGTTGATTCAACGCCAAGACGTTGAACCGACGTTGTTTCAGCATTGTGTGCCCACTTGGGTCAGGTTAAAGGCGAGAAGACAGTAGACGAGTTGATTCATATCTGAAATTTAGAACTGTAATGGAATTTTAATATCTTTTAAACCAAAATCTACAAAAAATTCAAAAGTGATTCCTCTAAACGAATATCTACAGTCTTTAAATTCCTCTACAGAGCTGTTGCATTCCAGCAATGCCAATAATTGTTTGTGTTTCTACAGATGAAAGTTTCCTTCTTCAAAAACGGGACCGAAGTAGCGTTCGTGACATTGAATATTCCCAGTTGTCCAAATAGGACTAATTGGTTCAGTGAAGACAGCTTAATAAATGCAAGCTGGTCAGACCTTACACGTGCCGTCGAGTACGGATCGTTTAAGATTGAAGGGTAAGCTGGTTAAGACATTACGAAAACACGCCTATTCAAATATAATGAACATTTTACAACCAAAAAAAGGAAAATTTTCAGACAAAAAAAATCTGATATTTTTCATATTTCTGCTCAAAACATAGATTGTGGGTACTCGTTAGAACCGCCTCGGTGAGGCGGTTCTAACGTGTACCCACAATCAGTGTTTTGAGCAGAAATATAAAAAAATAACGTATACCCCTATAAATCCCAGTTTGACTATATAAAAGTGGGGTTTAAGGGGGTCAAAAATATATAGGCGTCTTTTCGTGATGATACAGCTGGCTCTCGTTATCTCAAACACTTATAGCTCAAGTAGTGTTTAACTTAAATTAAATACAGGGCAATGCTAGTTAATTTTGCTATATATGCCTTACATTTCAACTCTGTTTATCTCAAACTATTGTTATCTCAAACCAAATATTATTGTCCACATTGAGATAACGAGAATCAACTGTAAACACATTCATTTTAAGCAGAAATCATTGTTACAACGCCAAATGTAGAAAAGTAGACATTTTTAAATGGTGCGTCGACGCTAACGACAAAAGATAACATTTCTAAATTTTCCGTTGACGCTAACGAGAAGTGGAGGAATGTCATCATTTAGTGTTGATGGGTAGGATATTTAGTTACGTTTAAGCTCGACTATAAGGTAGGATATTAAGTTACGTTTAAGCTCGACTATACGAACTAAATTGCCTTCCCGAGGAACCGAAAGATGAAACTACAGTAGACTCTTGTTATCTCGAATTCCAAGGGACTCTCTTAAATATTTCGAGATATCCGTACCTCGACATATCAGATTTGCAGAATTGAGGAAAACACATAATTTGAACAACCGCATTTAACAAATATATATGAAATTGGAGTCTTGAAGTTAGAGATATATTGAAAAATATTGTGGAAAAGAGGAGAAATTGCTCCTTTTCCACAATATTTTTTGACCTGTTGTTAGATTTTCATGTTTAAGCAGGGACAAGATTTTCACTTCGAGATAAGCGGTTGTTCGAGATAGGCGAGGTCGAGATAACGAGAATCAACTGTATAAGAAACAAATAATGACAAGACAATAATGGCAGCCCAGCAGGTACACAACATTGAAAAAACGTCAATTCAACCGTTTCAATCCGACTGGTCCATAACGTTGAAACAACGTCGACTCAACGTTGATTCAGCGGCAAGGCGTTGAATCAGTGTTGATTCGACGTTATTCCATCGTTGTGTGCCTACTGGGTTAAGACGATACTCAGCAAGCACACAACCTAGAAACAACGTTGATTCAACGTCAAGACGTTGAATCAATTTTGAATAGACGTTTTTTCACCGTTGTGTGCCCGTTGGGTAACGACAAGACACAAGTGCAATAATAGACATACAGACAAACAAAGAACCGCAAAGGAGGAACCGCTTTCGAACTAAGGGGCTGAGGATGGGGTTTGTAGGGGGTCGGGGAGGGATGAAAAATGACTCAGTTTGACTGAGTCTGTTCATGATGAATAATGAAACAAAAATGCAACATTCCTTACACCACTACCAGCTTTAAGTGAAGCTGTTATTTTTGCGCATACTGTATGAATCCAACAGTTCCAAAGAACTAGAAACTTCATCGCAGTGTTTGTAATGTGAAGCTGTATCAGAAATAAGAGTGTGACATGCATTGACAATATTAACACTACTGCAGCAGACGACATTTTGATATGTTGTTTTTTTTATTTTTCAAAGAAAATAAGTGTGAATCGTATGCAGACGATTTAGAGAAAATGTAAAGACTTATTTTCTTTGAAAAGACTTATTTTCTTTGAAAAAAATACAAAACAATAGAATGTCGTCTGCTGCAAATGTTACTTGGCGTTTTAAGTGATATGCGCTATACGTATATTACTCAATACACGGACATATTAAAGGCTCCATATTCCTCAAAAACAGACATTTTATTATCCAAGAAAGGTTTAATAAATTGATATATGGTATTAATACACTCATAAAATGTGGCACCTGACAGACTGTAAAATTTCAGATAGTCTCTTGTTCTTGGAATGAAATTATTTTTTATCGTGTTACCAAATTTAATTCAGAGATGCATTAAAAATCATTTCATTTTTGATCCAGTTCCAAAAAACGAGAGACTAACTGAAATTTTACAGGCTATCAGATGCCACATTTTATGATCGCATTTATACCATATATCAATTAATTGAACCTTTCTTGGATAAAAAATTGTCTATTTTTGAGGAATATGGAGCCTTTAACTCTCTACCATATTTACTCTTAACATTGAACAGTTTTTTATTATCTGTCGAACTGGTCTTTGAGTGACAAACACCGTAGACCCTGATCAGACCTGATCCGGGTTCACATTGTTTGCTCAGACCTGTCTGCCCGAATGCTTAGAATTTCCACTTTCAGTTCATTATAGTGACGTAGTGGCGGCACCTGCCTAAGGGATAATAATAATGCAGAGAACATTGCTAATGTTGCTTCCGTAATATATTAATTTGACTTTTATTGTATTTGAAATACTTTTTAGGGAGTTACAGGGGCTGGATAAGAAGCTAGACGGAGAAGATAGACGATTTTACATCGCAGCCTATTTCAGGCCTAGTGGTTGTCAAAGCGATATGTCCTGGCTAATGGTGAAGGATTCGACGGCGTCCAAATATTCTTGCGAGTACGACAAACAGTCCGCATTGCCAGCTTTCATGTACAGCTCACGCGGCAATAAGTCACATTTTGAATACAATGGCAAGTAACCCTCAGCCCTGCGTATCAAAACAATATTTTTACAAACAGTATAGATCTTGATGAGACGGCTCGTATGAGCCGTCTCATCAAGATCTACACTGTTTGCCATTCTGTGGCGATTTTAGACAGACACCCCTATTTGTAACAATGGTTCTGACCAGATTCAAAGATGGAAGAGTCCACTTCAGAAGCTTGGGGTTAAGGGTTAAAGCGAAGCAATCTAAGTTCAAAATCCATTGATTCTGTAAGCTGAAAGATTTCACGCCTCACATATGACATTCCGTGACCAATGGTGTGGTCCATTTTTTCGACAATAACACTACCAGTATAGACGACTTTTCTATGGCGCGGCACACGAATACTTTAGATACATGGTGCAATAAGCCAATACCGCTCGTGATCATAAGACTGTGAATCTCGTTACAACGACAGCATTTTTTTCCAAAAAAATGTTGCTATTAAAATGAATTTGCTGTTATAAAGAATCCTTATTATGCAGAATATGTAAAAAAAAGTTTTCTTTTATTATTCCTATTTCCTCGTAGACGATATTTTAGATAATTGTTAGTGAGATGATTCTAACAAATCTTTGGATAGGCGTTTCTAACAAATATATATAAAAAAAAATCCAAATCCAAAACGTATGTTTCTTGAAGTACTAAAAACAAAGCTTTTGCATAACTTTTGATTAATTGTCACCTCTTGAGCGAAAGTTTCGTTTCAGTCAAATTGTCAAATTGGATATAACGAATTTTGTCGTTGTATCGAGTGTTGGTCGACTGTACAAATAACAAATCATACACAACCAGTCGCCGGACAAGAAATATCGTCTAAAATTGCATTTTTCCATCCTAAGAAAAAATATTGAATACTGTGATTTCCACTCAGGGTTACTGGGGCTTTCTCTCAGGCTCACTGGGGAGTGGGTATTGGTCCTTGCTCTGAGCAACTCTTTAGACAAGTATTAAACATCAGACAAAATATCAACTATAAACATCAACTCACTAAGGAGGAGGTGTACGTTCTTAAAACTTTTTAACATTATTACAAGTATGTTAACTATGTTTAACTTTAACATAAATATCCTCTGAATCTGTGACCCTAATATCAAGCCAGTACACAAGTGGGACTTGCAGTGTGTTTTCCTGCACACCAAACCCCTTCTGAAAAGGGTCCTATTCTAAACAAATTCAGCAGACGACAAATTGGTCATATTTTTCATACTTTTCCCAAAAAACAGGTTTAGACATCTCATGCAATGGTATCTATGGGAGACGATGTCAAGTAAAATGAGAAAACATATTTCAATATGTACATTTACATGGAAAATAACCAAATTACTGAGGTCAATTCACACAAACATTTGGGTATATTTCTGTCTAGCGATTGTTCATGGCATACTCATATAGAATACATAAAAGTAAAGGCCTGGCAGAGAATAAACATTATGCGAAGATTGAAATTTAGTCTCGATAGAAAATCTTTGGAAACTATTTATTTATCTTTTATTCGACCTATTTTGGAATATGGCAACATGGTATGGGATAATTGCACTCAGTACGAAAAACAAGAGCTAGATAAAATTCAAAATGAGGCTGCACGAATTGCTACAGGATCAACAATTTTAGTATCATTACAAGCCTTGTACCAAGAAATCGGGTGGCAATCTTTACAAGACAGACGATCCAAACATAAACTAAATTTATTTTTCAAAATGCAACACGACTTAACTCCGCCTTACCTTTCGTCTCTTGTTCCCCCATCAGTTAGTGAAACTTCCAGATATAATCTACGGAACGCAGATGACTATACTACGATAAACTGTCGAACACAACTTTATTATTCGTCATTTATGCCATCAGTTATAAGAGATTGGAATAATTTACCTGGAACCGCTAAACAAATTAGTTCACTGCACTCATTTAAATCATTTTTAAATCGAGATAAGTCAAAGGTACCAAAATATTTTTATCACGGAAAAAGGAAGGTCCAAATTCTGCACACGCGACTCCGAACAGGCTGTAGCTCCCTAAACAATGATTTGTACTTAAAGAACATAATAGAATCCCCAGCATGTGCATGCGGAGCGGCAATAGAAAATGCATATCATTATCTTTTCACTTGTGGAAGATTTAATGCCCAGAGAAATGAACTATTCCGAAGACTGACCACAATACCTAACATTACATTAAGAACTCTTCTAAACGGCAATGAACGACTATCAATTAATCAAAATTATCAGATTTTTTCAGCGGTTCAAATATTCATAGAGAATAGTAAAAGGTTCAGTATCTGATTTCCTGCCTTACTTCTTCCTTCCCCGGCCTTAACAACGGAAGACTAAGGTCATCTATATACATTATCATTGGAGAAGTCCGTAGCCCGTCTTTGATAAAAGAATATAAAAGTGTGAAATAAAGGAAATTTTAAAATCGGCTTTGCCGGATGTCGCTTCCATCTTCTTATTTTCATCTCTTTTTTTTTTTTTTTTTTTTTTTTTTTTCTTTTCTTCAAATATTTCTGTTGTTTTCTTGTCTGGTATAATGTTTTTGTCCATCATAAGTATTAATTATCATGTGTTGCTGCTTCCCACTTATCTATATTACAAGTTTATGTATTAGGAGATGAACTTAATAAGCTGTTAGCTTTCGTTCAGATCCTTTAGATTGGATTATGTAAAATTGTGGCATTGTTCAATTATATGATTTATTTGAATAAATATGTTTAAACTAATATGTCGTCTGCTGAAAATTTTACCCAGGATGCTAAGCGTTAAATAAATGTATCAAATTCAACTTTGCAGCCGCATTGCTTACACTTTGCTGGAATGCTTATAAAGAAAAGGGTTTCTTTCGTTATTATTATTTTTATTTTATTATTTAATTTTTTGGGCTGTCTCTAACAAGCATAATTACATTACGGCAGACCATACCATTGTCAAGATTAAAAAACAATACATCTAATTAGTTCTTAACCCTTCTATTGCTGAACACGACATACCCTGTTTTAACAAACAGTGTAGATCCAGATCAGTTGGCTTCTGAAGAAGCCAGCTGATCTGGATCTGGCACTGTTTGTCATTAGATATGTGAATTTCTATCAAAAACCCGGATCAAGTAATCTGATTGGCTGGAAATTAGAAGTGGGCATGGCATCTTAATTTATTCAGCATGAGAAGGGATAAGTTTATGTAAGATATACATGTATAGTATAGACGATATCCAGGAATAGCCACAATAACAGAGCATAGCCTACCAATAGCACCAAGAGAAAGAGCAAACAACCCAAGATAGACTGTACACAAGCCACAAACCCCACCCCACCCCCTTCCGAAAAAAAGGCAAAACAACCAGCCCCCTCATTCCCAACAAGGTGATCACAGTGCTTGATAGGATCCACTAAGCACAACAATAAGACAGCGAACGGGACAAAAGGTGGAAAAAGGCGAACAGCCTCAAACCTACACAATATAGGGATCAAATATGGTTTTTCATGCATTAACATTCGCCAGGTCCCTTGGGAGGTGTTGAAAACCGAGGCCGGAGGCCTCGGTTTTAAACACCTCCCAAGGGACCTGGCGAATGTTATGCATTGAAAAACCATGTTCGATCGCTATTATTGCATAAAAAAGGAAAGCATTTGCAACATTTCGCGTTATTCCTTGCACTATTTTGTTTCGCCTTTTCACCGATGTCTCGCGTACGCAATTTCCGCGGACTATGCTCGTTCTAGGGCCAGGCAGAACATATCTCGTGTGGCAGCAAATCTGTGGCCCCAGTACGATCATATTGAAAGTTGTGTAGCCGTGCATTAACAGCGCGTAAATTGCCGTGCATTACACGGCTTTTCGCCGGTTAATGCACGGCTGTTAATAACGTGCGACACTGCTTTTTATGCAATAAAGAGCAATCAAGCACTGAGCCACCGCCTTAGAACGGTTGGTAGTAAAAATTAACTCACTGTCTAACATTTTCTTAAAGACATAAAAATAAGATGTGTCTTGGTCGTTTGTCTTATCACTGATAAGAACCTGGGCACAAGAAAACCTAGTTTGACGTCAATAAACAATAGATAGGTAGAGACCCAATAGGGGAATTTAGTACTGGCTTATTTATCTTTTCCACAGGTAATTCTTTATGAGACAGGGCAGAGCAATAGTCCTACAAAATTTTTTACCCTTCAAAAGGCCTCTTTACAACCTCCTGCTGGCATCTCATAATAACCACTTAATGGCATGCCTTTGTTCTCTCTTGCATAATGCCTAGATAAAGGCAATGAAATCATTAGTGAGTGGTACCACTTTTGGTCTCATTTTAACTACGTCTTCAACAGACATCGATTTGTATCATTTATCGGTAGGCAAGTTTATCCGAAAGTATAGTGTTACACTTAATTTGCTGTTTAACATTACTCGTACAACAAGCAGACGATAGATGATTTTTTTAATGACAGATTCTATCTGTCATTCTTCGTTGCCACTCACGATTTTAGAGAAAGTGACTTTGATTACTATTCAATTTCGTATTTATCCGCGCACAAAAGTAGACCCAAAGTTTCAATGTGTGTATATTAGTACGCCATTGAAGAGCTGTCCATACAAAAGTAGTGCAACTTGTGCTTGATCTATGGCGAGAGTCGCTGAGAAAACCCGCCTTAATATATGTGCGAACAACAAAGGCGCAGACCAGCCTGCGCGTCCGCGCAGGCTGATCGGCGCCTTTGATGTTCGCTATAGCTCGTTTTTTTTTTCGATGAAGATGCGTCTCACAAACTAAAATGGAGGACAGAATGATACCGGGAATTTATTAGTTTTTCATAGAATCTGTCATTTCAGGGCTATTCAGCCCTTTGATTTCTTATTGTTCCTAGACAACAGAGTTTGATATTCATGCAAGGTTAGACATGTCAGATTAAATTGTCTCATAGACATTTGCTTGTCAAAGCTTATCCTCCGATTGATACTTGATTGATAGGAAATTAACCTTTAACAACTGAAATTAACCACTCTCCGGGCAATTTCAGCAGACGACAATTTTTTTTTATTTTTTTATTTTTTTTTTCATAAAATAGGCTTTGGCATTTCATGCAAATTGTCTCCTGATTAGGCTTTGACATTTTATGCAAATTGTGTCATCGGGAGGCAATTTACATGAAATGCCAGGGCTTTTTATCTGGGACAAATAAGATACGAGTAAAATATAAGTATTTCAAATTTGTCGTCCGCTGAAATCTTTACCTATCATGCTGAGCGCTAAGTGCAGTGTCCTTGCAGTGAACAAGAGCAAAATGCCAAACAGCTCAGTGGGCACATGGCGTTTATACATCGTCGCATCAACGTTGCTGAAACGTCATGACATTGCATCAACACAGCTGCGACGTTGTTTCAACGTCGTGTGTCCGCTGGGATATTTCTCATTAATCGCTACCCGATGGGCACATGACGTTTATACAATGGCACATCAACGTTGATGCAACGGCATGACGTCAACAACGTTGCGTGCCCACTGGGAGAGAGGCCAGTTTGACCTTGCAGTACCATTCATAATACTGTTGTTATTTTGTATTACAGATTATAAACTTGCTGACGTGATGGCGATCTTCGTAGGGTAGTAAAGTGTCGCCACTATCCACCTTTAAAATGTTTGTTCAGAGATGTCGTGGGCGATATGGAGTTGTAATTTCAATTAACAATATAACTGTTCTCTTACCTACCATATTTAGCCCAATTCAGCTTTGGGGAACACTTGACTTAGGACACCATCTTCTTTTACCAGCAAGGACATGGTCATCTTGAAATCTCTCTCGATATAATGTAAGCTTCTTTCTTTTCCGTCAGTAAATGTTACACCGTATTTTAACAAGCGAATACTGCATGAGCTAATGGTAAGTATAATTATATAGTTTAGATATATTTAACCTGTGATCCAGCACCTTTTATTATCATTTAACATCGAAAAAGATTACTGGATCGCATATGGCCGAAGATTGGGTCAAATCAGTTATTGTGTGAAAGAGTTTCAACTTGTGTTTCGCCACGTTTTACATTTACTCGAACGTTTTACTCGGACATCTGTCCAAGTTCCTGGGTTAAATACGGAAGGTTTGCTAAGGCATCTGTGGTATGCAAAAAATATTGAAAAATTGTGAAACTAAGTCTGGGGAAGTAGATACTTTGCTGATGTTTTATCAATATGCCACAAATGTCGTGTCATTTCACGAGTGTCTTGCCATTTAAGGTGGCTAAGTACACTTTCAAGAAAGATTACTTTGTCAAAAATGTTTGCCCACTCAGAAAAGGAGTCTACTCTAAAAGGAAAGAATTTGCTCCCCTTGGGAGCAATTTTTTTTCTTTTAGAGTAGGCCCCTTTTCAGAAAGGGTTTGGCGTGCAACAGAGCAAACAGGAAATCACAAATGTTGTCCACGTAAAATAATGGCAGAATATATGTATATCTATATACCAAGTGTCTCCATTCACCTTAAGGCATGGGCCCAGTTTTTCAAAGTTTCGTTAGCTTAATGAGCTCGTAAATAATAAACTCGTTCACTGTTGTAGCTAAGGTATTTTCAAATACATCGATATTTTTCTGCAAAAATGTGAGTAGCTTTGCAATGCAAAAGCTACTCACATTTTTCAGCAAAAAATATCAATGTATTTGCCATATTTCAAGAGAAAAAATTTGATGTCTCGCTAGCTAACAAATGGTCAAACGGTGTAAATACAGTCGAACCTCAATGGCTCGAACATCTTTTGGACCATGGAAATTCGTTCGAGACATGGGTAGTTCGAGCCACTGAGGGTTAATCATGGCATCAGTTCAGGAAGCAAATAGCGGTAATTTAGGGAAATCTTTTCGATTTTCTACACAATGATTGTATGTTGAATGTACTCATTAGAATCGCCTCTCTGAGGCGTAGAATCGCCTCGATGAGGCAATTCTAATGAATACACACAACATACAATTCCATGGTAAAATAAGAAAAAAATCGTTAAATATTTGTTTTCTTGAGCTATTGGAAGAATTTTGAAGGGACTGAAAAAAGAGTTCGAATCATCCACAGTAAACGAGCCATCCGTGTTCGAGCCATTGATGTTATACTGTAAATATCAAACGCCTCAAAACGCCTCATCTGATTTGAGTCGAGACTGTTTGCCATCCACACACTACTGTTTACAGATACAGTAAAATTTCAATTACCTGGACACCGATGGCTATTTAACCGTGGCTAATTCAAACTCGTTTTTGAGTTATTAGGAAATTCTTCCGATAGCTCAAGAAAACACCTATTTAGGGATATTCTCGGGATATTTTCTTATTTTATCATGAAAATGAATGTTGTGTATACTTACCAGAATCGCCTCATTGAGGAGATTTAAATAGCTACGGTGTACCATTATTTTATAGAAGATCGAAAAGACATCCCTAAATTATTCCCATTTGCCTAATGACCTGGCGCCACGACTAACCCTTAGTGGTTCGAACAACCCATGTCTAGACGAAATTTCCATAGTCCCCAAGATGATCGAGCCATTGAAATTCGACTATAGATCACCAGGGAGTAAATGGACATGAAGTCTTAGTAACTAGCATGGTAAAGGATTATTTTTTCAGAATAGCAAACAAATATAATCATATTCTTGTGCAGTCACGAAGCAAATGTTAAGGGGGAAAAGCATACATTTTCAGGGGTTGTTATTTGACTCTTTCGGCGCCAAATTTCAGACTGCTTTGTTTTTTTAAACAAATATCGATTGGAAAGAAGTTTAAATGTAAAGCTGAGAGACCGAATGCCAAACAGAGTAGATCCTGATAAGGCGGCTCATGATGAGCCGTCTCATATGGATCTACGCTGTTTGCAAAAGCCTGTTATTATCGCCTATGGCAGTAAAAGAGTTAAGGGGAAATGCATACACAAATTTTTTTAGCTGCCTTTTCAAAAGGAATTTACTCTAATAGTAAAGATATTGATATCCTTAGGAGCAACTTCTTTTAGAGTATAAAATTGTGAAGTTACCGAGGAAATGCCACAATCACGAAGCACAACCTTCCCGAGGCAGCGAAACAAGAAGAGACGAGGAGCAAATGATGACAAAACAAACACCATACATGTACATCTGCTATCTGACAAATTGTAGCTAATCTCAAAATATAACTCTGTGTTTTTTGGTTGTGTGTGTGTGTGTGTGTGTGTGTGTGTGTGTGTGTTTTATTATTGTATTTGGTCTCCTAAAGTTATTAGCAAATGTTCTTCATCAAAATTTTCATCAAAATCGACCTTAGTAAGAAACCCAAGGTGGCGAACCTTGCGAAAAAGCCATCGTACCTTGACCGGAAAGATATACAGCTGAATGTTTTACATAGAAGGATTGGACTTTTCGTTTACACTGTATAGCAGTTCAAATTGAGTTGCATTTCAACAAAAGGCATGCATTTTGCAAGATAAAATTTTCTATTGAGTGTACAATGATAGGGAGGACATGCTTATATCACAATTAAATGATCCCAAGAAATATTCCAAGTACAGTTAATGCCTGAATTAAAACCTCGCTTAAATCACATTCTTTTAGAATGTCACACAAATACGTATGTACATTTTGTATTATGGAGAATTGACCTGATATACAATGCTTATTGACATTTATTAAGTTTGGTCTCCTGATGTTCTCCTTCAAGATCAATTTGGCAAAAGAAGTATTTGAGTGACACGTAGCAAATATTTCTCTTTGCACTCTAGAAAATGTAAAATCTTTTAAAACCGAATAAAACGATGCACAAATGTCCAAGAAATGTTTGCTACAAATTTAACAATATAATTTAAAACGGTAATGTAAACGTTTCTAAACATGCATTTCATCTATGTAGTGGTCCTGTCAGACGCTCAATTAATCTGTTTTCAGCGTTAATCTATTTCTGCATAACTCCAGATAAACAGCTTAGAAACTCGTAGGTGTTGCAGTTTACAAAAACAATTTCAGGACGAAAAAGTTATTATCAGCCTTAGGAAGAAAAGAATGTATCTTCACTTTAATGCAAACTTGACATGGCTTCATATAATCTTGTGCGTTGAGTTTGATGCATGCACAACGGACGGTCTACATTCTATTTTCAGTTTGAGTATTGATTTTTAAATCTTAACAATGTTAATAGCCCGAATAAACAAGTTTTTGTATGCTTGGAATTAGACACGTACCGTCATGTCCTCAGTAGAAAATTGCGCGTTAGAAACCAAACTCAACTTCAGGTCTGCTGTACAGTACATAGGCGTGTTTTCGAAAAACTGAGATTAGGACTAACACCGCACTTAGCAATACCATACAATATAAAATATTTTATTAAAGTCTCACGTCATCAGAAAGTAAAATTCTTTCATACATGAGTGGCTCTGCTAAAGAGCTATGAGAGACACGATGCACTGTTCGTTAACAATGTCTTGAAATAACAAAAAAAAAAAAAAAAAAAAGAGCGCATGCATCCATCTGCGGATCTGTACGTTTACATACTTACTCAATTCGAAAACAACTGCGAGGATTTTCCACGCAACCGACCCCCCCCCCCCCCTCACCCCCCCCCCCCCCCACACACACACACACACACATTCTAAAGTGTCATCTCAGTGTTTGAGGGTTGAGGTTTAATGCTCGAGATATTCATAGAAAAAAATATTCTGAGGAAATTCGGGAGTCTCAGTGGTAGTATATTGTGTTATTATACCTCACAGGGCTTGACGATATGCCTTTGGCTTGTCTTACCTTCTGTTATTTTGTTCTTGTGTTTTTCAGTCCTTTTAGCATTGCGATTACCTCGCTTGGGGAAATGAGAGCTAATCTTAATGCTTTTCGTACGCTTGTTCGATTTGCACTTGTTTGGTTTCCTCTTCCTCTTGATGTCTGTTAAGGGCTGCGTTTTGTGATTGTGGCACACCCTGGACTGTTCTCGTACCTTTTTTTCCCCATACAAAAATCCCATAGGTCTGAAGGTGACATTTTCTGCTATCACCTGCCAGGTTGATAGTCAAAAATATCACATGTCTAGGTGATAGTAAAAAATTATCACATGCGCAGCAGATGGTGCGCGTATGGTTCGTTTTCAATTCCTCGCTTCTATTCTGTTCTAAAATCTGCAGTGAGCTAGCCGCTTATTAATTAATTGACTGCATGCAAAGGGCCGAGGTATTTAGAATTACCTAAACAAATCTGTCAAAACGAATGAATATGAACATAAAATAAATAAATAAGTAAATAAATAAATAATAATAAATAAAAATATGGAAAATAATCGCATGTAGCAAAGTTGCTATGGTGTCCGACCAATACTTACAGAAGTTGCTTGATACCAAAGACTCGGTGGTGACAAGGAGCGTGGCCGTATTCAGGGAGTATTTGAACCCTCGGTTCAAAGAGTACCACAAAGGCGCTGCCTCTATGTGACTCAGTTGCCTGGCAGCGTTAAAAATCTGAAAACTGAACAGTACCACGAATCGGACTAAATAACAGCCTTAGAAGGTTCTTTGCATCGATTGGATGCAACCGTAGATTCCTACAAATATGGAATTTCAGCAATAGTCCTAAAAATTGGACTGGGTGGCTAGTAATTTAGACCGTGATCAGACTGGACTGCTCTGATCTTAGTCTACACTGTATGTCCCAATACATAGGATCATTACGGTGTGGTATATTGGCTGTGATAAATGGCTCGTAAGTCTGAAGTGATGTTAGTACATGTGTTTCTTGTTACTATCAACTTTTGTCTTATTATATTGTTTACTAATTTTGAATGTTCATTAGATTTAGTAATTCACGATTTTGCTTTATGTAAAAGGGGAACCAGGTATAAAAGTTCTGTATAATAACATAGATATTACATTCCGAGTTACGATTTTCGACCTCGGCTTCGCCTCGGTCGATAATCATATTCCACCGTATGGCATTTTTACTATCGCCCTCTCAGGAATGTAATATTTATATATCATCTCCCTTCCGCTGATTCAAGAAGGGTAGTTGTCAGTTTCTGGCGAAAGAATGTGCACAATACTGGTTAACCGCTTAGAGGACTAAGCCTGCCCAGTAAAGGTGTGGTTAGGTAAACTGTCCGCGCTCGACATGACCCCATTGGGTTGACTTGGCCGTAAAACCTCAACACAAAGAAACAATATTTATATATCATCTTCTTTCACTCTATCAATAAACCTTTACCATGCTTTTATGAAAATATATCAAGACTCCATTCCCCGTGGAGCAGTTGCATCTCATATAATCACAAACATGCATATATTTTAGAAAATAGATTATTAGGTTATCAGCGGTAAATAAAATACATGTACCTAGTTAAGTAGAAATAAAGGGAATACAAATGTCCATGTATTCGCTTTTCTTCTGCTTATTTTGATGCATGGTTTAACATGTAATAACAGTACAATTACTTAAGCTTCAGTTGATCAAATCACGTATTGCTATTGTTATTGTTAGCTTTGATAATTTCCCTTTGGGATACAGATTAACCCTTAATGCGCCAATCACAACTATTGTCGTCTGCTTTGTCATCTGCTTGTGATTTTAAGTCATTTTTGCAAACAGTGTGGATCCAGATCAGACTGCTCCTTTAGGAGCAGTCTGATCAGGGTCCACACTGTTTGCCTGTATGCAAAAAATAGGTTTGAAAGGTTTGCAAGAATATTCAGCAGACGACAAAAAACAGACGACATTTTCAGGTGCAGTTTTTCTTGGCGCTTTAAGGGTTAACACAAGTCTTCTGACTTACTTCTGAATCCCATTTGTATATATTATCAATGTTTGTATTAGTTTATGTTATTATATTGCATTTATACAAATAAAATATGTTTAAACCAAACCTTTACCACTCTCTGGGCATTTTCAGCAGATTATTATTATTATTATTATGTCTGTATCAGAAAAAAAGGCTTTAAATAACATTTCGTGCGAATTGCCTCCTTTTCCTTAGGGGACAATTTGCATGAAATATCAAAGCATATTTTCTGGGGAAATATCGTCAGTTCGTCGTCTGCTGAATTAGCTGCAGAGTGGTAAAAGTTAAATAATGTTTTAAGTATTTGATGTAATTTTAATTGGTTTATATACTAGCGGAAATTTAAAAAAAAAAAAAAAAAAAAAAACGCAAAGTTTTCATTTGGAGTAAAATGATAGAACTACTTGAACTGTTTCAATTAAACGTTTTAACGTATGTGTGATTTGAACAATTTTGACCGACTTTAATGAAAACTTTAATCCTATACCAGTAAGCATGTCCACAATGACGTTTAACGTAGACAGACTACGCTATTTCTGAAATCTGATCAATAGCGTATGTGTCCGAACTTGCATTTTTTTTTTTATTTCCGCTAGTTATAGTTAACTAGGGCGTTCAAACCCGATTGAAGCGTGTTATAATAAAAACGTCTTCATCGCATATACTGACGACGAAGACCGAGATCGAAGGTCGAGAATGGCTTGTGCATAAGCGCATTCTGATCAGGTCCTTCCTCCCAGCGGGCACATGACGTTTATATAACGTCGGCTCAACGTCGATGCAACGTCATGACGTTGCATCGACGTTGAGGCGACGTTGTACTGACGTCATGTGCCCGCTGGGCTAGGCCCGCTTATTGCTTTCTTAGCATGATAGGTAAAGAAATTCAGCAGAGCACATTTGATTTAAATATTTTACTTATTTTTTGTCAAGAAAATAGGCTTTGGCATTTCATTCAAATTGTCTCCATAGGATGTCATGCAGAGCCTATTTTCATGGACAGATAAGAAAAAATATTGGTTTGTCGTCTGTAGAATTTACCAATAGAGTGGCTATAATAAATATATGCCGGGCACCATAGCGCAGTCGATAGCAACCCCAGTTCGGCCATGTAATTTTCGTGGAGATTGGTCATGAAATAAATTCTACGGCCTTTCTCCCCACTCTGCTGATTCGAGAAGGACATTTGTCAGGTACAGGCGAAAGTATTGTACACAAGGACTGGTTAACAGCTTAGAGGACTAAACCTGCCCAGGAACAGCGTGGGCTGGTTACTGAACGCGCTCGATATGACCGTAATGAGTTGATGGGGCCGTAAAAACTCAAACAAAAAATAGATATAAGGATAACCAGACAAAGACTTCGTCAGTCTGTACGGAAGCGAAGGCTGATAAAGGCCTTCTCTGTTCACATACCCCATAATGACCTTTTCCCGTGTTGCGAATCCAATACGAGCCAGCGCATGACAAAACCTTAACCAGCAAATCTTAGATCAGCCTGTGCTTCCACCTAGCATGGCAATAGTTCTCATTTATCCCTCTTTGGATAGCCCGGAGGCTGTGGAAGGCATGTGCAATCAGCAAAACTCTCTCCTCACAAGTCTTATCGTAAGTTTTGTCGTGCGCTGGCTCATATAACCAGTACACTGTTTTTAATGGGCTAATTAAGCAGACGACAAATTGGTGATATTTTTCTTAATTTCCCAGAAAACAGGATTTGACATTTCGTGCAAATTGTCTCCATTGGAGACAATTTGCATGAAATGTCAAATCATGTTTTCTGGGAAAACATAAAAAAAAAATATTTCAAAATGTCGTCTGCTGAAATTTTTACCCAGAGTGCAAAGTGTTAATGTAAATATTGAGGCACAGAGCAACAGATATGTTTTTAGCATTCGGGTATTTTTATCCCTCAAAATTTATCTAATCGGGTAAAATCTTATGTTAATTTTTTTAAATTTGAGTATCACCAAAATTAGAATCAATTGGGCACATCTTAAAAACGGAAAGAAATTGGTACTAAATGCCTGAAATGGGCACTAAAAATAGTCATTATAACAAACCTAATAATAAGACAGTACTTGTGTCATATGACGTATAAAGGTACCGGTTATGTGCAATAATCATAACATAAATGGTGATCATTTGCTTTTCTGTCCTTGAAGCATTTAATTTTTACCCCTGAATTTGGAAATAATAAGGTCTAATATATTGGGTATCAATAGCCAACATTTTGAAAATAATTGTGTATTTGCTCAAAATGCTTGGGTACTTTACACAGACACGCCACTTATCTCTTCCTCTGGGACACGTTAACTTTTTCCCATACTTATTCTAAAATTTGAACAAGTCCATTTCACTATCTGTCGGTGTGTCTAAAATTGTTGGATAAGGGTGCGAACAGTGTAGACCCTGATTAGAGTCTAATCTTGGTCTAAACAGTTAGCTCAGATATGGCTGTCCCAATATATAGAGATTATTGTATAGCAATTTTCATATCATACCCCCTTTCAACCCGAGACATCCATATAAGCCCGGGAGGGCTGATATGGGTGTCTCGGGTTGATGTTGGTAATGATATGAAAATTGCCATATCGTAATCTATTTACCATACATTTTCTTTCTAACAAGTTTGCCTATTTGATGTGGTATGCGGAGTCATACAAGTGTACTGCTAGAGCGCCGAGTGCTCCGAATAGACCGCCGAGTGTTCCGAATGTGCTAGACCGCCGAGTGCTCCGAATGTGGTGATATGGTTTTTTTTGCCCGGGCAAAAAAGCCGTATCACCCACGTGACCTGGTGATATGGGTTTTCTGTCCGGGCAAAAAAAAAGCCGTATCACCCACGTGACATTATCACACCTTTTGCGCTCCACAAGAGTGATATGTGCTTGAAAGCCGCGTTAGTATCACATATGCAAAATAAACATATTTTTTTAGTATATGTATGATAAATAGGCTTATTACGGTAATAAATGTTCCGTAAGCTGTATCATGTATCGCAGAATGCCTGAGCCTGCCATAAGAAAACGTGACTAATGGGCATGTGTGAGCATCTAAGACCCGGGTCAGCCATTGGCCATGTACACTGTTCAGGGACTTTGATATATGTTGTTATATTTTATAGTACCTAATAATTCTGCGATGGGCAGCGAAGGCCCTGATCTCACTGATCGAATGATCTTATCTACTTTCAACATAGTTCAGAAAGTCTTTTTCTGCATGTCCGTTTAACTCTTACACTGTCACAGGCGATAATAACAGTCTTTTGCAAACAGCATAGATCCAGATGAGACGGCTCATAAAGAGCCGTCTCATCAGGATCTACGCTGTTTAACATTCAGTCTTTCGAGTTTACATGTAAACGTCTTTCCAAGCGATAGTTTGTTTAAAAAAAAGCAGACGACAAATGTCGTCTGAAATTTGGCATCGAAAGAGTTAATCAAAAGCAAATGCAAACGTTTGCCACTACCAGTGCAAAACAATTCGTGTAATTACCTATGCACCAAAAATTATAATTAATTCATTAGTTTAAAACAAATCGAGGGTTGAGCGCAAGACTGGCGTAAGTCAGATGGTTGTTTTTCCCCAAACCTAATCTCCTCACCATGAAGGTGTTATGAAGATTACAACATTTCTTTCTGTAAACAATGAAAATTTAGATGCCATTGCTCGTATGAGCAATGGCACCTAAATTTGCATTGTTTACAAAGGGGTCCAAGTTGCCCCTAAACAAGGGTTTCAAAAATATGTTTGAGTTACCATAGTCTTGCGCTCAACCCTCGAAATGTTTTCATGTTGTCCTATCATGCATGCTAAACTGGCAGCAAATTGTGCGAAAATCGATAGGCTATATATAAGTAGTTTGAAGGCAGATCTACTTGTTCAAACTTTCTGAAATTGCACGACCCGCAGAAAAGTCGACGGACTATAATGTCGACTTTCGGAGATAGCTCTTTAAGCTCGTCCGTCAGAATGTGATCGTAGTGTTAATATACACGTATATGGATGCACGTATGAGCCGTGATACACAGTCTGTCAGTTGATAGTTCATCTTCTTAGGGCTTAGCACTCTAGATAAAAATTTCAGCAGACAACATTTTGAAATAATTTTCATGTTTTTTTTTCCAGAAAACAGGTCTAGACGTTTCATGCAAATTGTCTCGAATGGAGACAATTTGCATGAAATGTCAAATCCTGTATTCTGGGAAAACTAAGAAAAATGTAAGCAATTAGTCGTCTGCTGAATTAGACAAGAGAGTGGTAAAAATGCACCGTCACGGCAGTTTCAGAAGATCAAAGATAGGCCTATCTCAACCCGTACCAACAGTACCTTAGTGTTACATGTCTTTTTATGACACAAGAAAATGTGATAGTTTCGGATAATTTAGTTATTTATACACGATAAAACAAATCTATAGGTGTGAATCTGCATGAAGGTCCTTCACAGCCGACAAGAGTTTTTGTTGTCTGACAAGAGAATGTGTAAGGAACCATAGTTTAGAATCTTCGTTTAGCAAACACTTTTCCATAAGGCCCAGCAATCCCAAAGGACTAGAAAATCGGGGCACCACACTTCCAACAAAATTGCATATGTTCCCAGCGAAGACTCAGAGCAGCTTGTGCATCAGCGCAGTCTGATCATAGTTCTCGCAATACCCTTCCCAGTAAGCATTCTACATAAATCTATAGCGGGCCGTTATCGGCCCGCTGTAAATTTATAAAGAATGCTAGCTGGGTTTGTGGTTAGCCAACGATCCAAAACGTCTTATAGAGGACAACGAAGACTCTGATTAGCCTGCGCGAACGCACAGGCTGATCCGTTTTCGCTGGGCGCACAGTTAATCTTGTAGGCTGCGTCTCGGCTCAAATTCTATCAGCACTATTTCGAAGGGCGAAGAGATATTTTAATACTTCCGCAAAAACATCTTTTCGAAGTTCAGCACAAATCTAAAACACAAAATCAAAGCATTGAGAGTTCTGATGGGGATGCTTGCCTAAAAAATCTCCTTTTCAAAATTCATATGTCAAATGTTATGCTATATTTATTAAGTCATTTTTGGTACCCGATAGTCCCTTTTTCGGTTCTTTCCGGTGTTTAGCAGGACCGCAGCTCGGGTTACTTTTTCACCCAAAGTTGTAGATTTGGTGCGTTTTAGTGGAGTATTCATATTCATCCATCGATATTCTACTTAGAATGATTAAAATCTTATTTCTTCAAAAGATTAAGTTTGATTTTGTTTATTTATTTGCTATTTATACGCATCAGAGTGTATAAGGCTACTATGTTTGAATGCAGAATTTAACGTTATCAGTGATAGCAAGGAACTATTTGTATCCCAGCCAGCATTCTTTATAAATCTACAGCGGGCCGTTATCGGCCCGTCAGCTACCCTGACGGGCCGATAACGGTCCGCTGTAGATTTATAAAGAATGCTTACTGGGATGGTAGCTATTTGGTTGGTAGTATCAGGAAAATGGATTGTCGAAATCTGGTTTGATAAATCTGGTGGCGGTGTGGCAACCGCCCCTAAAAAGCAGATACGGTTTAATGGAATCTGTTCATATGAATAAGAAACATATTTATATCAGCTTATTCTTTGACATTACAATCAAAACAACAAAAGAAACAAATAAGTCACAACACAGTCAGCATTCTACGTAAATCTATATCGGGCCGTCATCGGCCCGTCAGGGTAGCTGACGGGCCGATGACGGCCCGATGTAGATTTACGTAGAATGCTAGCTGGGAACGTCAAAAGCTCCCTTCTGAAGTGCGCCCAGCGAAGATTCAGATCAGCCTACGCATTCGCGCAGTCTGATCTGATTCTCACTGGGCGCATTTTGATTAGCCAAAACTGCAAAGTTTCTTCATGTAGTCAATGAAGACTTTGATCAGACTGCGGATACTCAGGCTGATTTAAGTCTTTATTGAGTGCACATGTCAAAAGTGGCTCATATGTATGATAACTGTATTTATTCAAAGTGTTCTTACAGGTATATGAAGTAATAAAACGTTTTTCATGCTCAGCTCAGTTGAGCATGAAATTTGTCCTAGTAATACATCTCAAAAAAAGGTAAGAGAAAAGTCCAGGGAGTGCCACAATCACAAACCGCAGCCCTTCCCAGACACCAAGAGGAAGACGAACCAGACAAAACCAAACAAGCGCAAATCGAACAAACGTACAAAAAGCACTAAGATTAGCTCTCTCTCTTCCCCAAGCGAGGTAATCGCAATGCTAAAAGGACTGAAAAACACAAAAATAAAATAACACAAGGCAAGACATAAAACAAACCACTAACAATTGCAAATTCTTTCTTGCTAAACATAGCTGAGCATGAATATTTCTCTATTGTTGGCATTTCCATATTTATTAGCAGAGAAACTTTCATGCTCAGCTGAGTTGAGCATGAAAAAAAAAAAAATAAAATGATGAAAGGAGACTCATTTCTGCACCTTTATAAGCATGGCAAGGTCGGCAGTCACAATCTAAGCTCATCATCTCACTTTCCGATCGTTCTGTTCATTTAATTATGGATCTTATGGTCAAGAAGATAATTCGATGTCTTTTGCATAAGAAAAAGAACGATGGCCTGCAATTTTTATTTCGCCAACACCATATCCGCTTCAACTCTTGACAGACTGGGAATTTTGCAAACAAATGGGTCACTTTATTTCGTCGTAAATTACTGTGACACCTTTTATATAAGAATTATGGCATGAAAACTAGTAAACAAAGCTGATATTCATCTCTTAAAACACGCTCGCCTCAAGAAGTATCGATGACATAGATGCAAAAGAACATGACTGAAAAATATCTGACGACCTTTTGTCCCTGACGACTATATGTCCGCGCACATTAGTAAAAAAGATTTTTAAAATTAAGAAGTATTGTAAGACCTTGCCCCGAGGTTATAAAACTTTTCATGCTCAACTCAGCTGAGCATAAATTTTTCTCTGCTTATAAATATGAAAACATTAACAATAGTTGACATTTTCATATTCATAAGTAGAGAAATTTTCAGGCAGAATTTGCAATTGTTTGTAATCTGAGTTTTGTTAGTATGCTCAGCTGACTTAAGCATGAAAAGGGGCCTTACCATTACGCGTTCTATCTCATATACATTCGAAGCGTAAGCACCCTGTAGGCGGGATCATCAGATGAAATTAGTGATACTTGTCTATGTCTTATTTTCCACAGTAAACAATACTTGATATTAATTGAAACTTTATCCAAATTTGAATGAAATGTCAAGTCTTATTTTAAGTGAAAATATAGAAAAAAATAGCTTTTTTATTTATAGACAGCAGGTTAAACTTTTAGCTTTCAACTAAGAAACCTCTCTAATGCTCCTACGCAAAATTAGGTACCACCTCTTTTCAATACACGGTTTGCTAAACAATCATTTATAAATCATTTCTGATATCTTAACCCTTTCAGCCATGCATACCAAAAAGAGATAATTTTGAAACAATGTAGATCCAGATGAGATGACTCGTAACCAGCCATCATCTGGACCAACACTGTTTTCATTTTGTTCTCAAGTTTTGATTTCCAAATCTGTCTATAACAATGGATGTGTCCAAAGTCAATGATGGAAGAGTCCACTTAAGAAACTCGGGGTGAAAGAGATAAACACAACCATAAAGGGAAATGCTCCTTTCTTTCAGAATTGACGCATAATCCGCAACCCTACCATTTAGCTGAGCAATTAACGCTTCTGACTGCGAATCACGATGTTCATTTTTATCCTTGCATATAGCTACGATATCTGTGTGAACATTTATTTCACGGCATTTCTATCCTGCGCTTCACTTTCAACCGGAGGAGCTCATGATCATAAATCATTCATCACGAAAACATGCTTATATAATTTTGACCCCCTTCAACCCCACTTTTATATAATAAAACTGGGGTTTACAGGGGTATACATTATTCTTCTTATTTCTGCTCAAAAACATAGATTGTGGGTACTCGTTGAACCGCCTCGCCGAGGCGGTTCTAACGAGTACTCACAATCTGTGTTTTGAGCAGAAATGTGAGAAATATCAGAATTTTTATCGGAAAATTTCCCTTTTATGGTTGTAAAGTTTTCAGTATATTTGAATAGGCATGTTTTCGTAATGTTTAGGCGGCTCAAAATATTATAAGACACCGGTCCACTTTTAAATCTATCAACATCCCTCCATCGCTAGAGATCAAGGTGTAAGTGTCGCTCTATTTTATCATGTTGACCCATTACGAAAACACGCCTATACAAATATATTGAAATTTTACAACCGAAAAAAGGAAATTTTTCAGAAAAAAAAAAAATCTAATATTTTTCATAATTTTACTCAAAACATAGATTGTGGGTACTCGTTAGATCCGCCTCGGCGGTTCTAACGAGCCCACAATCTATTTTTTGAGCAGAAATAAGAAAAACAATGTATACACCTGTAAACCCCAGTTTTACTATATAAAAGTGGGGTTTAAGGGGGTAAAAATTATATAGGCATGTTTTCTTGATGCAAAATTGGTGTATCTTTTGAGCAAATAGTGAAGATCCTGATCAGAAGCGGCAGGGTCTACATTAATAGGAAGCTAGGTTCAAATGGGTTAAAATGCGTTATAAGTAATGTTGTTGTTCTTTTTTAGTAAGTGACTTCCCGTCCGAAGTCAAATTTGTAACTTTATAAAACAAAGCAAAATAATAATAATAATAATAATAATAGAACAGAACAGAACAGAGCTTTATTTCAAGTCCAGTAGGCTACAAAGCCCATGAGGAGATAATACCATACACATAAATGGCATATTGACAAAAGTTCTACAAATTTAAGTACGGTTTAACATATCAGACAAATAGCAAAACATGTTGAACTAGATAACATTCTCTGACTAACTTGCATACTTTAAACTTTTACATCTCTTGTATTTATAGAAGCTAGTTGTAAACTAGCATTAACATTTTGTTTCTTTATCGGAGAAGGTGAGTTCTAAGTTCTCCAAACTCAATAAATATTCAGGTATACTATTTAGCAAAACACAATAGAGGCAAAAAGAGGTTTAGGAGTAGCATCGGGACCCAGGGTGAAGTTAGCTAGCTGTAAAAGTGCTTTAAACCCCACGGTGGTTTGCTCTGCCGACCGTTTTAAGGCGGTGGTCCCGGTGATAGTCTTACTCCTTGTTGCTTTGTGGTTTATTCTACGAGGCGATTTGTTGTGTGTCTTTCCGTATGTCATTTTGTTCTTGTGTTTTTCAGTCCTTTTAGTATTGCGATTACCTCGCTTGGGGAAGAGAGAGCTAATCTTAGTGCTTTTAGTACGGTTTGTGCTTGTTTAGATTTGTCGGTTTCCTCTTCCTCTTGGGGTCTGGGAAGGGCTGCGGTTTGTGATTGTGGCACTCCCTGGACTTTTCTCTTACTGTTTTTTTTAGAATTACGAATATGCAATGAGGTCTATGTAATGAATAGCATCACTATATATAATAATAATAATAATAATAAAACAAACTTTTCTCTCCACCTCCAAGCACCCGGGCGGGAAAAAAAAAGAAATTCAAATCTCAAACAAGAATACAGCATGAGCGAATGATATTATGGCCTGTCAAATCGCCTCTCATGGGCGCCATCTTATCTAGCAAAAAGCGGTCGAGCTATTCGAATAAAACTGCAATGTCCTTTGTCAAAGACTCATTGAGATTACCTAACTGTATGAATACTTCATAGTTATCAGGGTCCAGTTGTTCAAAGCATCGTTAGCTTAACGAGCTCGTTAGTGGTCAAAATGTTAACTTCTAGTAAGTACAATATCTAATTCACAGTTATGTTTGCTGAAAAAATGTGAGTAGCTTTTGCAAAAGCTACTCACATTTTTCCAGCAAAAATATTAACGCATATGCCATATTCAATGATCAAAGTTTTAACGATTAACTAAAGACATCGTTAGTTTCGAACAACTGGGCCCAGATAATTAGTGCCATTTAATGCCATTTAATGTAATTTAATGATTACTAATTATTCAAAGTTCTTATCAATGCGCTAATGAATTAAATCACTTCTTATATTAACCATTAACAAGCGATTTTACAGAGAACGGGCAAATCAGCATTAAATAATGGCTCATCCTGCTATTATACCTGACACATTTATCATGAGGAAAACTTTATATATCCCATTACGAAAACACGCCTATTCAAATATATTGAAAATTTTACAACCAAAAACGGGAAAATTTCCAGATAAAAATTATGATATTTTTCATATTTCTGCTCAAACATAGATTGTGGGTACTCGTTAGAACCGCCTCGGCGAGGCGGTTCTAACGAGTACCCACAATCTATGTTTTGAGCAGAAATAAAAAAAAAATGTACACCCCTGTAAACCCCAGTTTTACTATATAAAAGTGGGGTTTCAGGGGGTCAAAATCATATAGGCATGTTTTCGTGATGACTCTCTTTAACCCCACATATTTCCCTTATGATAAATGTGTCTAACATATTTGCAATATGATTGGCTTTTACGCCATTGAGAAAGTATTTCAGTCACAGCACTGTACCTAATTGAAAGGTGTTTCCTTTATCTAACATATTTGCAATGTGATTGGCTTTTACGCCATTGAGAAAATATTTCAGTCACAGCACTGTACCTTATTGAAAGGTGTTTCCTTTATGCTCACAAAAGCTTCATAACTCTATGGCTTTGGTTTTATAATATATTATTCAGAACTATCAATAAGCATTAAATATTCTAAACAATGAAATACAGCATACAAACTGTATTTGTTCTTCTCCATACAAAACGACATTGTAAACATATAGCGAGTTTTCAGTGAAAACAAAGTTAAAATGATCCATAATGTAATCTAGAAGTATCAATTTCCTGATAAATCAAATACATACTCGCATTATCTCAAACATTGATAACTCAAACCAACACATAAACCAGACCAAACAAAATGCAACATAACTTTAGCTTGCAACATGATTCTTACACCTCAGCTCTCTTTTTCTAAAAACCACTGTCATCTCAAAATTGACTTTATAAGTCATCACAGAGTATAAAGTTACAATTTTGAACAGAAATTGTACCGTGGAGAAATACAAGATAGAACTGAATAGAATGACAACTAACAAAATAAAAGTTTACTTTTAGGGATGCAGTGGGAGAGATGTGCACTGGAAGCATAATGGCATTCGAGGTTTTGTCCTGTGACAATAATTGAATACCATCGCATACCTGGCTGTTTGTCAACCGTGTAATAAAATTATGACTTCAATAAATTCCTACATTAAGAAGAGTAACTGTAGACAATATCATTAAATCAAATAGCAATAGTTGTTTCTAGCTTTAATTTGAAACTTAAAGAGCTTCAAGAACGATTTTTTTCTATTTTATTCTTTCAGATGGTATATTGTATACATATATTTTATGACGCAGATTTAAATTACATGCTTTTACTCAAGCTTAACTTTTGTCTTTATGTTTCTGACTCGTATGAAATAAATAGATGAACATGTATGAAAGCAATCACAAAATTGCACAGTATTATATCTGACATGCGACAAAGCCTCCCTTTTAAGGTATTTAATCACGGTTGCTAGCCAAAGCTTGCGAAACAGTGCATTTTACAGAATACAAAAACTACTGTGCTTTCGGCATCTTTCAGAAAGTCGATTTTTGCTTGACGCTTTACACAGAAGAAGTAAATTTGCAAAATTTTGTCATGATTTAATGCAAAACCATTTGTCGTAACTACCTATGTACAAAAAGCTTTATTCTAGTTTTTGGTTTTTAAAAAATCAAATATTTTCACTTTTTCCCATAGTAAAAATGAAGCCAAATCATGCAGAAACTGTAGGATAGGTAACTTGGAGCAAGATTTTTAACAAGTTCTACTTGTTAAATTTTTCTGAAATTTTCACAATATTGTTGTAAAACATCAATTATTCAAATTCAGCAAATAAAAGTAAAAAATATTTCCTACGACAAAAATTCCAAACAATCACTTTACTGTAGAAATTGCATAGGTCAGACCAACTTTTGGCCGTAAGTTTAATATTAGTGTTAATATTTGTGAACAAAACACAGAAATAGGAAAGACAAATTGTTTCTGATAAGATATGGTCAACCAGAACAAATATTTTCATTTAAAATAAAACGCCAAGCAAAAAAAACGTCTTTACAAGAGATGTCGAAAGGACAGTAACAAGCAAATAAGAATAGCAACAAATAAGAATATACAGTCGAACCTCAATGGCTCGAACATCTTTGGGACCATGGAAATTCGTTCGAGACATGGGTAGTTCGAGCCACTGAGGGTTAATCATGACACCAGTTCAGGAAGCAAATAGCGATAATTTAGGGAAATCTTTTCGATTTTCTACACAGTGATTGTATGTTGAGTGTACTCATTAGAATCGCATCAAAGAGGCGATTCTTATGAGTACACAAAACATACAGTTTCACGATAAAATAAGAAAATTTCCTTAAATATTTGTTTTCTTGAGCTATCGGAAGAATTTCGTAGGGACTCAAAAACAAGTTCGAATTCGCGATGGTAAACGAGCCATCGGTGTTCGAGCCATCGAGGTTCGACTGTATAGCTTTATTCCTGCTGCGGTACATTGGTGAAACAGTACCATGGATTACCAAACCAGATGGACTCTATAGTTTTCACAATTTACATCGCTTCTAATGTTATGAAATACCAACAATAGTAGCATATTTTAATAATGTCGTTGGTGGATTTCTGGTTGGAGTTTGAAGATAAACCTTCACAGATATATTTTAAATAGGATTTTCTTTGATTTTATGCAAAAAAAAAAAAAAAAAGTAAAAAAATTGACCGAGTTGTTTCTTTCAGACTAGTATAGGGGTTTTAGATGTATGGGATATTTGTCGTTTTACTTCAAGGGACATGGGATATTTGGCATTTTACTTTCAGGGATATGAAACCCAGTTTGGTAATTTTAGGGATATTTGAAAAAAAAATAATAATGGAGATATTGCACGGAAGAGATATGGAATATTTGTCTGTTTACTTATAGGGATACAGGACGTCGATGACACCCCTCCCCCCATACGCAAACACCACCCCTTCGCCCCCAACACAGGCCCCCAATACAAGCCTCCCCCTCAGCCCCAAATACAATTTTCACCTTTTGAATATACGTGCGCTTTTTTGTCTCTGGGCAGCCGGGCCTGCCCCGTCCTATCAATGCGCTGGATTCATGCAATTGTTCGAGAATTCCGCAAAATACATTGGCTACGTGGTTTTGAGTGTGTTTGCTCTGCATGTAAAGTGCCAAATTTCATATTAGATTTTTATCTTAAAAAGAAGTGACGGATTTCGACCAATCAGATCGCGAATTCAAATTACCCCGGATTCGCATCAACAAACAAGCTGGCGAATGTATCCAGTAACTGTCCGGAGGTAGATTTGGTGGATTAAACCGATTGACTGTTGTATAAACGATCGACTGCCAACTGTACGGTGCGGCAGAGAGTTACTGGTCCCATTTGCAGTATGAAGAGCATATAAACTAGTTTGTATGCGATTACTTGCAAAGATATCAACCCAAAATATATTAAATCAGCCGTGAGGTGTCCGTCCCTCGGTTTCTTCGAAAATCGTTTGGTCATTTATATGATAAAAAAATAACTTCAAGCTCCTGTAAACACGGACGGCGCCATATAGAATAATGTTCGATATTATTCGTGTGCTGGATTAGCCTCCAAAAATAGACAGAGGACATTGCTAGTATTCGATTAGCTCTGAAATAAATTATTTCGATTCTAACACGATACAAAGAGGAAAATCGACATAGTTACAATGCTTTTCAAAGCGCTTTTGCAGCAGGACGTTGCAAGAAGTAAATGTTTACATGCGACGTCATCAAACGTGCCCTTTAGCACGCATTACGTCGACAACGTGAATTATTGTAGTTTGATCACGATGACGTTTCCAATATGCTCAATTCTGAATTGAGCCGATGTCAATTTCTGTTTCGTATTTCTCAAAAAAATAAGGCTGCCTTTTTCCCGTGAATTGTTTGTCCATTCACATGAACAGTCAGGCCTTATTTTCATTAATCAATAAGAAAAACGGAATGTCGTCTGCTGGTCGTTACCGGCACTTAAAGAATTAAATAATGATAATAAAACATGATTTTCACTAGACTTCTTGAACGTCGAAACAAAGACAGTGCCTTAATTTTATATTACGAATAAAATCGAGGTGAGAATCTTGCAGTAGTGAAAACGTACGGCGTGATGCTTCGCGCATCGCTGTTTGCCCGCACATCACTGACTTCATTATTGACGTTCGGGAAACATGTGAACGGTATGAGAGACAAGGCAGATGTCAGAGACGTTCGTAAGATTCTCCGAGAACTGACCCAGCTGGCTTGTCTAACGGCGTGTTTTAGAAACGTTTTAGTGGCATTTAACCAGAGACATCTAAATGTGAATATGTAAATATGGTCAATGACGGCCTCTTCGTAAAACTTTAACCAGTGGGTTGGGGCTTGACGATATGTCTTTGGCTTGGCCCGCCGTGGTTCAACTATTGGTTTTTATTTACTCTGGCATACAGTAGAATTAGCCATGAGTACTCGTCTTTGTTTATTATAGTGATTAATTTGATTTTTATGTTTTCGCTTTGATGCATTGACTGAGTTGGGAGCCTTTATGCGAACCGAATTTTTATGTATTAAGAGTAGTATCGGGACCCAGGGTGAAGTTAGTTAGCTGTAAAAGTGCTTTAAACCCCCCGGTGGTTTGCTCTACTGACCGTTCTAAGGCGGTGGTCCCGGTGTTAGTCTTACTCCTTGTTGCTTTGTGGTTTATTCTACGAGGCGACTTGTTGTATGTCTTTCCGTGTGTCATTTTGTTCTTGTGTTTTTCAGTCCGTTTAGTATTGCGATGACCTCGCTTCGGGAAGAGAGAGCTAATCATAGTGCTTTTAGTACGTTTGTTCGGTTTGTGCTTGTTTAGATTTGTCGGTTTCCTCTTCCTCTTGGGGTCTGGGAAGGGCTGCAATTTGTGATTGTGGCACTCCCTGGACTTTTCTTTTACCTTTTTTTTTGATTTCTTTAAATCTTACTCTGAGAAGAGGTTTTCCATTATTGGAAGAAACTATACAAATAATACCATACATGGCGCCACAAAATGCTTGCAATCGACGAGACAAAAAAAATGTTTTCGTGTATTATGTTTTTTGTTGTGTGATACAAGTAGGGAATCTATCTGGAAACAGGTTAGACAATGGACCATGACCGTCCTGCTTGTCGTGACTCATTTTTTTCGACAGAATCCTCGCAAAACCGGATGCAGAAGCTGGTCGCGCGAGGAGTAAAGTACAATGCTGTAACAGGTCGGACACGAGTACTGATATATGAAAGATGTAAGAGTTGGGTTTAATTGCCATTTTCCTATAAAAAGTTATATCCTGAAACAGTGTTTTAACTTTTGAAATGTTGTATTAATAGCGCTTTAGCTTTTACAATGATTTTGTAAAGAAATGTATTTTCTGAGAGGAAAATAAGGCTTGCAAGAAGAGTTGATGGTCTGTATTAACCATCAAGCAACAGTAGTGTCTTACAGTTGACCAAAAGCGACTCTATCCGGCTAACACCTTTATTTCTTGTGATGGAGGTGTGTTGATAGATTAAAAAGTGGACCAGAGTCTAGGGTTTATTGGTTTTGTGATGCAAACACTAAAATCCAAATAGTCTGATTGTCGCTGCTAAATGTGTTTATGAAGGTCAAAATCTGTTCCGATTTTCTCGGCGATTCAGCCTTAGCAGCAGATCTAGCATCACTAAATTTTGGAAAAAAAAAAAAAAAAAAAAAAAAAAGATCGGAGATACTGAGTATTTTTTAACATCCTGTGCTAGGTGATATAAAATTTCAGAACCAACAAACATACTTACTTTCTTCCTTTACTTCGAAACTTTTAACGGTCCTGTCCAGCTAAACCGCATCTTTGACCGCAAGTGATTCAATTTTATATATTGCAACCCCTGCATGGGTAAAACCATGCCTTTCTATGGGTAAAACCAAGGCTTTTAACACATAAGTAAAACCAAATCTTTTCAATGGTAAAAAATCTTTTCTATGGGTAAAACTAAGTCTTTTTACTACTTGGGTAAAACCAAACCCTTTTAACGCCTAAAAGATTCATTCACACTGCCGTCCTTAGATCTAATAGTGATGATTTCTCTTTCCTCAACATTTTTTCGCAGCTTTCGGGATCGAAAGAATAGGCAGCAGCTTGCGGCGAAGGCGAGGACCAGTGCAGGCACAAAGAAGGCAATAAGCCCATAAAATACACTTTTCTTCAGGCACACTTCGCAAACTGGTGTAGACACAGGATCTTGTACTGAGGCACTAGTGCCAGCTGTATCATCTGTAATGAGCATGTTATATCATGTTATGCTATGTTAAAATACAGTCGAACCTCGATTCGAACACCGATGGCTCGTTTACCATGGCTAATTCGAACTCGTTTTTGAGTCCCTACGAAATTGTTGCGATAGCTCAAGAAAACAAATATTTAAGGAAATTTTCTTATTTTATCATGAAATTTTATGTTGTGTGTACTCATTAGAATCGCCTCATCGAGGCGATTCTAATGAGTACACTCAACCTACAATCACTGTGTAGAAAATCGAAAAGATTTCCCTAAATTATCGCTATTTGCTTCCTGAACTGGAGCCATGATTAACCTTCAGTGGCTCGAACTACCCATGTCTCGAACGAATTTCCATGGTCCCAAGGATGTTCGAGCCATTGAGGTTCGACTGTATGTTGAAATAATATAGCCATCACATGAAAGGCTCATAATTTCTGAACCTCCCCAGAAGTGAAAAGCTTTAACTTTAAACTTTAGCTTTAACCTTAAACTTTAGCTTTAACTTTAAGCTGCTGAGAATAAATGAGTTGGACCACAAAATTTCCTGCAAGACAGCATGCGCGCCCAGAGAAGCTTCAGATTTGTTTGATGACGTCGCGTAAGGCGTAGGCGGTCATAAAATGACGGAGGATTAAATAAATGAACAGAGAGTTGTAAAAGTCTACATTAAAGTCGGTAAATTGGGCAAAGCATTCACGATCATCAAGAAGGATTTGGAAACCGTTTATGGGATGCATGTGTAAGGTAAAGCACTAATGAGCAAGTGAATATGCCGTTTTAGAGATGGAAGAACTGAGCCCAAAGATGGCATTCGAAGTGGGAGGCCAACGAGTTCAAAAACTGAAAACGCTGTCGAAAGTGTAAAGCTGTTTGTGAGAGAGGATAGAAGAGTCACTGTGTGCGACGTACAGGGCCATTTGGCATTAGAAGAATTGGAAATGAGAAGGGTTTGCTTTCAATCGAAATGAGAGTGAGGGGTAAAACGTGCGGACAGTGGCGTGGACGGTGCAAAAACAAAGGACATGTCTTTGTGAATAAGATCGTCACAAATGACGAAACTTGGATAAATTTCTTCGAACAAAAATCAAAACAGCGTAGTATCATATAGAAGAATAAAGGTTCTCCTTCACCCGTGAAATCCCGGCCTTCAAAGACTATTGGTAGGGTGATGTGTATAATTTTCTTCAATGCAAACCGTATGATATTAGCTCATGAGAAACAGACTGTAAATGGTAACTATTATGCTGAAATTCTATAGTGAAATCTAGAACAAGCTAACCACAGGAAACGCCATACTTGTTGAAGCATAGTTTCATTTACGACGCTACGACCCATGCAAGTCAAGTTTTAAAGTTTTTGTTTGTGTTGAGGTTTTACGGCCCAGTCAACCCAATGATGTCATGTCGAGCGCGGTCAGTTTACCTAACTACACGTTTACTGGGCATGCTTAGTCCTCTAAGCGGTTAATCAGTATTGTGCACATTCTTCACCAGAAACTGACAATGGCTCTTCTTGAATCAGCGGAAGGGAGAGAATGACCGTAGAAAATATTTCATGATCAATCTCCACGAGAGAAATGTTGCCGACCTCGGCGGGGTTGAACCCGCGACTTCCTGGTCTCCAGTCGCACGGCGCATCCAACTGAGCCATCAAGTTTTAAACTAAATTATAGAAGAAATGGGAACAGAAGCTCTGTCATCCACTGTTTACCCGAGATCTGCCCCCGCCCCCACCCCCTTGTCAGTTTTGGTTATTCCACAATTTGAAAGACAATCTGCGAGGAATCCACCAAGAGGACAGAGAGAAGTTCATATAAGCAATTTCCGGGTCGCTCCGATCACTTGCATGTGACGGGACGCAGCACGTGTTAACCGCGCGGATTAGTCGCTAGGGAAAGTGCATTCGATGCAAGGTAGATTACTTCGAAAAGGTGGGTTAACATTTTTATGATCAGGTAAGCTGTTTAGTTGTAGCAGCATTTGTTCGCGAACATTTTTATCCTCACTCGTATTTATATTTAGTACATTTAAAATACGTACCATTTCCGTTTCCGCTATTTCCAGTTCCGTTGTTTGCAGACACAATGATAATAGTTGCACTGGCCCTGACTTCTTCAGAATCCACCCTTGTGCTTACCGTTGTAGTATTCGTCTCTGGGACATCTCTCCTCTTTCTACCCACTGCGGCAAAGGGCTCCGGTGCGCAACCCTGATAAGTCAAATTAGAATAAATGAGATCAGTGTGGAAATATCAAGAGACACCCTTATACTGACACCATGCGTTATACCCGGCCAGCTTTATTCCATTCTCTGTTTCTTCTGTTCTATAGAGTAATAAGTCTTGCTTGCAAACATGGTTCAACTAGCCTGATCTAGAAAACTTGACATTTAACCTGTTTTCAATTTTTTGAGTGTGTTCAATCCTCTCAAAGTTTATTTATCTTAGAATCTGTTCAACCAGTAACCAGTTTTATTTTGTTTGAAATTGTGCCATTTTTAACAAGAGATTGCCAATTGACAGTGCTTATCAAATACCCTCCCCCACCCCCTTCGCAAGGACCAAAACGTAACCTAAAGGACGAACGGCTATACGATGGACATACGGATGGATAACGGGAAAACAGCACACCATCCACCCCTCGCCCCTGCCACAAACACTGTTTGCGCGGGGTTGTAAATACATACGTGTAATAGGTTAATAATATGTAACAGTGACAGGAGTAAGGTAAACTAGAAATGTGTTTCTAAAACACTATGCCCCCAACTATACGCTTGTCGATAAAAAAAGCCAAAGTTGAAAAGGAACATACCTCCGACCAAAATTTGATCAGGTCATCTACACCTTGATTCCAAACTATTTGCAAAATTTCATGAGCCTAACTCAAGTGGGTCCTTAGATGTTTTGCTTACAAGATATTCATTGGCCTCAGTTTGAAAAGGGCATTACTCCACCATGAAAACTCCGACAGAAAAGAAAAACAAACTGACAACGGGCCATAACCCAAGAAGTATCTAGCAGTAATTATTTAAATGTTAATCAGGTCATCTACTTCTCCCCAACAAACTATTCACTAGGTTTTAAGGCCCTAGCTTCAGTAGTTTTTGGGATATTGTGCTGACAAGATTATATCCATATATTTCTAAGGGCCATAACTCAGGGAATACACATAACCTTGAAATGAAAAACAAAAACATATGAGGAATCCATACATGAAATTTCAAAACCTAGCATGCACTGTTCTAAAGTTAGATTATGCATCAAAGTATGCAATGCAAAAATGACAAAAACTTACAAAGGGACATAACTCAAGAAGTACTATTCAGAATTTATTCAAAAGTTAATCAGATCATCTACTCATCGCTATCAACCTTTTCCTCAAATTTCAGACTCTAGCTTTAATAATTTTTAGATATTTTTCTGGGAAGATTTCATCCATATTTTTTCAAAGGGTCATAACTCAGGAAAGGGGCATAATCCTGATAAGAAAAACATACATGCCAGCTATAATTTCATGAGAAATCTAAATATGAAATTTATAAACCTTAAAAATTTTTGCTATGCATCAAAAAGTGTGCAATGTTAAAAATGCCCAAAATTACAAGGGGTCATAACTCAAGAGGTACTTTTCAGAATTTATTCAAAAGTTAATCAGGTCATCTACTCATTGCTACCAATCTATTCCTTAAATCAAGGCTCTAGCTTCAATAGATTTTGAGATATTTTGCTGACAAGATTTTATTCATATTTTTTCAAAGGGCCATAACTCAGGAAGAGGCATTGTCTTGAAAAGAAATAATATATGTCAGCTATTTTTTCATATGAAATCCATATATGAAATTTCAAAATCTTAGCATGCAGGGTTCAAAAGTTATGCATCAAAAAGCGTAACGACGCACGAACCAGAAGCAAAATGCCCCTCCAACTTCTTTGAAACTGGGGGTAAAATGTTAAATACTTTCAAGATAAGCTATTTACTGCAAACATTGGTTAAAGGAAATGGATACACTTTAAAGGGAAATAACTCTCACTTTACTTCGCATTATTATCCCCCTATGGATAGGTTGTCGGAGGGGGTGGGTGGAGGATAATAGCGATCAGCATGGCGTCCGTCCGTCTCGTCCGTCCGTGGACGCATCCTTGTGTTCTCCATAATTTTGATAGCCTTTGACATATTTTGATAATATGTGGTAGGAATGTGGAGGAGGGTCTGGAGGCATGCCACGTGCAAGAGAAACAGCACTCACTGTCTTTGTTAAGTAGTTTTCTCCCCTGAAGCAGAAGTTGTAGACACATCTTTGTGCGCTCGATAACTTTGATACCCTTAGATATATTTTGGTAATATTTGGTAGGAATAAATAGGAGGACCATTTGGCGTGTCGCGTACATGAGAGGTAACTCTCACTTTCTTTGTTTTATTCAGTTATCCCCCGTGAAGCCGAAATCTTGTACAGGCCATAACTCCCAAACTGTTTCAGATAATATGATAATATTTGGTAGGGATGAAGTGGAGGACCAGTAGGCGTATCACGTGTAAGAGAGACAACTCTAACGTCCTGTTTTGCAATTATCTCCCCTGAAGAAAAAATTGTTGACGCATCCTTGTGCGCTCCATAACTTTGATACCCTTAGACATATTATGATAATATTTGGTAGGAATAGAGAGGAGGACCAGTAGGCGTGTTGCTTGCAAAAGGGACAACTCTGACAATCTTCGTTATGTAGTTATCTCTCCTAAAGCTTAAATCTTGTGCAGGGCATAACTCCCATACTGTTTGAGATAATTCGATTATATTTGAAAGGAATATGAGGACCAGTAGGCGTGTCGCGTGTAAGAGAGACCATTCTCATTTTATTCGTTATTTAATTATCTCCCCTGAAGCAGATATTGTAGATTCATCCTTGTGCACTCCATTACTTTGATACCCTTAGACGTATTTTGATTATATGTAGAAGGAATGAAGAGGAGGACCAGCAGGTATGTCGCATGTAAGAGAGACAACTATCACTATCTTCATTATGTAGTTATCTCTCTTGAAGCTTAAATCTTGTGCAGGCTATAACTCCCATGCTGTTTGAGGTAATTTGATAATATTTGGTAGGGATGAAGAGGAGGACCAGTAAGCAATCCACGTGCAAGAGAGACAACTCTCACTTCTTTATGTAGTTATCTCCCCTAAAGCAGAAATCTTGTGTAGGCCATAACTCCCACACTATTTGAGATGATTTGATGATTTGATAAAATATGGTAGGGACATATATCAGATCAAGTAGGAGTGGTGCATGCAAGAAGGACAACTCTTGCTCTGTTCTTTTTCTCGTCATTTCCCCTGAATGAATTTCTAAACCGAATTCTTGAGCACTCCATAAATTCTTAATGGTTTGAAATATTTTGATAGTATTGGGTAGAGGCATAGATAAGGACAAGAAGGGCTGTTGCATGCAAGAGAGACAACTCTCACTTTCTTTATTATGTAGTTATGTACCCTCTAACCGAAATCTTGGTAGGCTTTAACTCCCATACTGTTTAAAATAATTTGATAATATTTGATAGGGACCTATTTCAGGTCAAGTAGGAGTGTTGCATGCAAGAAGGACAACTCTTTCTTAGTTATTTTTCTAGTTATCTGTCAGGAACAAGTCACTAAGCCATATTCTTGTGTACTCCATGACTTTATAAAGGTTTGAAATAGTTTGATAATAATTGGTACAGGCATAGATAAGGACTAGTAGGCATGTCACATTCTAGTTATCTTCCCTGAATAAATTTCTAAGCCAAACTCTTGTGCACTCTATAACTTCTTATTGGTTTGAAATATTTTGATAATATTTGGTAAAAGCATTGATAAAGACCAGTAGCCGTGTCATGTGCTAGAGACACCACTCTCACTTTTTGTTATATACTTATCTCCCCTGGAGCTGAAATCTTGTGCAGGCTATAACTCCCATGCTGTCTGAGATAATTTGATAATATTTTGGTGGGACATATATCAGGCCAAGTAGCAGTGTCACATGCTAGAAAGACAACTCTTGCTTTGTTCTTTTTCTTCTACACTCCACTGAATAATTTCTAAGGCAAGTTCTTGTGCACTCAGTGTCTTCTTAATGGTTTGAAATATTTTGAAAGTATTTTGTAGAGGCAAAGATAAGGACAAGTAGGCATGTACGCACCACTGCTGTGGTTATTTTCTAGTTACCTCCCCTGAATGAGTTTTAAGCCAAATTATTGTGTATGTGGTTTGAAATATTTTGATAATATTTGGTAACAGCATATACTAGGACCAGTATGCATGTTGTGTTCAAGAGTACTCTCAATTTCTCCATTATATACTTATCTTCCCTGATGCCGAAATCCTTTTCAGGCCATAACTCCCATACTGTTTGAGACAATTTGATAATTTTGGTAGGGACATATATCTGGGCCCAGTTGTTCAAAGCTAACGACATCGTTAGTTAACGATTCGTTAAAATTTACATCAAGTGATACGCAAATGTGCTGAAATTTTTTGCTGAAAAAATGTGAGTAGCTTTTGCAGTGCAAAAGCTACTCATATTTTTTCAGCAAAAAATATCAGAAAATTGTGTATTGAATCCGCTTGAATAGTTAACGAAATGACCGTTAACGGGCTCGTTAAGCTAACGACGCTTTGAACAACTGGGCCCAGGTCAAAAAGGCATGTCGCATGTGAGAAGGACGACTTTTACTCTGTTGCTTTTTATCCCAATAAACATACAGCAAGTACCTTTACCTTTACAAGGCATTTATTTTTGCTATTATTTCTGAATATGTACACTCACGAATTCAAAATATTTGCAAGCTTTGTGTATCCTGTACAAATAATCACATCAGAAGTCATTAATATAGATGATTTTGACAAAAATAAAAAAAAATAAAAGAACATGCAAAAATAAAATAATTTGCAGTACACCTATTATTGTTTTCACTTATTATTTTGGTCACATTTCATCTGTCTTTGCATCTTTTTACTTTGCTCTGTTTCAATATTTCCATGATATTTAATTGAAATATACACCAAAGTTAGAAATGGCGGTCTGGTCGGAGGATTTGCCATATCTCTGATGGTTATGTTTTACCTCACTTTGCGCTTGGGGCTACTCTTCAAGGACAAATTCGCTCACTCTTGGAGCAAATGCTTACCTTTATATATAGCCCCCATTTTTGAAAGATTTAAAACATCAGGGAGGCTACTATTGTCTGTAAAATTTGTCTCCCTTTGAAAATTGACTGTAAAGTCTCTCATGTGTCTATTCATCTTATCCCAACAATGCCTAGTCAATTCTTCTATCTCTCTTTTTGGACAGGTCCATGTCCCATGGAAGGTGTGTCTGGTTTGCTTTGATTATTATCATTTGATTTAGAAACTCCTGTACGCAATGCAAACAGTGTAGGCCGTGACCAGACGCCGCGTTCTGTGGCGTCTGATCTGGGTCTACACTGTTTGCCAATGTTCCTTTTATAAATCATTTGACTAAAATGGGTTACGAACAACCCATTTCGGCAGTCATATAAGCTATACTGTGAGCAAACTATATGTAACTTTAAGACAGACTGTACTCACTTTGTAGCAGTCCAGAGAGTCAGTGTACCATTACAAATCATGGTAGAAGAGCCTCTGAGACGTTTGGTGCCTCGGGAAGTCTATGGTGTATCCTGGATATCTGCACTTATACTTTTGAGCTAGGGCACAGCATTTCCTACAAGATTGCATGTGCGCCCAGCGAAAACTCAGATTAGCCTTTGCAACTGTAGACATTTCGAAAACACACCTATTCAAACATACTGAAAATTTTATCACCAAAAAATGAAAATTTTCAGATAAAAGATTCTGATATTTTTCATATTTCTGCTCAAAACATAGATTGTTGGTATTCGTTAGAACCGCCTCGCAGAGGCGGATCTAACGTGTACCCACAACCTATATTTTTGAGCAGAAATAAGAAAAATAATGTATACTCCTTAAGCCCAAGTTTTACTACATAAAAATGGGGTGTAATGGAGGTCAAAATTATATAGGTATGTTTTCGTGATGAATTATTTAGTGGTCAATCTCCACGAAAAATATTTGGCCGAGTTGAGATTCGAACTATGCTGCCTGACTATCGGACCTTTTTAACTCTTTCAACCCTGTAGACCAAAACACATACTTTGTAAACAGTGTAGATCCAGATCAGACGGCTCGTTGGTGAGGGGTTGGATTTTGAGTCAATATTATTAACTTATTAAGGTTAGGTCGAGCCGGCCAGTTTACCTAACAACAATTTTCCTGGGCAGGCTTAGTCCTCTAACCGGTTAGCCAGCACTTGTGCACATCCTTTCGCCTGAACTTGACAAATGCCCTTCTTGAATCAGCGGAAGGGAGAGAATGGCTGTAGAACATATTTCATGATTAATCTCCACGAAAGAATGCTGCCGGACTCGGCGGGTATCCAACCCGCGAGCCCTTGATCTCAAGTCGGATGCGCATCCGACTGATCCACCGAGGGCCGGCTTAATAAGAGAGAGAGAGAGAGAGAGAGAGAGAGAGAGAGAGAGAGAGAGAGTTTCTAACTGCTGAACGGGCTAGGAGGGGAAATGGAATATCTAAGACACCAGTTGTCGGACATAACTATAAGTACAGTAATTACAGTACCCACCGTTAGACCACAGTCATCGATATTGTATACCGGAGCGAAACAGACGTTTACTACAGCATTGAAGAGCTGTGTTGTCGGTGTCTGTCTATTCGGTAGTAGATTTATGGCTTTGAACTCCACCTGTAAATATTTAACCCATTGTAGTCTGGAGACCCCTAAAATGGCAAACAGTGCAAACCCTTATCAGACACTGCAGAAAGCGGAGTCTGATCAAGGTCTCAGCTGTTTGCAAATGGTTTAGCCACTTTTCTCTAAGGATATCTAAATCTCATAACCAGACTTATATGAATTGAGACTGGACTCTTCCAGTATATAGTGTGGGAGAGTCTATTCAGTCCACAATGTGTTATATAATGCCTAGAAGCTTTCCTGCACTTCTACAAATGAACCGCAACGTCCGAGAACGTACCTCTGCACCTCTATAAAAGAACCGCAACGTCCGATAACGTACCTCTGCACTTCTACAAATGAACCGCAACGTCCGAGAACGTACCTCTGCACTTCTACAAATGAACCGCAACGACCGAGAACGTACCTAAGAATATGGGCGCCCAGCGAAGATTCAGATTAGCCTGCACATTCGCGCAGTCTAAGAATAACTTCTGGCCGCATTTTGGATATCCAAGGACACAAAGTTTCTTCATATGGACAATGACGACTCTGATCAGACTGCGCGGATGCGCAGGATGATTTGAGTCTTTGTTGGGTGCACATGTCAGAGGGTACGTTTACTCACGTTGCGGTTCAAATATGATTGGGCACTGGGTACATCCGGTATATATTCTGCTGTTGTTTTTTTTTTAATGAACACAAGATTTGTGGTTTTGGTTTTCTGTGCTCCAAGCCTTCCCGAATAGGGTCTTCTCTAAAAACAAAGAATATGTTCCCAAGGTGAATGAATTATTTCTTTTAACATTAGAGTGGATACATTTTTATAGAGGAGGTAAAATAATTTTGGCAGAGTTACCACCCATTTGTATCCGTTGCTTTAACATGTTCTTAAACCGATGTATATAAGTACATTTTGCATAACTATATCGGAGATCCCTTCTCATCTCATAGGGCTCATTATGTTCATTCGATGTTTTAACCTCCAATCACCTGTATTTGAGTCATTTGACGCTTAACATTCTGGATAAAATTTTGAGCACAGGACATATAAAAAATTTGTTTGTTTGTTGTTGTTGTTTTTGTTTTTTTTTCTAGAAAACAGGACTTGACATTTCATGCAAATAGTTTTCGACATTTCATGCAAATTGTCTCCAGTGGAATTTGCATGAAATGTCATCCTCTTTTATAGGAAGAAAATAAGAAGACGTGTCATCAATTTGTCGTCTGCTGAATTAGCCCAGAGAGTGGTAAAGGTTAAGGAATATGAGATAGAAACATGGAAATAGCTCTGTACTAAGAAATAACATGTAGTCTGAGATAAATTCAACTCCCCCGAGATTCAAAGATTACTCTCTGTTTGACAGCTTTCAGATATTTTTTTTTTACCTGGCGCTTCACACAGAAGAAGTAAATTTACAAACTTTTGCCTCGATTTAATGCGAAACCATTTGTCATAATAACATATGCATCAAAAGATTTATTCTAGACACTTGTTTTTTTGTTTGTTTTTTTTGTAAAAAAAAAAAAAAAAAAAAAAAAAAGTTCGACAATAATCAAGAATCAGCAAAGAACAGTAAAAATATTTTCTAGATAAACATTCCAAACAAAATCTCTTTACTAAGAAATTGCATAGATCGGACCAACTTTTGGTCGTAAATTAAAATTTGGAGTCAATATCTGAGAACAAAACACAGAAAAATATCAGAGAACAAAACGCAAATGGTTTCTGGTTAGATATAGTCGTTCAGAACAAAATGTTTTCATGTAAAAGGAACCGCCAAGCAAAATCGTCTTCTCAAGTAATGTCAAAGGGAATTATAATCCTCATGTAGTGCTATCGGGAGACTAGCTGTATTTACTTTCTGACATGCATTTACAGAAGAAGTAAATTTGCAATTTTTTGCCTCGATTGAATGCAAAACCATTTGACATAATTACCTATGCATAAAAAGATTTATTCGACTTATTGGTTTAAAAAAAAGGTTCTACAATAAAGCCAAAACCTCCAAAGTCTGCAGCGAAATGATAGGGCAATGACCAGACAGGTCTACAATGTCAAGCCGCAAGACATTGTCACCACCAGATCCAGTGAGCTACTTGAGCGGCTTGGCATTGAGGATCTGGACCTTATTCTGAAAGGGGGAAGGCTCCGCTGGTATGGACATGTGGAACGCTCCAATGGAGCAGTCAAGACAGCCTTTGACCTACAGGTTGATGGAAAGCGTGGACCTGGGAGGCCAAAGATGACATGGAAGACGATAACAGGGAGGGATTGCAGAGAGTGAAAGCTCTCGGCTATCGACCCTCATGATAGATAAACCTGGAGATCTGGTGTGAAATCTGCCATACGTGCAGCAAGCCAGCTACCTGGAAGGGGGCCCACTGATGTGGATATTGCCCCTGTACCTGCACGTTAATAAAAATCCGTTGATGATGATGATGATGATGATGACAATAATTAAATAATCTGCAAAGATTAGTAAAAAGTATTTTCTTAGATAAACATTCCAAACAAAATCTCTTTACTAAAGAAATTGCATAGGTTGGACCAACTTTTGGACGTTAATTAAATTTTAAGTTCAAGATCAGAAAACAAACCACAGAAACTATTTTTTTCTGGTTAGATATGGTCAGTCAGAACAAAGTTTTCTTATAAAGAAAAAAATGCCAAGCAAAAGTGTCTTTTCAAGTGATGTCGAAAGGAATTATAAAAAAAGGTAAGAGAAAAGTCCAGGGAGTTCCACAATCATAAGCCACAGACCGTCCCAGATACAAAGAGGAAGAAAAAACAGACAAAACAAACAAGTGCAAATCGAACAAACGTACGAATAGCACTAAGATTAGCTATCTGATCCCCAAGTGAGGTAAGCGCAATGCTAAAAGGACTGAAAAATACAAGAACAAAATAACACAAGGCAAGACTTAAACAAATCGCCTCGTAGAAGAAACCACAAAGCAACAAAGAGTAAGACTAACACCGGGACCACCGCCTTAGAACGGTCAGTAGAATAAACCTACATGGGGTTTAAAGCACTTTTACCGCCAGCTAATTTCACCCTTGGTCCCGGCGCTACTCTTAATACAGAAACACATAAGAAATTCGGTTCGCATAAAGGCTACCAACGCAGTCAATGCATCAAAGCAAAAACATTAAAATCAAATTAATCACTATGATAAACAAAGACGAGTACTCATGGCAATTCTACTGTGTGCCAGAGTAAATGAAGACCAATAGTTGAACCACGGCGGGCCAAGCCAAAGACATATCGTCAAGCCCCAACCCACTGGTTAAAGTTTTACGAAGAGGCCGTCATTGAGCCTGAGGCACGAACCGCCGTCATGCAATTAAAAAGTGAAGCACCTCATGCGCTACAGTAGTGCAATCGGGAGACTAGCTGTATTTATTTTCAGACAGGCATTTACAGACGTTTGAACTGTCACCCGCTGGCCACCCAGCCACGCTCCACCACATGAATATAGCCACACATTCATTCAAGAATATCTGTCTTAAACACACAAAGCAACTGACCCATTTATACCTGGCGTCCCACAAAACGGACATTGGCAAACATTTTAGACCAAGATGTTAGTTTTTAATGACAGATTTTATCTGTCAATTTTCGTTACAATCAACTTTTCTAGTGTTAGCGGCTTTCACCACCATTGTACATGCGTCAGCGCAAAAAAGTAGCGCAACCTATACTCAAATATTTCGGCATTTATATATGGATTTAGTCAAACTCATATTTATTTTAGTCCTCAAAAATATTTATAGGCTCCATATTCCTCAAACATAGACATTTTGTTATCAAAGAAAGATTTAATTTAATAAATTGATATATGGTATTAATACAGGCATAAAATGTTGCACCTGACAGCCTGTAAAATTTCAGTTAAGTCTCTCTTTTTAAATAATGGAAATGCTTTTTTATCGTATCTCTGAATTAATGTTGCCAACATTAATTCAGAGATACGATAAAATATCATTTCATTTCAAGATCGAGAGACTAAGTGAAATTTTACGAGCTGTCAGATGCCATATTTCATGATCGTATTAATACCATATATCAATTTATTAAACCTTTCTTGGATAAAAAATGTCTATTTTTTGAGTAATTTGGAGTCTTTAAGAGCATTATTTCTCGATTTTTTTTTTAAAAAAAGAGTTGGATAAATATGAAAAAAACATCAAGAATGAAACATGCCCAGTTTGAGTGACGAACGGATGTGCATGAGGAAAATGTAAACAAACGGAAGTAATTAACATATGATATATCGATATGTTATCGTTGTTGCTATTCATCTTCTCGTTAGCGTTGGCTTCTGCCAAAAGTCTTGCAAGGCCTTGAAATCTGTCAGTTAGTGCCATGGGTGCTTTGATTTGTCTGAGGGCACCACTCTGTTAGCCAGGGAAACTTCCCAAACTAAACACAGCCCGTTGGTTTCCTTTTTCTTAATAGTAAAGAGTTACCTTAATTGTCATAAAAAATAACAACTAATAATCCTAGGAAAATTTAGAAAAAAGACAAGGCATTTAAGAAAAATCATCAATGAAACACATATCACATATGTGGTTTTCGAGCAGTGCCAGACGACTGCAACAGGGATTAATTTCACACGCAATATAATTTACTCGCCTACAGCTGATCAGGTATAATGAAACTATTTTTTATTCTTTTGTCTTATAGGTTATTGGTAAAAAGATATTAGACTTAACGCCTAGTATTCTGGGTTAACATTTCAGCTGTTGACATTTTGAAATATTTACTCGGATGATCAGCGTGACAATATCAATTTGATTTCATCAGAGAGAAACAACATGAAGTCTCTTTCAGAGTACTTACCCTCATATGACTGTCTGTTACTTTTTGTACAACTCCCCAAACATCAGATGACTGACAACTGAAAATACACATGTACAAGAGGGTCATTCAAAAACGTTTTGATACTCGTACTTAAGGGCTTCCGCTGTTTTATTACACATGTACTTTAAAACGCTTCATCGCACTTCAGTCTTATTTTTACTACATAATGTTTACATCTCAGTGTATTTACAGAAAAACAAGGCAGTTTTAAGGACAGCTATATCCCCCGCCGCAGAATGACAATGAAGCGGCCTCAAAATTCAAGGCTGAAACTGATGGCCTTCAAATGTGACCTTGACCTTGAGTCTGCATTGTCGAGTTATGGGTTCTGCACATCATCTCACTAAGACGAACATTTGACCCAAATTTGATAAACATCTTTCAAAGGGTTCAGGAGATATGGAGTGAACATGAAATTCAAGGCTCAAACTCGTGACCTTTAACTGTGACCTTGACCTTGAATCGGCATGCTTGAGTTATGGGTTTTGCACATCGCTTCACTAAGGCAAACATTTGACCAAAGTTTCATGAAAATCTTTCAAAAGGTTCAGGAGATATGGAGCGAACAAGAAAAAAAACAGATGACCTTAAATTGTAACCTTGACCTTGAGTCTGCATCGTTGAGTTATAGGTTCTACACATCATCTCACTAAGGCGAACATTTGACCCAAACTTATCAAGGCAGTCTGAATGGCAATGGAACGGCCTCAAAATTCAAGACTCAAACTGGTGACCTTCGATTGTGACCTTGGCCTTGAGTCAGCATAGCTGAGTTATAGGTTCTGCACATTATCTCACTAAGGCAAACATTTGACCAACGTTTAAAGAAAATCCTTCCTTTTCCAGGGGTAAAGGAGATATGGAGCCGACACCAAATTCAAGGCTCAAACTCGTTTCCTTCAACTGTGACGACTGAGTTATGGGTTCTGCACATTGTCCCACTGAGGTGAACATTTGACCAAAGTTTAGAGAAAATCCTCCCAGGGGTAAAAGAGACTCAAAGCGGACACAAAATTCAAGGCTCAAGCCCGTGACCTTGAACTGTGACCCTGTGAGTCTGCATGGTTGAGCTATGGGTTCTGCACATCATTTCACTGAGACAAATATTTGACCAAAATTAAAAAAAATCCTTCCAGGATTAAAAGAGATGTCGAGTGGACATGAAATTCAGGGCTCAAACTCGCGACCTTGAGCTGTGACCTTGTCCTTGAGTCATGGGTTCTACACATCGTCCGATAGGTGAACATTTGACCAAAGTTTAGAGAAAATCCTCCCAGGGATAAAGGACAGAGCGGACACGAAATTCAAGGCTGAAACCCATGACCTCGAACTGTGACCTTGACCTTGAGTCGGCATGGTTATTGATTCTGCACATCGTCTCACTAAGATAAGCAATTGACCAAAGTTTAAAGAAAATCCTTCCACTGGTATAGGAGATACAGAGCGGACACGAAATTCATGGCTCAAACCTGTGACCTTGAACTGTGACCTTGACCTTGTGTCGGCATGGTTGAGTTATAAGTTCTGCACATCGTCTCACTGAGACAAACATATGACCAAAGTTTAAAGAAAATCCTTCCAGGGGTATAGGAGATATGGAGCGGACACGAAATTCAAGGCTCAAACCCATGACCTTGACCTGTGACCTTGACCTTGAGTTGGCATGGTTGACATGGGTTCTGCACAACGACTCACTGAGGCGAGCATTTGACCAAAGTTTAATGAAAATTTTTCAAAGGGTTCAGGAGACATGGAGCGGACAAGAAAGAGTTACGGAAGGACGACGGACAGACGGACAGAGGGACAGACGAAGGCCATTTCTATAATCCCCCATCCGCTTCGCGGCGGGGGATTTATAAACTATAGTTAACTATCGGGACGTTAAGTTGTTCATACTTCAATGAATACATGGACTAGCGCGATGTCACATGATCATTAAATTAAGTCAAGTCAAAATAAACAATGGTTCTTAGCAATATGACAGGACGATGGCGACCTTACGATGTTGTTCAGTTTAACAGTTTATTACATTTCACTAAATCCTTTTTACAAAGGCAACATGAGGTACATTGAAAACACATTATGATACGAAACTTATTGCACAATCTACACATATAATAAACATTCAGCATTCGAGTTACATATTTAAATATGCCATATATTATTACTGTTCAAAATACATATTTATTATATAGCTTTAACTATTAAATGATTAGAAAGAACGATAAAATCCGAGGAACAAAGATGCCGATATTTCTCAATACCAGCACGCAATATCAAAATTGCACGCTTTCTTTAGATCAGTAATGCTTGTTTGTCGAACATTAACAAATCTCAAACTTTATTACGGTAATATTAGCATTGTGGAATGTTGGCATTGTATGACATCAAAATTGCTGGCGTCATTTTCACTTGACGTCATGAAATATGACGTCATACGGGACCAAAACTTAATATAAATTATTTTTAAAATCTGAAAGTCGAAAGTGAAGCAACAAAACTGATTTTTGCTCAGATAATTTTGTTTTTACCGCTAGATTCGCTGCAAAACAGCAATAGTGCAAAAATAATATGTTGATATTGCACTAGTGCAAAAATGATATGACTTTCTAATATCAGTTTTGCAGTGTTACAGAAAGGGCTATTTGCAGCGTCAAATTGAACCAAAATACAGAATAAGAAGCAACACAAGAGAACAATATTTATAGCTATATAATAAAAGGGTTATTTCCTGACATTGGTGAATATTATCCCTCGTTGGGATATCTACGGACGCTCGCAAGCTCGCGTCCTTCAATATCCCAACTCGGGACAATATTTACCAATATCAGTGCAATAACCCTATAATATACACATATACATATAAATACACATACATAGATACATACATACATAGATACATACATAATATATATGTGTGCCCACACAGTCTTAAACACATACACACATACATATGCATATACACATATGTACATATACATATAGTTATACCTGTATATACATACATATACATATACATACACATATACATACACATATATACACATTCACATACATACATACATACATACATACATACATACATACATACATACACATATGTAAATATACTTTTCATGGGAGGGTAGGTTACAAAGTTTCAAAAATACTTTTAATAAAGATACAAAGTTGTCGTAACTTGGCAAGATTTTTGTATTTAGAAGCATTGAAAACTTTATTACATTAGGCCGTACGAAAAAGGTTCTGTCTATACACCGCCTTCTAAGATTATTGAAGTAATTACATGTTAACAAGTAGTGATACTCATCGCCAGTATCTAAATGACATAAATGACATAGTCTATTCTCTCTTGGTATTCGCCTCCAACGTCCGGTCTCGACAGGTAACATATGATTTCTGGTTCTAAATTTTACTAAATATTTTCTAAGTTTGGCCGGTACGTTCACAAGATATTTTTCGAAACAATATTATGTTTTAAAAAGTCGGTATTTATAACAAGATGTATTATTTCTATTTGAAATTTCCATTCATTCAAAAATAAATCTACTAGTTTTTGTTTCGTTGCTTTTATCAACCAGTTCCTGTTTGGAAATGTATGCATATCCCAAAAGCCACTGAAACCACATGAAATCAAAATATGTTTTTAACATTTTCTAACCATCTGAATTTATTACTTATTGAAATGAATGCTGGAAATAAGATAGAGCTATCGCATGTGTTCTGATGTTAAAGGTTAACTGCGTGTAACTGTATCTTGTTTTAATTCTCGTCCTCAAACCAGATTTTTTCGTCTAATAATGGATGGAAATAATATAAATATAATTAATAAGGGTAATTTATTTAACGTTCAAATGAAGCATGAATAACATGAACCCCGAAGGGGTTTATTTACTTTGCTCGTCACCCGATGTTGGTCATACTTCAATGAACGTCATAAGTTACCTTCATTTCTTAAATACCAACATCCTCATCTTTAAAAATATTTCACGATTTGATTATTGAAATGTAAAGTTTTATACACGAATAAAGACCAGAGCAGGTAAGTTAACCCTTTCACCTCTGAGTTTCTAAAATTGAATCTTCCATCGTTAGATCTGGTCACATATGTTGTTGAAAATAGGTGAACATCAATGGACATGTCCAAATTCAAAGACGAAAGAGTCCACTTCAGAAACTCAGGGGTGAAAGCTACTTACCCATCATCAGTTTCACCCGTCAAAGTGATTGTGATTCCATTACCCCGAACAGTAATTTCCTTCACATGGATGGAATAATCTGTAAAGAATAAGAAAAGAAGGTAAGACCACACCCCTTACAACCTACGTCATATCGATGACGGAGACACGTATTTACGTCAGTGACTAGTTTCACGGATTCTTGTTGAACAAATTAGGGTTTTAAGAAATTCAGAATATTCATTTAGTGCACAGCCTTTTGAAAAAATGGGTTTCTGAAACGCAAAGTAAATTCAGACACTACGATTTTATTTCCGGTATATAGTCATTTTGCAAAAGTGCGAGTGAATTTCTCTCTCTGTGGTATCTTTAGACACATTTAGTTTCCATTCTTTTTTGTCTGGATAAACATCATACCAAGGTCAAACTTTAAAGCATGGCAGGAAGGCAGGACAAAAACTTACAAATTCAATTAGTTTTATTTTCATTTTATTAGGCCTACCCCTATCCCCTATCTCCATCCAAAGGTTTGATCCTGAGGCAACCCTATACTAAAGACAGTGTCTTTTTACTATGAAGTCACTCTGGCAGATTCCAACTTTCCAACATGTGAGTTAATTGAGTCATAATGAGCAGAATATTAAAGCATATTTCGTTTGGTCAGATCCACGATCCCTACTTGAAGCCCAAAGTCAGATCCTTGTCGTTTTCTCATCATATTAATTAATTCCATCTGTTTGTCTATCAATCCTGGCGTCAACTTTCCAGTTTTGAAAACTGAACCAGAGTTTTGAATTAAGCAACTTTTTGCCTATTTTCAATATGGCTTGTTATACAGTTTGACCCCTATCCCCTACCAGGGACATGTGACTTTAATATTAAGTTAAAGGCTTGGGTCTAGGTAAGTATACCAAATATCAACTTTCTAGTAATATAATTTACCCAAGTTGTGACCTCCAAGGAAAACGTGGACTTAATTTTTGACGTAAATTCGAAGTAAATTCGCATGTAAAGTTAAACATTTGGTTTCTCTGTACGCGTGTACAGGCATAACATCACGGCAAAACGCTACATGTCCCACCTCTGCCTTCTGCAGGCGGGACATAAAAAAGGTGGAGAGGAGAGATAAGCTCCTCAGGGGACAATTTGCTTGAAATGTCAGAGCCGATTTTTCAAGAAGGGCAGTTGTCAGTTTCTGGCGAAAGAATGTGCACAATACTGGTTAACCGCTTAGAGGACTAAGCCTGCCCAGTAAACTTGTGGTTAGGTAAACTGACCGCGCTCGACATGACCCCATTTGGTTGACAAGGCCGTAAAACCTCAACACAAACAAACAGAGCCGATTTTCTGGGAAAATAAGAAAAATATCAAATATGTCGTCTAAAATCAACCCAAAGTGTGACAATGGTTAAAAGCCTTTTTATATATAAAAAGTACATTATACAGGTATCATGATACATGTATATGGCTACTAACCATCAATTCATCACAGAACTGTCACGATATATCAATGCAGTAATGATATCGCCGCAGCTCTACTAGCTTCACATACATAAAATACAAACCATCTTTAAAGTCATCAGTGAGGAAGATATTCAGCCACAGGGTATCCCCTACTGCAGCTTGTGTCACCGGGGTACCGGCAGTTGTCGTCAGACTCATCTCCACTTCGGCTGTCACGGAATCGGTAATCATACCATCAGTTACAAAGTCACTGGAGTATAAACAAAAAGGAACAAATGAACCGCAACGTCCGAAAATGCATGTTCAAATGCAAAACACCATCGGTTGTAAAGCCATTTGAGTAAAACAATCAAACCACCGACAGCAATGATGGGTGATTGTCTCTGAGTGTAGGCTGGGAAAATAGTCCTAAACGGGGACTTAAGAATGTTTCATTTAACAATTTAAGAAACAAAGCAGACCCTGATAAGACGCCGTTTGATCTGGGTCTGCACTGTTTGCCAATGTCCGGTTAACATTCTTATTTTGCTGTTTTATATCTGTTCTTCTTAAGTCCATCATCGCGGCACTCAATTTTCATACGTTTTGCAATTCTTTCATGAACTCAGGATTCAAGTTTATAAATATATATACATGGTTTATTTATATTTTTCATCATCAGCTGATCCGCATAAATTATCCGCCATTTTGAATAGTCGTCATCGAACCTTGTAACTACGTAACCGCGTGACGTACGTAATGCTTCAGGTATTGTCAACTACCAAAGGGGAAGTCAGGTAATAAAAATAATAATGTAAATCAATAGACCGGCCTCGGTGGCTCAGTTGGATGCGCGTCCGACTGGAGACCAGGAGGTCGCGAGTTCGACCCCCGCCGAGGTCGGCAACATTCTTTCGTGGAGATTGATCATGAAATATTTTCTACGGTCATTCTCTCCCTTCCGCTGATTCAAGAAGGGCAGTTGTCAGTTTCTGGCGAAAGAATGTGCACAATACTGGTAAACCGCTAAGAGGACTAAGCCTGCCCAGTAAATGTGTGGTTAGGTAAACTGACCGCGCTCGACATGACCCCATTGGGTTGACTGGGCCGTAAAACCTCAACACAAACTCAACACAAAGTAAATCAATAGAAAATTTAATTTATAGAATTTATACAAAATTCGCTCAATGTGGGGTGTTAGAAAAGAAATAAATTATTCCAAACCGTGCTCAAATGCCTAAGATAAGGCACAATTGAGTTTGGGTTGTATCCATTTGAGCACTCGCTCGCTGCGCTCGCTCGTGCTCAAATGGGTACAACCCAAACTCAACTGTGCCTTATCTTAGGCATTTGAGCACGGTTCGGAATAATTTATTTCTTAATTCTAACACCCCTGCACCTGTTGTTCATTATTTGTCTTTACAGTTCTAGCCGTGCTTTATCTAAGGTATTTGAGCACAGGAATTTCGTCGCGCGCAATCGACGGGAAACCAATCATATTTGCGAAAGTTTCGCCCCCTGGTAACTATGGACGCTAGATTAGCTTACAATATTGGCCGAAACATTCATATACATAATAAATTATTTTATTTATTAAGACAGAAAATGATCTATGAGCATATTGCAGTTCTTTGCCTTTTTTTACCTGATGAGTTTCTCTACAGTTTACACCATTCAAACACATTCGTTTTACTTCTTGTTTCCATCGTGTATTTGTTGACGCTCGAAAACGAAAGTAAGTCGGTTAACAATCTTATTTGCTGTTTTATATCTGTCCTTATTTAAGTCCATATCGGCACTCAAATTTCATACGTTTTGCAATTCTTTCATGAACACAGGATTTAAGTTTTTATATTAATACATCGTTTATTTATATTTTACACCGTCAGCTGATTCGCATAGGTTATCCGCCATTTTGAATATTCGTCATCGAACCTTGTAACTACGTAACCGCGTGACGTATTGCTTAAGAGGTATTGTCAACTACCAAATGGGGAAGTCAGGTAATAAAAATAATAATGAAAGTCAATAAAAAAAAATTCATTTATGCAAAACTCGCTCAATGAGGGGTGTTAGAAAAGAAATAAATTATTCCGAACCGTGCTCAAATGCCCCAGATAAAGCACAGTTGAGTTTGGGTTGTATCCATTTGAGCACTCGCTCGCTACGCTCGCTCGTGCTCAAATGGGTACAACCCAAACTCAACTGTGCTTTATCTTAGGCATTTGAGAATAATTTATTTCTTAATTCTAACACCCCTGCACGTGTTGTTCATTATTTGTCTTTACAGTTCTAGCCGTGCATTATCTAAGGTATTTGAGCACAGGAATTTCGTCGCGCGCAATCGACTGGAAACCAATCATATTTGCGAAAGTTTCGCCCCCTGGTAACTATGGACGCTAGATTAGCTTACAATATTGGCCGAAACATTCATATACATAATAAATTATTTTATTTATTAAAACAGAAAATGATTTATGAGCATATTGCAGTTCTTTGACCTTTTTTTTTTACCTGATGAGTTTCTCTACAGGTTACACCATTCAAACACATTCATTTTACTTCTTGCTTCCATCATGTATTTGTTGACGTTCGAAAACGAAAGTAAGTCGGTTAACATTCTTATTTGCCTTTTTATATCTGTCCTTATTAAAATCCATCGCAGCACTCAAATTTTATACGTTTTGCAATTTTTCATGAACACAGTATTTAAGTTTTTATATTAATTGTTTATTTATATTCTACACCGTCAGCTGATTCGCTTAAGTTATCCGACATTTTGAATATTCGTCATCGAAACTTGTAACTACGTAACCGCGTGACGTAATGCTTAAGAGGTATTGTCAACTACCAAAGGGGAAGTCCGATAATAAAAATAATAATGAAAATCAATAAAGAAATATTCATTTATGCAAAACTCGCTCAGTGAGGGGTGTTAGAAAAGAAATAAATTATTCCGAACCGTGCTCAAATGCCCCAGATAAAGCACAGTTGAGTTTGGGTTGTATCCATTTGAGCACTCACTCGCTGCGCTCGCTCGTGCTCAAATGGGTACAACCCAAACTCAACTTATCTTAGGCATTGGAGCACGGTCTGGAATAATCTATTTCTTAATTAAAACCAACAGCTGAGAACCGCTATGTTATGATACAATGTTAGACAGCTATTTACACCTTGGTTCAAACCCATAAAGCGCTTTCTTCCAGCAGTATTAAGGCAATAAAAATAGTACGGTCATTCTGCGGTAATTATGGATGAAGAACAGCTGAAAAAAGAAAGCTATGGATAATTTTATAGCCAATGCCATTTTAATAGCAGTTTTGGTAAAGAAAAAAAGCAACTATCGTTCAAAAATTGTTTTTCAAATAACAGATTTATTATTAACCCTTGTCCTGCTGAATAAATTAAGATGCCACGCCCATTTCTAGTTTTCAGCCAATCAAATTACGTGATCCAGATTGTTGATATATTCATATACTTAATGGCAAACAGCGCAGATCTACACAATTTGCAAAGGCAGGACAAATCCGTGTTCAGCAGGACTAGGTTTAAAGATAGATATCTGTGTTTATTTTTATGTATTTAACATTTTTTTTATAAGGAATCCAATTCTAGAACTAGAGAAACGCCTAACGGCATTATGGACGGGTTTTTCAAAAAGGTCAACCAAAAAGTAAAGCTGGGACGACGCACAGAGCCCGATCGCCTGCCAGGATATCGCTATTTAGAGGACGGATTTTTGAAGAAAAAAAAACGTCCAAAAATCAAGTTTGGCTGCGGAAGCTTTCCGCTTCAAGGGAGATAAGTACGTAAGAAAGAAAGTCAGAGATGTCTCTCTTGCACACGACACACCTACTAGTCCTTATTTATGCCTCTACCAAATATTATCAAAATATTTCAAACCCCATTCAGAAAATATGAAGTGCACAAGATTTTGGCTTAGAAATTTGTTCAGGGGAGATAACTAGAAAAGAAAAGAATAAAGTAATTCTCCTTCTTGCATGTGACACTCTTACTTGACCTGGTATATATGTTTAATCAACCTAAAACAGTATGGGAATTACGGCCTGTCTTTCGGGTTCAGGGGAGATAAGTACATAACAAAGAAAGTGAGAGTTGTCTCTCTTGCACATGACACCTCTTCTATTCCTTATCTCTGTCTCTACCAAATATTACCAAAATATTTGAAACCATTAAGAAGTTATGGCGTGCATAAGAATTTTCTTAGAAATTGTTCAGGGGAGATAACTAGAAAAAAACCATAGCAAGAGTTGCCCTTCTTGTATGCAACATTCCTACTTGACCTGATGTATGTCCCTACTAAATATTATCAAATTATCTGAAACAGTATGGGAGTTATTGCCTGCACAAGATTTCGCTTTCAGGCGAGATTAGTACATAATGAAGACAGTGAGAGTGTTTCCTTTTGCCTGCCACACGCCTACTGGTCTTCTTCTTTATCTCTACCAAATACGACAGCAATCCACTGAATACTAAAAATAACATATAACTTTGAAAAATAGGTTAACCAAAAGGTAAACATCGGACGTCAAGAGAGATAAGTATATAACGTAGGAAGTGAGAGTGGTCTCTCTTGTGCGCGACATACATACTGGTCCTCCTCTTTATCCCTACCAAATATGAAAGCATTCCAATAAAGAATAAAGGTAACATATAACTTTGAAAAGGTTTAACCAAAAGGTAAACCTGGGACGACGCCCGACGCCAGATGCCCGGCGCCCTCCCGCTCGGACATCGCTAGTTTAAAGGACGGATTTAAAAAAAAAATGCCCCTTCCAAATATTATCAAATTATCTCAAACAGTATAGGAGTTATCGCCTGCACAAAATTTCGGCTTCAGGGGAGATAAGTACATAACAAAGAAAGTGAGAGTTGTCTCTCTTACATTTCAGACGCCTACTGGTCCTCCTCTTTATCCCTACCAAATATAAAAGCAATCCAATGAAGAATAAAGAAAAATTTATAACTTAACAAAAAAGGTTAACCAAAAGGTAAACCTCAGATGTTAGGGGAGATAAGTACATTTTGAAGAAACGAGAGTTGTCTCTCTTGCACGGGACACGCCTACTGGTCCTCCTCTTTATCCTTACCAAATATGAAAGCAATTCGCTGAAAAATAATGGTAACATATCACTTTGAAAAAAAGTTTAACCAAAAGGTAAACCTCGGACGTCAACTATATAATGACAGTAGCGAGAGTTGTCTCTCTTGCACGCGACATGCATACTGGTCCTCCTCTTCATCACTACCAAATATGAAAGCAATCAACTGAAGAACAAAAGTAACATACGTATAACTTGAAAACAAGGTTAACCAAAAGGTGAACCTCGGACATCAGAGGAGATAAGTACATAACGTAGAAACGAGAATTGTCTCTCTTGCATGGGACACGCCTACTAGTCCTCTTCTTTATCCCTAAGATATATGAAAGCAATCCACTGAAGAATAAAGGTAACATATAACTTTGAAAAAAAAGATTAACCAAAAGGTAAACCTGGGACAACCCCCACACCCGTTTCCAGACGCCCGCCCGGACATGTTAAAAGCCTGTCAAAAATGTAAAAATGCTTAAAAATAGTATTTTAAGCCATACTATATCCTTAATTTAGTCGGATTCGAGTCCGGGACCTTGATCCGAAGTGGGGAGCGCTAATCACTCGGGCACCCGGACGCTTCTACGAGTATATTGAACAATAAATAACAACACTTACGGTGCCGAGACTGAATAACCGACATTCGATGAACCCTCTTGTGCAACGCACTTAAATGTGAAGACTTTATCGCCATCTTGGAAAGCAATTCGGTCAACAGTGATCGTGACAAGGTACCATTCATCCTGAAAAAATAGTGTATACCGTATATATCCTAAGTATTCGGACAAATATGTTTGAGAAAACAGTGTAGATTAAGATTACCCAGCAGAACGCGGCGTTTGATCTGTTTACACTATTTGACACTCATCCAGTATTGACATACATATCAACAGGTAGTCAAATGAACCTTTCGAATTCTAGGACAAGTGTGGTAATAAGATAAGGTGTCCCAGTAATAAGGGTAAATACGGTAACCATCATTAATTGCTGTGTACATTTAATCTCCAGTCAAATCGGTTTTGCTTGTGTTGAGGTTTTATGGCCTAGTCAGTCCAATGTGGTTATGTCGAGCGCTGTTTAAAGCGTTTTTGTATGTGTGTCTAATCTCCAAATGGTTAGGTGAAGTAAAATCAAAATCAACACAGCAGTATTACTGTTACATGTTTCGGATATATTCCTTCTTCAGACAGTATACATAATAACAACATGAAAAGGAAATGATGTTAAAGCGTCAAATGACGTTGACGTCGGCAGGAAGTGATGTTAAAAGCGCCAAAACGACACCGACGTTATTGGACATTATATGCTTTAAAATGCTAATTGAAACACTATAACTGGATAAAAAATACCTGCATGGTAAATGATACAAATGTTTCCATAAATAATAGGTCCTATAGTAGTGCGTAACATGGAAACAACAGTAGTGTCTCAAAATTAAATTGTAAAAATCAATTGAGCCTGTGAGCACAAATTTCCACAAGACACATTTAGTACCCCCCCCCCCCCCCCCCCCCCAAAAAAAAAAAACAAAAAAAAAAAAAAAAAAAACTGCACACCAGCAGTCTAATGTCCTTTTAACTTGGACTAAATATAGTCCATTAATTATGAACAGCGAGGACCCCTATCAGACTGTGCAGCTGCGCAGGATGATTGGAGTCCTCGCTGAGGGCACACATTTACCTATAGAAACTTCCGCACCCCAGCTCAATTAAAATTTGTAGCGCACTTTAGCATTTAGTCCTTTAGGATATAAAGTATCCAACTTGTGGACCAGTATGTCTCTTTGAGCAGTCTTTGCATATTATCAGAAACTCGATCAATAGGCATAAATCTAAAATCTTCCACTGAATGTTCATCAGAATTGAAGTGAATCGCAACATTTGTTGAAAAGTTGGGATCATCCATATTACTAATGTTAAATTTATGACTGTTCATACGCATAGACAGTAACTGATGTGTTTGACCAACATACTGCATTTTACATTTTTTACAAGTAATATGGTAAATCACATCATGGGATGCACATGTACCACTAAAACGTAGTTCAAATGTCTCGTTGGTGTTAGTACTGGTAAAATTAGTACCTTCTATGATAGACTTACAATGTGAACATCGGCGTCTATTGCATTTTGTAGTTTCACTCCTTTCCTTTGGAATGTTCAATGCTGAGTTTGTGAAACAGTCTTGAAGATTTTTAGCTCTTTTATACGCTACATCTGGTTTATGTTTATGAAGAAAGTTTAAAAATGTCTCCAAATGAAAATGTGTTTCTGTTTACCTGCGCATCATACGTTTCATTTCCAAACTTTTGGGATTTAGCCACACTGATGAAGTTTAAATAATAGAAAGGCCTCTGTGGCACTAAATTAGGTATAGTTAAGCTCATATTGCAAACAACTGGGTCGGTATCTGCTGGTGGATGATTCGTTCATCCCCGGGGATATCATCAGCTCAGTATCAGTTCCTCAGTGCTGATGTTGATTCTGTAGTGTTAACGTCAGTACTTAAGTACTGAATTAAATAACTATTTTTATACCTAAAGCTTTGTTATAGTACAAATTCAAACATTTTCTAAAACTAGGACTGACTTGTCAAAATGACATGTATCTTAGCGGGTTCGGGATCCACATTTAAGGCTTATTTTCCTTTCTGTATGTCTTGGTGCTTGCTAAGGCATGCAATCATACGTTTCATTTCCAAATGTTTGGGATTTAGCCACACTGATGAAGTTTAAATAACAGAAAGGCCTCTTTGGTACTAAATTAGGTATAGTTAAGCTCATATATTACTCTCCTGTCAAAGTATTTTTTCTGTGTTCTTCCAATCTTCAGTGAAACGATGTTTTATTATATTTTCAATCTCTAGCCAAAGTGTTGATTTTTCTTGTGTGTGGGCGCGCGCAAGTGTGTGTGTGTGTGTGTTTGTGTGTGTGTGTGTGTGTGTGTGTTGCTTTTTGTGTGCTTCCAATCTTCAATCAAAGTGTTTTTCTGTATATTTTTAAACTCTAGTCAAAGTGTACTTTTTTATGTGTGTTTCTAATCTCCAATGATAGTGTTTTTCTGTATACGTTTAATATCCAGCCAAAGTGTTATTCGAGTATATTTCTAATCTCCAGAGAAAGTGGTTTTCTGTATACTTTTAATATCCAGCCAAAGTGTTATTTGAGTATATTTCTAATCTTCAGTGACAGTGGTTTTCTGTATACTTTTAATATCCAGTCAAAGTGTTATTTGAGTATATTTCTAATATCCAGTGAAAGTGTTTGTCTGTACACTTTTAATCTCCAGGCAAAGTGTTTTAAAGTATATTTCTAATCTCCAGTGAAAGTGGTTTTCTGTATACTTTTAATCTCCAACCAAAGCGTTATTTGAGTATATTTCTAATCTCCAGTGAAAGTGGTTTTCTATAAACTTTTAATCTCAAGACTAAGTGTTATTTGTGTATGTTTCTAGTCTCCAGTGAAAGTGTTTTTCTGTATCATTTTAACATCAAAGCAAAGTGTTATTTGAGTATATTTCTAATCTCCAGTTAAAGTGTTTGTCTGTATACTTTTAATCTCCAACCAAAGTGTTAGTTGAGTGTATTTCTAATCTCAAGTGAAAGTGCTTTTTCTGTATACGTTTAATATCTAGCCAAAGTGTTTTTCGAGTATATTACTTATCGCCATTAAAAGTGGTTTTCTGTTTAGTTTTAATATCCAGCCAAAGTGTTATTTTAGTATATTTCTAATCTCTAGTGAAAGCGGTTTTCTGTGTACTTTTAATATCCAGCCAAACTGTTATTTTAGTATATTTCTAATCTTCAGTGAAAATTTTTTTTTTTATAATACTTTTAATATCCAGCCAAAGTGTTATTTGATTATATTCTAATCTCTAGTGAAAGTTTTGTCTGTATACTTTTAATCTCTAGCCAAAGGGTTATTTGAGTAATTTCTAATCTCTAGTGAAAGTGTTTGTTTTTTTTTTTGTTTTTTTTTGTTTTGTTTTTTCTGTATATGTTTAATATCCAGCTTAAGTGTTATTTGAGTATATTTCTAATCGCCAGTGAAAGTGTTTTTCTGTATACTTTCAATTTCCATCCAAAGTGTTATTTGAGTATATTTCTAATCTTCAGTGAAAATTGTTTTCTGTATACGTTTAATTTCCAGCTAAAGTGTTATTCGAGTATATTTCTTATCACTAGTGAAAGTGGTTTTCTGTATACTTTTACCAGCCAAAGTGTTATTTGAGTGTATTTCTAATCTCCAGTGAAAGTGGTTTTCTGTATCCTTTTACATCAGAGCAAAGTGTTATTTGAGTATATTTCTAATCTCTAGTGAAAGTGTTTGTCTGTATACTTTTAATCTCCATCCAAAGTGCTAGTTGAGTATATTTCTAATCTCAAGTGAAAGTGGTTTTCTGTATACTTTTAATATCCTGCCAAAGTGTTATTCGAGTATATTATTTATCTCCACTGAAAGTGGTTTAATTAATTTCTGTATACTTTTAATATCCAGCCAAAGTGTTATTTGAGTAGCCAAAGTGTTATTTGAGTATGTTTCTAATCTCCAGTGAAAGTATTTGTCTGTATACTTTTAATCTCCTGCCAAAGTGTTAATTCAGTATTTTTCTAATCTCAAGTGAAGTTTGTTTTCTGTATATTTTTAATATCCAGCCAAAGTGTTATTCGAGTATATTTCTTATCTCTAGTGAAAGTGGTTTCCTTCCAGTATACTTTTAATATCCAGCCAAAGTGCTATTTGAGTATATTTCTAATTTCTAGTGAAAGTGGTTTTCTGTATACATTTAATATCCAGCCAACGTGTTATTGAGTGTACTTCCGGATCTTTAGTGAAATTTCACTTTCAAAAGCTGAAAATTTTCAGATAAAATAAAAAAAAAAAACTCTGATAGTTTTCATATTTCTGCTCAAAACATAGATTGTGGGTACTCGTTAGAATCGCCTCGGCGAGCCGGTCCTATCGCGTACCCACGATCTATGTCTTTGAGCAGAAATAAGAAAAAATACTGTATGCCCCTGTAAGCCCCAGTTTTACTATATAAAAATGGGGTTTAAGGGGGTCAAAATTATATAGGCAAGTTTTCGTGATGAACATTTTCTCATGCACATACACAATTTTTACTTTAACCTTTACCTCTCTCTGGGCTAGTTCAGCAGTTGACAAATTGAAGATACTGTTTTCTTTATTTTTCCAGATAAATACGCTCTGACATTCCATGCACATTGTCTCTTCAAGAAACAATTTGCATGGAATTTCAAAGCCTATTTTCTGGAAAATAAAATAAGAACAAGTATTTCAAACTGTCGTCTGCTAAACTTTTTATCCAATATGTTAAGCGTTAATATATACTTACCCAGTTAAGTGTGCAAGGATACGCCAGCCACATCTGTCCATTGGTAGTAACTTGTCGTCTGGTTGAGCATGGTTCTAGTATCTTAACCCACAAATCATTTGCGTACCTCACTCGTAACTCCACTTGGTGATTTGATTTGCACTTAACCCTTGTTACTGAAAATAAAATACAGCATTTTTTCTAATAATCGGATACCTTATACCTTAAGGAAACTGAATACAGTCAGTAGATTTTTAGCCATTTTACAAGGGAGATAAGTTTGCGACTTCCTCTTTGCTTTCCGGTACATCAAACTTCTTCCGAAAATAGGTCTACTCGAAAACGAAAGCATTTGCTCCCAGTGGGAGCAAATTCTTTCCTTTTCGAGTAGACCCTTTGGAGGAAAACATTTCTTTTTCGAGTGGACCCATAATCAGAAGATAGGTAAAAATAATTACTATAGACTGAGTAGACCCCAACACTTTAAATTGGAAGAGTCCAATTTTAGATAGTGTCAGACTATGAGATTTGAGATTCCTAGAGAAAAATGGCTAAACTATTTGCAAACAGTGGAGACCCTGATCAGACGCCGCGTTCTGCTGGGTCTGCACTGTTTGCCAATTACCCTTTTAGGGGTCTTCAGATTACAATGGGTTTATACTCAGGTGGATTGCTCGAATCACAGTGTTACGACCTAGCACCCCTACCTTCGATTATCTGCCTCGACAGATTACGGATAGCTTGTAGGTATATATTCAATCTCTGACAACTGCGTCAGGGAGTCGACTCTTTGGCCCGGTGGTTAGAGCATTGTTTTTTTTTTCACCCGGAGGGACCGGGTTCGATTCCCACGATAGGCGAGATTTTTTTTTCAGCTTTGCTTCATTCCTTTGTTACGGATTTCATGACGTAAGATGGGGGATCGTCCGGGATTGGACATTTCTTCGCCGAAAATGGCTTCACGTCATCATAAATGATGACTCCCTTAACCCTTAAAGCGCCAAGAAAACCTGCATCTGAAAATGTCGTTTGTTTATGTCGTCTGCTGAATATTCTTGCAGACTTTACAAACCTATTTTTGCATACAGGCAAACAGTGTGGACCCTGATCAGACTGCTCCTAAAGGAACAGTCTGATCTGGATCCACGCTGTTTGCAAAAATGACTTTTAAAATCACAAGAAGACGACAAAGCAGACGACAATAGTTGTGACTGGCGCTTTAAGGGTTAAAAAGGGGGACCTAGCACTCCTACCTTCGATTATCTGCCTCGACAGATTACGCATAGCTTGTAGGTATATATTCAATTTTTTACAACAATTTTTTTCAGCTATGCTTTATTCCTTTGTTACAACTTTCATGTCGTAAGAACAGTTATTGACAACATGTTTTCTGTCCCGCCCAAACAATCTAAACTGCGACTACCGGCCGGGACGCAGCATTTCCTACAAAATTGCGTGTGCGCCCAGCGAATACTCAGATCGTCCGCACAAGCTGGTCACAGTCTTCGTTGTCCGCCCGAGGATGCTTTGGAGCCCTGGCTACCGACAGACTGCCCTGTGAAGACTCAGATTAGATTGCGCCGATGCTTAGGCTGCTCTGAGTCTTCGCTGGACGCACATGCAGTCTGGTACAAAATGCTATGCCTTGCTCAAATGTGATCCTGATAACGGGGTGTAGCCTAATGCTGTCCTGACACGCCGGCGTTATCGCAGATTTATGGGAAAAATAGAAACTTCTCTGGTGTAAGAAAGAACGAAATAATAATAATAATAATAATTATTATTTTTATTATTACTACTATTATTATTTATTTATTTATTTTACCTTTAGAATATACCAAATTATAAAAACTTGTTTTAGTCTGTGTCGACTGAAAGCTTTATATTTAGGAATAACAGCGTTGTCGGACTTATTGAAGAGAACATTTTTAATTTTCATTTCCTTTGTGATCATTGAGACCATTCTGATTGCTTTGAAAATCGAATACTGCCTAAGCCGGTGCTAGGGCATGGGAAGGGTGGGGGAGGGAGGGTGGAGGTGGCGTAAATAGTCTCGCAAACTACATCGCTGCAAATGAAAAAATTCTCAATAGAACCGATTCTCGAATTTTCGACTTTTGTGTGTTCTTTGTTTCCAAAGTAAACCTTTTAGAGTTTTATTTTTGTCAGAAACTTGTCCCTATTTTGTTATTTGTTGAACATAGAATACTCCGGAATCATGAAGCCTAACGTATTCTATGTAAAAGCCAAAACAAAATAAAAAAACAAAACAAAAGTAAAGATTGCAATATTGTGACGACACAAAACAATAACAGAATAAAAATGTCACATTTAACCTTTATCACTCTGTGGGGCTAATTCAGAACACGACTAATTGATGATATTTTTCTTATTTTTACCATAAACATGTTTTGAAACTTCATGCAATTTTTGTTTTAGTTTTTCAAGAAAACAGGTTTAGACATTTTATGCAAATTGTCTCATGTAATGGAGACAATTTACATGAAATTTCGAAACATGATTTCTGGAAAAATATTTTAAAATTTTGTCTGCTGAAAGATTTACCCACAGTGCTAAGCGTTAAACGGAAAATGCCACCCGAATGAGAGTCCCCAAACCCCTTCCCTCGATGTCGTCTCAAACTTACTGGTTGGGTCTTGTGCGTACACCATTTGTAACATTAGAAGGGCCAGTATTCCTGAAGGTAAAATTATGAAACTTGCCATCCTGTAAATAGAGAACAAATAAGTTGAAACGTTAGAAAATGCACCTTCCGATATTTGCGCCCAGCGAAGACTCAGATCCACCTGCGCATCCGCGCAGCTGGATCAACAACTGGAGCAATATTCGTCTGATTCGTATGGGAAATAACCTGTACGATAAGCCTTTGGCGAAAAGTAAGTTATTTCCCTTAGAGTCACCTTGTCATTTTATCCGATTCTCTTACCTGTACGAAATGTGTCATTCAGTGACGGTCAGTTTGGACCTATACCGAAGAAGGTTATTGCAAGAGCCCATTAATCCTATTATCGCGTGTTAAGAATCAGTTGTTCTCAAATGATTATTAATATAGATCCTAACCATTAAAGTTTCAGAATGAGATATGCCTGCAACTTTCAGTCAACAGATTGTTAAAGAGCGAATCTGTTTACTAACGGGTCAACTAACCTTGAACTTCATGTGAATAGTCCTCCCTCCCTCCTGGCAAAGCAAATAAATTTCGACTCTCTGTGACAAACGAGCGAATGTGTACTCAAATTGATTGCAATAAAAACTATTTGCACTGATCTCAACGGGCTAATTTTCAAATTTTCTTAGTGTGCGTTATTTAAATCGTACATAATGATAGCCAATTGTAGTTGTTTTTTTTTTTTGTTTGTTTTTTTTTTTTTTTTTTTTTTGTTTTTTTTTTTTTTTTTTTTTTTGTTGTTGTTTTTCTTTTTGATGTATTGTGATCAGCCATTTGATATTTTGCCGATAAATCGAAATACAATATTCTTAAGTAGCTTATTTTCTTCTTTCATTCGTTCTTTCCTTCCTACTTTCTTTCCGTCCGTCCGACTGTCTCTCAGTCAGCCAGTCATATTTTATAGTTGTCATAGTAAGAATTGTAGAAGAGCATCCATCCATCCTTCCTTTCTTTCTTCCGTCCTCCCTCCCTCTATCCATCAATCCATCCCTCCCTCCCTCCCTCCATCCACCCATCCATCCATCCATCCATTCCTCCCTTCCTCCCTCCCACCCTTCATTCATTCATTCATTCATTCATTCGTTTAAGTAGTTTCACAGCGTTATTTCATATATCATCATGCAGTATCTGAATTATTTCTACTAAATAAATAAATGAATAGATAGATAAATAAATAAACAGATGAATAGTAAATAAGTATCAATGAATTAAATAAATAATTAATATTCAACATAATGACACTGTGCTCAAGTTAATTTCCACCGTTATCTTATCCTGCAGGCGCTCGTGGACTTAGCTATTTTCCCAATATGCGGGTGCCGAAGTGCTGACTCCCTTATTTTTAAACAAAAATGGAAGAACTACGTTTGTTCTTTATTATAAAATAGTATATATCATTGCAAACTGAGAAACTGGCTTTCAAGTCATAACTTATAAAAGTACCGATGGGAAAGTAATAGTTTTTAAATTAGCATTGAAATGTAGATTCAGAAGCATCATAACGAAAACACGCCTATATAATTTTGACCCCCTTAAACCCCACTTTTATATAGTAAAACTGGGGTTTACTGGGGTATACATTATTTTTCTTATTTTTGCTCAAAAACATAGATTGTGGGTACTCGTTAGAACCGCCTCGCCGAGGCGGTTCTAACGAGTACTCACAATCTATGTTTTGATTAGAAATATGAAAAATATAAGTGTTTTTTTTTTATCTGAAAATGTTCAATGTGAGAATTTCTATATATTTGAATAGGCGTGTTTTCGTAATGTTTTGGCAAAATTTATATAGGATGAATAGGGAACTGACATACATGTACCACATTTCAAAGTAAAATGGAAGAATTGTCATCAATTTATTTTTTGCAAATTTTATATCAAATTCTTTAATAAAATATCTTTTCAAAAATAACTTATAATTTTTTTCGCATTCTGCTAAAATTGTATTTAGATCAAATTAAGACGACTTTCCTATTGATTTCTATATAATTTTGGTCGTGAGTTGAACAGGTAGGTCTTCGACGAATTCCTCGAGTCGATATCAGCTATTTCCGTGAAACTACGAGGATTGTTCCCCCATTGTCTTCGCTGACCGTCTGAGGAAAAGTAGGGCGTTGGCTGTCTGAAGAGCGTCTATTGAAGGCGCTGATCTGATCCGGCAGAAGATACGCAATATTCTTATTTGGACACGATCCACCGCCATAGCGTTATTCAAGCAATTTGTAAAAGGTTCAAGTGTGATCTTGACCTTAACCTATTTATACCGAGTAGACTCTTCTACCTTAACTCTTTGGACAGGTCCATTTCCTATATAAGGGGTGTCTGGTTAGTTTTTATTATTATCATGTTTTGTAGAAATTTCTGAACTTAATGCAAACAGTGCATACCCTGATCAGACGCCGCGTTCTGCGGCGTCTGATCTGTGTCTACACTGTGTGCCAATGTCCCTTTAATGGGACACTAGGCTTAAATGGGTAAAAATCAGGGACGAGACGCGTAATCTTAGTAGGTACATTTCTGTCAAATTATTTTTAAAACCATTCGCCTATCACTATATGGGCTATTTGTTCTATCCATCGTGTATGGAAGCCGATGGGGGACATTTCGACTTGTGACTAAAGACTTATGAATTATGAGTTTTGTGTTATGGCCTGTGACTTTTAAGTTATGACTTGTGACTTTTGAGTTATGACTTGTATAAATTTGATGATAAGAAAAAGTGCTTAAGTGTCACCACTTCCTTTATAATATTCAGCAGACAACAGAATGATATTTATCGTTTCATTTCCTAGGAAATAGGTTTTGACATTTCATACAAATTGCATGAAAGCCCAAAACCTATTTTCCAGGAAGAATAAGAACGTTATTTTAAAATGTCACCTGCTGAAAATTTACCCAGTGTGCTAATTGTTTAAAGAGTTTCAGAAAATAAATATTTTTACAAATACATCGTGTTGTTTTTCTTAGCAGCTTTTTCCGAAAAAAAAAAAATAAATGAATAAATAAATAAAATAAAAAATACAGAGTGGTCTAAAGACTTGTGTCTTATGAGTTTTGAGTTATGACTTGTGACTTTTGAGTTATGACTTACAAGTACCTTCGGTGTAATATTTTTTACCTACGTCAGCCATCTTCTACATGCGTTCTCCAAATGGGCACTAATATTACACAGAAAGTACAAGCCTAAACTCAAAAGTCACAAGTCATAACTCAAAATTTATAAATCATAAGACTTAAGGCCACACTTTAAAATATTTTTATTTTATTTTTTTTATTTTTTTTTCATTTATTTTTTTTCGGAGAAAATCTGCCTTGCGAAAACGTTAACTCTGGAAATAATAAAATCAGTTTTAGAATAACGTCTGCAACAAATGTGCTTAGCCTTTAAGGTTTGGTTAAAGTCCTAATGAAAGACACGAAAAATAACAACAACAAACAATAACAAAACAACACGATGCATTTGTAAAAATATTTATTTTACCAAATTCTTAAACAAATAGCATGCTGGGTACATTTTCAGCAGCTGACATTTTGAAATATTGTTCTGATTCTTCCTGGAAAATAGGTTTTGGGATTTCATGCAATTTGCATGAAATGTCAAAACCTATTTCCTTGGAAATAAAACGATAAATATCAATCTGTCGTCTGCTGAGTATGTCAAGGAAGTAGAGTCACTTAAGCACTTTTTCTTAACATCAAGATTATAACAAGTCATAACTCAAAAGTCACAAGTCATAATTCAAAAGTCACAAGTCATAACTCAAAACTCAAAAGTCATAAGTCTTTAGTCACAAGTCAAAATGTCCCCCATCGGCTTCCATAATCGTGCGTTAAATTTCGACATCAACCATGGATCTATCATTTGGGCGAACCATTGGTCTGGTGTTCTAACAATTATATATTTAGAAAACAATAAACCCATTACAAACTTTTCTGTTGCTAGGCAACTGTGGGATCATCCAAACTTTAAAAAAAAGTTTTATATGGCATAAAGGTTAAGTGGGACAGAGAGAGAGAGAGAGAGAGAGACAGACAGACAGACAAATACGGAAAGACAGACAGACAGAGGCACAAGGAGAGAGACGGGCAAACACAGAGACAAAAATAGTTAGAGAGAGAGAGAGAGAGAGAGAGAGAGAGAGAGAGAGAGAGAGGGAGACTATATGAAAAGAAAGGAAGAATTATCTTAACGTCACCCTCTTATCAAGAAAAATACATTTTGTAATAAATTTGAGTTTCAGTCAGCTTTAATGCATTTTAGTGAAACGATTCGGTAGGTGTAGCTTAATAATTATTATTATCATACCAAACTAATGGTAATATATGGGTTTCAGAAGTCATATGCTATCTAATAATTTTGCGCAGGGTCATAGTCATCACGAAAACATGCCTTTATAATTTTAACCCCCTTAAACCCCACTTTTATATAGTAAAACTGGGGTTAATAGGGGTATATATTATTTTTCTTATTACTGCTCAAAAACATAGATTGTGGGTACTCGTTAGAACCGCCTCGCCGAGGCGGTTCTAACGGGTACCCACAATCTATATTTTGAGCAGAAATAAGAAAAATATCAGAATTTTTTATCTGAAAATTTCCATTTTTTGGTGGTAAAATTTTCTATATATTTGAATAGGCATGTTTTCGTAATGGTAAATCAATGAATTTGATGACTGTACGTATTCATGAATGATGATTCTACGTCTTCATGTAGTATATCGCCCGAAAAAATTTCAAACCAAGAGTTCACTGAAGTTTCAAAACCAAGTGTTCGCGGTCTGATCGCTCTATATGCTGGATAGAAATTTCAGCAGACGACATTTTGAAATATTTTTTTCTTATTAGATGAAAGTAAAGTTATCAACCATAGTTAGATTAACAATCATGCATGCAATTCGCCTCAAAATATCCATGTTGTAACCTATCTGACAATCTTTATTAACCTTTACCACTCTCTGGACTTAGCAGAAGACAAATTGGTGATATTCTTTCTTATTGTTAACATTTCGTGCAAATGGTGTCTCCATAGGAGACAATTTGCATGAAACGTCAAATCTTGTGTTCTGGGAAAAATAATAAAACTATTTCAAAATGTCGTCTGCTGAAAATTTTACCTAGGATGCTGAGTGTTAGTTGTTTTGAAAAATCAGCTTTTTGAGTTTATGCGTTGTCATCATAAAATTCTGGTAAAGACAGGCCTTCTTGCAGAAAGTTATTTTAGGCCATTAGTTCACTTAGAAATGTTTTACGTAGTTCATGACAGCTATGGCGTGATATACGTTGCAATATTGAATATGATAACATATTTGTTCCATATTAAAAATATGTATTAAATATAAAGATATTTATTGCCAATGAAGTATATTTTTTCACAATAAAGTATTTATTTGCGATATGAAAATATATTTCTTTGCTGCATAAATATTCATTGCTATATATATATATATATATATATATATATATATATATATATATATATATATATATATATATATATATATATATATATATATAGCGGAAGCGTAAAACCGCACGCATATTTATTTTTCATATCTTAGTTCTTGAGAGCTTTCTTTTTGTGAAAGATATTTAACGTAGGTTTTTCAGACGAATTATACTTTTCATACATAGTTGCATTTATCTCGTATATATTATTTGAAGATTAAGAAACATCTAATTTTAAACTCAAAGATCTTCTCTGAAAAAAAAATGTAAATTTACGCTATGATTTAAGATGTTTTCAAAACACATATGTGATGAGAAAATACTATGTTTTTTAGATTGTCAAAATTTATTTTACCTATTTAAAACAGACAAAATACAGTTGTTTCGAATATATCAACAAAATGCAGTTGTGTCGAATATAAATCCAAAGAGGATTATTAAATTGCTTATTAACGAGAAAAAAAACAACATAACATGAAAATAAATGCTACAGACAAATATAAACGGACTATGAAAACGAAAAATAAAGAAATGTATTATAAATATAGTCATGCGGTTTTACGCTTCCGTAGTATATATATATATATATATATATATATATATATATATATATATATATATATATATATATATATATATATATATATATATATATATATATATATATATATATATATTGATACAATATTTTATTTTGGACAATAAAAATCGCAATATATAAAATGTTTAGTTGTTTGTAAAAAAAAAATATCGACAGTATTTACATAGTTCAAAAACTCTGGTAAATTTAGCATTGTGGGATATAATGTAGCCTTGTAACAGAAAATTTCATCAGCTCGATAAAATTTCCAGAGTGAAGTTGGCTGGCAGTAAAAGTGCTTTAAACCCCGCGGTGATTTACTCTACTGACCGTTCTAAAGCTGTGGTCCCGGTGTTAGTCTTACTCTTTGTTGCTTTGTGGTTTATTCTGCGAGGCGATTTGTTTTATGTCTTACTTTGTATTATTTTGGTTTTGTGTTTTTCGGTCGTTTTAGCATTGCGATTACCTCGCTTGGGGAAGAGAGAGATAATCTTAGTGCTTTTCGTACGTTTGTTCGATTTGTGCTCGTTTGGTTTTGTCGGTTTCCTCTTCCTCTTGGTGTCTAGGAAGGGCTGCGGTTTGTGATTGTGGCACTCCCTGGACTTTTCTTTTACCTGTTTTTGATCCTTGGTCAACTCGCTGCTTAGATTTTCGCACCTTAGACTTTCGTCTTTAGATGCCCCTTGTTTGCTACTTTCCAAGAATGTTAGAGACTTTGTTGCAGTTTTTTTTAAATACTTCTATGAGAACTTAAGCTCTAGTTTCCCAGTCTGCACGGAAACATTAGGACCACCAGACACGTATGGATAAGTGGTCCAAGATCGGTCCCCAAGATCTTTACTATACGTTCAAGTATATAAGACTTTTAGGTTAAAAAATGCACATTGACCGATATTCAGTGTGGACTACAAATCATATCCAAAACTAGGAAACTGCAGAGAAACGCCGAGTGTCGAGTTGATTTGTGTCGTCTGGGGGTGCGAGGTGACCAATAATCTAAAGGTGCGAATTGACTAAGGTCGAAACGGCCAAGGATCGAGTTGACCATAAACCGCGAACCAAAACAATATGGCAGCGCTCTGTGTAAGCAATAGAGGCTGCCATTATTAGGTTTCACAGAGCCAATGAAATTCGCTGCTACAAAACCGTGTCATATTCCACAATGCTAATTTTACCCAACATAATTTTAGCACATTGCAGATAAATATTTTTATAGTGATACAACAGAATATTGATTCAATAAATATGTATATATCACTTTTATTACCTCATTTTATATTTTGAATAAATATATTTCTATTGTCAATAAATATCTTTTGTTGTCGATAAATATGCTGATTATAGAACAAATATTTTATTGCCAATAAATATATTTTATTGCCAAAGAATATTTATTTTGCAAATAAATATTTTTTATTGCCAATAAATAAAATAATTGCCAATAGATATATTTTACTGCCAATAAATATTATTTTGCAAATAAATATATTTTTACTGGACATAAATATATTAATATAGAATACATATTTCAATATGGAACAAATATATTACCAGATACAATAATGCAACGTATATCACACTATAGACAGCAGTACTCTTGCTTAAGAAGAAGTTTAGCAGTTAAAATTCTATTTCGATTATTCGGGAGTCACAATTTTGGCTAGATATTTCAGCAAAACGAATCAACGAAGAAATATATATTTTGTTTGTGTTGAGGTTTTACGGCCCAGTCAACCCAATGGGGTCATGTCGAGCGCGGTCAGTTTACCTGACCACACGTTTACTGGGCAGGCTTAGTCCTCTAAGCGGTTAACCAGTATTGTGCACATTCTTTCGCCGGAAAGAAGAAATATATATATATATATATATATATATATATATATATATATATATATATATATATATATATATATATATATATATATATATATATATATATATATATATATATGGGATGTAGCCTGAGGGACACCACTTTCCCAAAACGGACAATTAGAGATTATTTTAGCCGCGCCTTGCGAAAGGAGTCTTCGGGCATATGCGGACAGCGAGATCCCTGATCAGCCTGCGCATCCGCACAGTCTGATCAAGGCCTTCTCTGTCCGCTAACAGTCATTGGATACTACAGAACGTATGCATGGAGAGCAAAAGCCCGGATGATACTTTGCGCACGCGCAGATGGTTTGAATCTGTGCATTTTGCTTGGCCCGTATAAAAAAAAATACTGAAAACTTAAATTCGGAAACGGCGCTTCGGAGTATAAAGTATGAGTTTTATTTGTAGTTCTTTTGGATAAATTGTATCAACCATTTTTTCAAAGTAATCATTATCAACAGTCAGTAAGTCATCCAAATATCGAGACGGTCAACGGGTAAAACTTTAAACTTACAACTTTGGACCCTCGTTAATGTGCTTGCATAAGTTAGGCTCTGTCCTTTTTCTATGGGCGGTTTAATAAATAAATAAATAAATAAATAAATAAATAACGTTTCCTCAACTATTTCTTTATTTATTGTTTCATTCTGAATTCGGACACCGCCCATTTCACCACTTTATAGTAAAAAAGCGGGAATCGCTAGGTGTCAGAAATTATAAGGGCGTTTACTTGATGTAATATGCAGACTGACCCCAGTCATTTGTGTTCGCACGCATGCCAAGATGCTACTTATACTTTTGTTCGGTTTAGTAGAGCTGGCTGAGTACATATTGCAGCAGACGTGTTAACGCGGATATATTGGGTTAAAAATTCAGCAGATGACATTTTCAAATATTGTTCTTATTTTCCCATGAAAACAGGTTCTGACATTTCATGCAAATTGCCTCCTTAGAGACAATTTTCATGAAATGCCAACGCCAATTTTCTTGAAAAAAAAAAAAAAAAAAAAAAAAAAAAAAAAAAAAAGCATGGCCGTGCATATATCATCAGTTTGTCGTCTGCTGAGTTAACCTAGAGAATGGTAAAAGTTGAACTATTTTTTTTTCTAAAGATTGCTATTTAACCCTAAAAACGCCAAGAAAACCTGCATCTGAAAATGTCGTCTGTTTATGTGTAAACTTTTCAAACCAATTTTTGCATACAGGCAAACAGTGTGGACCCAGATCAGACTGCTCCTAAAGGAGCAGTCTGATCTGGGTCCACACTGTTTGCAAAAATGACTTTTAAAATCACAAGCAGATGACAAAGCAGACGACAATTGTTGTGATTGGCGCTTTAAGGGTTAATTGAGTCAAACCTGCCCAGAGAGGCTTAACATGCTGGATAAAAAAAATCAGCAGACGACATTTTAACATATTTTTCTCATTTGTTTTTCTCAGAAAACAAGTTTAGACATTTCATGGAATGTGTCTCCTTAGGAGACAATTTGCATGAAATTTCAGCGCCTATTTTGGAAAAAATAGTTTGTCGTCTGATCATGAAATATTTTCTTCGGTCATTCTCTCCCTTCCGCTGATTCAAGAAGGGCAGTTGTCAGTTTCTGGCGAAAGAATGTGCACAATACTGGTTAACCGCTTAGAGGACTAAGCCTGTCCAGTAAAAGTGTGGTTAGGTAAACTGACCGCGCTCGACATGACCCCATTGGGTTGACTGGGCCGTAAAACCTCAACACAAAACTGACGTAGTCCAGAGAGTGGAAAATGTTAAACAATTTATCTTCTAAGATTTGATATTTCGTGGAGACAATTTGCATGAAATATTAAAACCAAATTTCTCAAAGAATAGCTAGTTAAACCTTTGTGAATTTGTCGTCTGCTGAACTTGTTTAGATTGTGATAAAGTAAGTAACCTCCAATTTCTTACCTGCTTCCTTTGTTGACAATAGGTCTCTACATGCACATAAAACCTAGCGCGCAGTCAGCATCGAGTGACTGAATTATGAAATCAACCCGCTAAAGCGCACACATTTAAATAGCATATTTT